>JAPEVW010000041.1:1792949-1794449 GCA_027921565.1 Artemia sinica | reverse complement strand
TGAAAATGGATCACTAAACACAACTGCCTGTTGCAAAGTTTGTGTCATAATTTTGTTAGAGGCTTTTGTAGGGTGGTACAGTGAAAGTGGGTTGCCAGGGATGAGTGTATATATTGACAGGATAGCCAAAATTGGAAAAAAATATAACCGAGGACATTTCATTGAAGGGCAGTGGGTGTTAGGAGACCATAGGAGAGGGTCTCAGGAAAATTCTTTATTTATTCCTTTTCCAGAGTGGTTTCAGCAGAAGCACTGCTTGAGAGTTAATATGCAAATGGATTCTTCCCACCACAACAATAATCTTGGATTGCTGGAGAGTGTATAATAAATTGAACAATCCAATGATTTCAGCACCTGACAGTGAATCATAGTGAACAATTTTGGTGGATCCTGTGACTGGTGCTCACACAGAAAACATTGAAAGTATATGATATTCAATGCATGAAACAATCCCCAAGAGTAGGAGATCAGCGAGAGCACATTGCCCAGGCTATCTAGCCAAGTTTTACTGGAAGACTGTATTCCCAAACTAAGGTGCAAGATTACACCATTTATTGCTTTAGGTGGCTGAGTTGTACAAACCTGACATTCATCAGTCAGCTGAATTTTAACTTGACACCAGCCAAGGGTCAAATTAAATTCTATCTTACTATTTTTTTATTATTACACAATAATCTTTAAATTAATTCCCTTTAATCAAAAAAATTCAGCTTTATCATCTTGATTCATCATATTTGATAAAAAATTATTCATATTTATTTTGTATGATTTCATTTGACTGAGAAACTGCTATGTCCAATGTATTAGAAAAAAGGTAATTTTTATATACATTTCTGTAATAGTTATTCTTAATTGTGTGTTGAAACCACTGCAATTACTTTTAGCAACCTTGATTAGCAAATATGTAGATGGGGTTTTATTTTGTTTGAACACCACTTGTGATTTCTAAAGTGGTGTCTAAACAAATTTTGTAGATGGAACTTGTTTCAGCACATGTTTTGAAAACTAAAAAATGCTTATTTAATCCATGGCTTTGTTCCAGAAATTTGGCAGGAAAAGTGTAAAACACTGAAAGAAGGCAAGATAAAGGTTAGCTTCATGCAAAATATGTTAACTATGATTATTCTGCATATTATGATGTAAGAATTGTTTTCTTAACATGTTTCCTTATGTTGGGGTAGCTATCTATGCAATTTACCATAATTGTATTTTCAAAACTAAAACCTGAGTAAAATGAAAAACTGAAAAAATTAGGTATAATGTTGTATTTTGTCAAAATTTCAATAGGTAATAGACCTGTCAAGTAGACCAAATTTACAAAACTTATAAATCAAAGATGGCTAAAGACATAATAGCTTGGCAATACCTCCCCAGAGCATCTTTTTGCCCTGTTTGAATGCTTCAATGCTTAAGTTTCACTTTCCTAACCTAATCCCTTTTCTAGATAGCAAAAAGTAGCTTGTCTAGAATTTTAAAACCATTTATTAACTGGTCAGGACA
>JAPEVW010000041.1:1575449-1787949 GCA_027921565.1 Artemia sinica | reverse complement strand
TGTATGGAATAATTTCTGTTCGTTTCAAGTTTTAGTGTCACTCCTTACTTTCAGTTAATAAAATTTTTTTTTATATTTAATTAAAGTAAAGAGAGAAGTTGAAACTTTTAACGAACTAAAGTTTCTGCTTCCTAGTTTATGCATCATATTTTTGAAAAGCTGCTTCAAATACACTGGCTCTTGATGTTTTTTCCATTTTCCTAGAATTATGAAAAAATAGTGCTTTACTGAAAACACAAAACAAGGTTAGGAGGCAGAAAAAAATCCTTAAAACTAGCCCACAGAAAATTAAAGAACAAACTTGTAGAGTTCTCCAATGTTCTTTTGCCAGCCATGGAATTCTCTAATAAACAATTTTAGGCCTCAATACTCTAATAAACTTTTAGTTTTTCAGTAAAGTACCAGTTTTCGACGTGATAACTGAAAGTTTGATCTTCTAACACGTCCTTTTGTGTGTTGCTCCTCCTCCTTCTAAAAGCAAAGATATTTTTTTGTTTTTGTATTCAGCATGATATATCGGTAATTTTATTGTGTATATAGTTTAGGAACTGTGTTAGGGTCTGTTAGGAGAAGTGTGATTAGTATATAATTGTGACAAGCAGTGATTACCAAAATTTGGAAAGGCATCGATGGGTAATCTAACTGTATGCTTGTTTTTTTCTGGTTATTTCTTTCCTATACTATAGTTGGTTGATGTTTTACGTAATTCTAAATGAAGAACATCACGATGAGATTCTTGGTAAGTTAAAAGAGTTGGAACTTGCGCTAGTATTGAAGGAAAAGTAACCAACGCCTTCTGGTATTTTTGGAGTCTCTTTTGAGTTTTTTTGGTGTCATTATAAGGCAATAGTAGCATAGTAATCAGCACTGGATCACATTTCTGAAACTAATAAAGTTGCTAAGTTAAAGAAGACAAAGAATAGCGCGCCAAGATCTGTTAAGCGCTAGATGGAACTGGTGATATTTTATTGACACTAGCACCAATTTCCAGTCCCAGGGTTTTTCTAGAAATATTCATTTAACACTGATTAGGCTACTATTTATTTATATGTCCCGGATAATCCTCTCAATAGTATCTTTTATACAACCTGAATTAGGCCTTTAATCCCTTATAACTGCTTAGATTAGGGCAAACATGTCTGCTTGCTTACTTTCTGGGCTCTAGATTTTTAAAACAACTGGATACTCTGTGGTTTAGTTTTTACCTATTTTATATTTGTTTAGTTTTTAGTACTTTTAACTTTGTACAATTTCTCGGTCAAATGTGTTTTTCAAGTTTTGTTTCGAGTCCCCCCCCCCCTTTTGTGAAGTAGCGAAGCACTCTTACTGAAACAAAAACAACATAAAAATGTATTTTTGGTGGCGAAGGGGTGTTGGGGATTGAATGATCGTGTGTTTTGCTTACCTTCTCAGGAATTGTGTTTCATCTGTTTCCAAAAAAGTACTGAATTGCTGATTCGCCGTACCAAAGCACGGCAACTACGGTGTTTGAGTACAAGCACGGGAGTAAATTTGACTGTTTTCTTCACATAAATTAAGTGTTTTTTCAGGCGCGGAAAAATTCCCACTATGTAATGAAAGAAGTGTAACTTCAAACAAGAAGAACAGAAACTGTAGAAGTAAGTCAGAAGTGGCAGTTGGATGTTATTTAGGAGAGAAGAAGAGACTCAGCAACACCCAATGGAATACCGAATGGCTAATGACGAGTAGGATACCAGGTAGTAGACATAGATCAAGACAACATAGTTGTATTATTTCTGGGATAATCACAGAGGATCATTGGGTGCCTTGGATATAAATAGGGGGATTTTATATCCAAATTATCCAAGCTTTATTGGAACTTGAATTGAAGGCTGAAACTGAATTAAATGTGGTTGACTGGCAATTATCTATTTTTCATTTTAGCTTATTATGTGCAGTAATTTAGTATCCGTTCTGTGCTATTTTCCCTCTAAGAGTATTTTCTTTTTGGATTAATACTAGGGACTAGGAGAGGCTACCAATTTTGGCGTGGACGGGGTGTTCAACAAATATATATTATTTTTCTGATTGAGAGACAGAGGGCAAATTTTGCACAAACTATCCTTGAGTTATTCCTAACTATCGATAAAGAGTGAATTTGCCGTTTATCCTTGAGTTAATTGATGTCTCTTTGATTTTTAAGATTCCTCTCTGAACGGATAGAAGTCTCAAAAGCCGCCCCCATTAAAAAAAAAAAAATTAAAAAACTTGTATAATAGTTCATTTGAATTCGCTCTTCGTCTTTCAGTCAGGAAAATTATATTTTTTGGTAAAAAGAAATTTTGTTTTGCTGAAAGAAATTTGAAGGAGAATTTTAATAAAGGGAAATTTAAAGGAGACCTAGAGCTAACCTTCGTTACATTAGTTGACAATTTTGAATTTGATAGCGTACTTGCTCATTCATAGATAGTTTGATCAGTTAGGAGCAGAATAATGTAACTTTGCTTGCAGTAAAAATTTTCAAATATTCAAAATTTTTTCATGGACTGAAAAGAAGAATTAAGCAAATGCAACCGTCATCAAATTTAAATATTAAGATAAAATTTACTTTAAAAATAACTCATCAACCTGGCCGAGCCAAATTTTTATTTGAAGTAAAAACAAAAGCAGAATAACGTATAAAAGGCTTATAAAGCTCTTCCACATAAAAAACTTGCAAAGGAATGCACCGTCATTTTATGCAACATTCAATAAAATATTTAAAAACACCTATATAAATTTTTGACGCACCTATATTATATGGGCTATAATATGGGAAGAAAAGGGATTGTGAACTTGAAAAGGGGTCAGTACAAGCCTTAAAAAGAGGATACATTTTTTTGTTTAATTTTTCCCGGGATATTAGGGGGTATTTTTTTTTCGTATCTGGAGTCAGCAGTGTAATCATCAAGTTAAGAGGCTATTGTTTGAATAAACTTAATTTTATTTGGATATCCTTCCTGCGAAATTTGGCTGGGGCCAAACCGGAGAAGCATATTCACGATGTGGACGGATAAAGGAGGATTTTTTAGTAAATAAATATGTTTTATCCCATATTAATAAGCAAATAGATTACAAAAAATGGTCCTTGTGTGCCATGTCTAAACATGAAAAAACTCTCGCCAATTTCTTAAGCCCCATAAAAATTATGACATAATATAATTTCCACCGATTCCTCCCTTATATACCACCCCCAAAAAATCCGTTCCTCCCTCAGTCAAATTACTTTCTATAAAAAAAAACAAATTATTTTACGTTATTCCCTTTTTTTTCTTTCTTACATTCGATTCATTATTTAGTACTTTCATAGCTAGGCAGACTTTTTTATTTATGTGCATGGGATCTGCTTCCCAATTCGAAGGGAGCAAACACTGATATTACAGTTTGTTTGTGCAAAAGGGAGGTTGACGCTTGCGGGTTGGTATTCTTCAGCAGGAAAAGTATTGAGGTTTTCTACATCTCAGAGCTGTTTTCCTCCACGCTGTAACTTCAACTTGTTTATACCAACCCTATACCCTCCCTTTGATAAGGGTGTAAAGCGGGGAACCTTAATTTTAACATGTTGGGTTTCTAGCAAAGTATCAGACGTATATATCCTTATATAAATCCTTGACGAATCAGGAGGAGGACACCTTATTTAGGAGTTTTAGAATGGAGATAGGTGCTTTAGCTTTACGAATAATATTGTTATTATTGATATCTTATTTTAAATTAGAGGAAACTGTGACACCGAGTAATTTTCAGGGAGGACGCAGAAATTCCAGGGGTATATGATTAAGAAAAGGAGGTGGAGTTTCAAGGAAATATATTGGCATTATCGTGTATTTAAAAGGGTTTACTTTCGTCTCTTATTCCAATGCATCTTGTACGTTGACAATATAGATACTCATTAAATTTGTTTAGAAGGTTTCAACAACCGTCAGCTCACCAATAAATTTTAATTCGTCGGGAAATTCCTTATTGAGACTGAAGTGGAACTCGGAGAGTACGTTTTGGGTACTCCATTGCGAACAGGGAGGGAGTTGAGATAATGAATATGGTATTTGACTGCTTGTGATCTATTTGATATTGAAAGAGAAGCGACCAATTTTACTAGGAAAAGTTCATATTGAATTCAGTGACAAGTTTTTTAACTAATACATTGTAATTAACCTTTAGCCCTTAGTTTTATAGATGATGAGCAAGCGTTCGATTCTGTTGATAGAAGAGTTTTAGCGAAGGTCTTATCCTTGTATGGTGCATAACACTGCTGCGGTTATGGTAGGAAATGAAGTTAGCAGCTGGTTTCGTATTAAATCAGGAGTTGAGCGGGTTGCGTTCTATCACCGTTTACACGGGTGATTCTGATGGACTTTGTAATTAGGAGCGCAGCAAAGGTAATGTGAGAGCAAGGAATCAAATGGGGAATCAAAAGCCCCCCAGACTTTAGCTATGATTATGATTTAAGGATCCTAGATGAAAAATATTGGTAAAATGAATAAACTTTTAGAGGTTTTTGCGAGTTCAGGGTGCTAGAATAGGTTTGAAAATTAATGTTAAGAAGACTAAGTCGCTAAGGTAGCTTCAGTTACCATGGTGGTATTATTAGTAAAGACGGTGGGAGCAGTGAAGATGTTAAAAGTAGAATAGCCGAGGCTTAGGGTGTTTTTTCACAGTTGAAAAAGAGTTTGGAAGAATAGGGAGGTAAGTCTTCAAACCAAGATTAGAATAAGGAAACTACAATGATGACGAATATGGTTTCTGAAGCATGGGTGGTTCGAAAAATGGATGAAGATTTATTTGATGTTTTCCAGAGAAATTGCTTACGGATTGTTCTTGGTAGACGGCTGACTGACCTCATTTCAAACAGTAGGCTGTACGAAAAGTGTGGTTTAGTCCTGCTTTCTAGTACTATAATGAGAGAAAGGTTGAGATGGCCAGGGCAGCATAGTGTGGATGAAGGATAACAGACTGCCGAAGATTGTTTTTTTCGGCCTACCATCCAGGCCTAAACGGAAATCAGGCCGTCCACGATTTGGGGGGGGATGTCATAAAGAAAGATTTAAGGGAATTGGGAACTTCCCAGGAGGGTGTAAAAAGGGAGACTTTGAATAGATTTGGATGGAGGAGGAGAGTGCTTAGCTGTGTTTGCCTCAGGCGGCTATATGCTGCGTTGTGTTGTTAGTAGTAGTAGTAGTAATCTACTTTAACCCTGAAGTCCCTAAAATAAGAGAATTTTCCCGAAAGTCACTATAACAGCTCTCAAGTCCTTAAAAGTTCTTTTTGCAAGATTAAGTCATGTGGATGCTACAACCAAGGAGCCATTCTAGTGTGTTAGTGACATCTAGTGTCCTGAAGACTGCATCGGAGACTGAAGACTGTATTAACGGAGTTTCGGCATAAAATCTCCGCTTGCTCCTAATTGACTAATACATTCACAAGGTCCGATTGATGTAGAACCCTTACCTACCTAATCCTTATATCCATTGTTGCAATTATAGCTTCAATTTAGAATAGAATGATCATAGGCCCAGAGTAAAGAAAAATTTTGAAAACGATTTAAATAAAATAATGCTAATGCGAACAAAAAGTAAGAAGGCCAGAACTTTTAAGAGGGTGGTAAGTTGCGTATTAAGAGCGTGAACTGGAGAACATAGTTTAAGAAACTGAGAATAACTTATCAAAGGGGGGATCATGGGTCATGGAACCACTTATGTTACAGATATAGCATCCCTTGTTTAGATTCCGATAGCACAACAGGTTCAGTTAGCTTGTGAAAATTTGTACATTCAGGGTTTGTAACAAGGATTTCAAGAAATTTTAAACAGTTTGAAAAACTTACCGTAAATGGGTTTTGGGCGCTGCGAAAAAAAAGGGTACAGCGGAGGAATCAACCCCAGAAGGATCCTTATTACCGTGGTAACTAGCTGGAGGGAACTGTGGTAAAAAAGGTGTTGAAGAAACACGATCAGGAAGGTGAAACTAGTTTTCAGTTGACGGCAAGGAAGAACAATTAATATTCATTACAGGATAATTTGCACATGTACGTACTCTCCAACCACAGACACATTGACAGTATGGATGCTCACGGAAAAATTTCACAGAGAGGGGGGGGGGGACAAAATAATAGCAGCTGTGGATGAGGCCATGAGAAAACATTTTGGTATGCATTTTCGCCGGAATAATTTTCTTTTAACGCATTTGGTAGCCAAATTCCAAATAAAAATACTAACTAATTTGACAATTAAAATGAAACACTAAAATTCAGCAAATTTTTTCCTGCAAAAGTTATCAATCTGCTTAATCTCTTATATATTTAATAATTATATATGATTATGTGTCCATTCGTTATGCTCAAAACCGAGAGTAGAAGAAAATCAGACTTGAGTTACGCAAAAATTTATTGTTTCCTCGCTTTAAAACAGTGTAGACTTTACTTTATGCAATTTTTTGAGCCTTTATTTTTCAGCAATAGCTAAATCAATAGCTTTCAATGATCCTGAAAAGCCCTAAAGTGAGGTATCTCCTGAACTGTTAAACTGTCGAAGAGCCTTCAGATAAATATGGAAAAGGAATAATTGAGGCTTGGCGTAAGATATCTTCCTTCTTATTGTAGAAAAATGTTAATGAAATTTTGAAACTGAATGAAAACTGATTTACTTTATATTTCATTAAAGTATACACAACGATTTATAAGCGCACATTAGCTACCCTGAATCTGGGACGATGCGTCATTTTGTACATGGGGGGGGATAGATACTTCAGAGGGTTAGTTTTAATTGAATAGATCCCACATTAAGCCTCCCAATGAATATAGAATTAATTTTGTTGAAGGGGTTTTGGTGGTATTTCGGAACTGGTGTATGATTCCTCTTGATTCACAGGAAAAATTGTAGTGTACGCCTTTATCAGTCGCGTTTGGTGGTAGTGGTGGTGGTGGAGGGTAATAGTACCCCTCCCAATGCTACAATATTTATCTGTGTAGGTTTAGATATTGCTTTCATAAGCCTACCGGCACAGAGGGGAAAAAGGCAAGGTAAGCCATCATGTGCCTCGCCATTTATTTTTCTTTGGGGGGGGGGGGGCTATAGGCTATTTGGAACTTTTTTTTGGCAATTTGAAGTCTCAATATATTTCTTTTTGCATGTATATAGGCTACAATGTTTTCCAATGTATTTAAAACATGTATTTAATGTATTAGAGCATTAGAGAACCCTATTGTAGAGGTTTCGATGGCTTCAACCACCTAGAAGATCACAAGTCTCACAGATTCTATCCTAATGAATAAATACTCTTCTTCCACTCGAAATTCTCTAGTAAAAATATTATGAAGCTCTTATTCAACAAAACTACGGTTCATCTCTACCTTTTTCAGTTGCGAAAAGTCTCACCGTGTTATGAAAGAAGTGTAACTTCAAACAAGAAGAACAGCGTCCTTAGAAGTAAGTCAGAAGTGGCAGTTGAATGTCATTTAGGAGAGAACAAGAGACTCAGTTTACACCCAATGGAATACCAATAGCTAATGATGAAGTAGGATACCAGGTAGTAGTCATAGATCGGAAAAACTAGTTTGTATTATTTCTTTGATAATCATAGAGGATTATTGGGTGTCTAAGATATAATAAGGGATTGATCTTTTTTTGGAAACCTGATTGAAAGCTGAAGGATAATTAAACGTGCTCGGCAGGCAATTTGTCTGTTTTTTTTTGAAGAACTACTAACAGCTCACCCCAGTACAGCTACCGCGCCTGAGTCCAATACAGCTGCGATCGCTCGTCCTCCTGTATCCCAATACAATTCAAAGCCTCCCTATTTACAACCTCCCAGGAGTTCCCATTTCCCTTAATTTTTTTTTACGACAGCCTCCCACCTCAATCGCGGACAGCCTGCTTTCCATTCACCTCTAACGCGGGTGGCCAAAAAGGGGAATCTTTTGCAATGTGTCAATCGTCATCTGCAGAACGTGCATTAGTCATGTCAATCTTTCTCTCATTATAGGCCTAGAAGGGGGGTTGGAACCATACTTTTCGAAGAGCCTACTCTTCATTTTGCATCATTTTTCATCTAGGATGGCTAAATCATCATCATAATTAATTCTAAGGGACTTTTAATTCCCCATTTGATTCTGTGCTAAAAAAAAGTTTAGCGTAAAGAGCGAGGTATTGAGGAGGGGAAACCGTCCTCATATAAGTAATAATTTTTGTTCATTTTGAGTTTTGATGTTGTTCCTTACTTTCAGTTAAAAAAACTTTTTATATTCAATTCTTCATCGTTTTTTTTTAAATAGTGCTGGGAAATCCAAGTAGATGTCCGATTCGTTTGTGGATGTCCGAGACATGTACTAATATTCATTTTAATAATGAAAAAAAAAAATTCCAATTGAGATACTTTGACACTAAACTAAAAACTGGGAAATTGAAACTGAAATGCAAGTCAGCCTTATCTTTCTGGCCAAAGGCTTGCTTCTGCTTGAATAGGTTTTCATGATCAAACAGTTCGTGGTAACGACCTGTAAGCAAGGAGCTACCCGGCTCAATAGTAACAGAAACTCTAAGAAACGGAATTTTGATACCCAAAGATACATAAAAAGATTTGGATTTTTATGCTGATTTCAAATATATAAGTTTCATCAAGTTTAATGCTGTCAATCAAAAGTTACGAGCCTCAGAAAATTTGCCTTATTTTCGAAGACAGGAGAAAAAGCCCCTAAAAGTCATAGAATCTTAATGAAAATCACACCATCAGATTAAGCTTATCAGAGTACCCTAGTTTAGAGGTTTCAGCTCCGATCTGGAAAAATGTGGAATTTTTGTTTTATTTTGCCAGAAGAAATATAACGGATGCGTGTTTATTTTTTTTTTGGGGTGATTGTATCGACCCAATGGTCCTAGAATATCGCGAGAGGGCTCATTCTAACGGAAATAAAAAGTTCTAGTGCCCTTTTTAAGTGACCTAAAAAATTAGAGGGCAACTAGGCCCTTCCCACGCTCATTTTTTCCAAAAATAACCCGATCAAAATTTTTAGATAGCATTCTGTTCAGCATAGTCGAAAATCTAATAACTATGTCTTTGAGGAATACTTTATCCCCCACACTCCCCGGGGGAAGGGCTGAAAGTTATGAACATTGCCTATTGTTTACATATAGGCTAGTATTGGTTATAGGGATCTATACTGACGTTTTTCAGGTTTTTTTTTCTGGTGGGGGTTCAGGGGGAGAGGGTTACGTGGGAGGATTTTTCATGGAGGAATTTTTCATAGGGGAAGGGAATTTTCCATGAAGGAGGTGCCGGATTTCCCAGCATTATTTAAAAAACGAGCAGAAATTAAATAATAAAACAAGTTTTTTCAACTGTAAGTAAGGACCAGCGTTAAAACTTAAAACGAAAAGAAATTGTTGCGTATATGAGGGGGGTTCACCCCCTTTTCAATGCCTCGATCTTTACGCTAAAGTTTCTTTTAGTACTTTCAAAAGAGATATTTATTCTAATTAAACGGCCTTTGTGATTCAGGGGTGATTCTTAAAGAATTGGAACAAAATTTGAACTTTAACGTAAACAGCGATGTATTGACGAGAAGGCGAGCCCCCTTAATATACGTAATAATTTCTGTTCTCTTTAAGTTTTTAATGTTGCTTCTTACTTTCAGTTGAAAAAAGTAGTTTTTTTTTTTAATTGCAACAATAGCTGGAACGTAGTAATGAATAGTTTGACAATCCATAGTAACCAATGTAGTAACCATAGTAACCTGAAAAATGCATTAAAAAAAACTGTCGAATAAAAAAAAAAAAAAAAAAAAATACAATTTTTAGCTGATTCAGGAATGGTAACAATTTTTAAAGTTAGTTTTAAGAGTAAACTGTTATTTTGAAAAGGAATTTATCTAAATTTTGGAAATGAGCCTGAAACTTTCAAAAATGCTGTCGGATCAAATTAAGAAACGGACAATTGTAACAACCATTGTGAAAACCTTTCACAAGGAAATTAAAACCCCACTCAACCTCCACCTTGAAACAGAAAAATTACTGACATGAGAAGTACTGCAAAGTGTCCTCTTTTTTTTCTTCTTTTAATTAGAGGACTCAATACAGAGAACCAATTAGAGAGATCCCCATTTGCTTTCACTGAATCAGGTGACTAAGTATTTAAAATTTAAAAATGTAATGTGAAGACATCTTCTAACTGTTCTGATTTACATTCGTAAACCACACACAATAAAGAAACTATAAATGAGAAAATGAATGAGGTTTTCAGTTTTCAACAGAGGAAAATAGTTGTTATTCGAAGTCAATCTCATAAATATGGATTTGTGTTTTATTGTATTAATAACTATTTAATGTTTTGTAGGCAATGGGAACCAACAATGGAGACTGGTTTTTAATGGCAGACAAATTTCAATTCACTTTTAAAGCCGAATTTCAAGAAAATTTGATGCCAATTGTGAATGTTTTGTAGCCAAGATTAAGGTAATTGGTGTAGGTAATTCTCACCTTTGTTTTTGAAAAACTTAACTTAACCTAAACCTAATCTGATGATGTTTTCAGCGGTACAACTCCATGAAAACAATCACACAGGTTTGAAAAATATGAGGAATGGATGATTCTTATTTCAAAATTGACAGGTTTTGAAGGGTGTCAGAGAAATGTATGTCTGCTGTTGCAGATAATGGGCCTTTGTAGCTTGAGCCTCGACTGAGTTTTGATTAAGGGCTAATTATTCTGGGCTTGGTCTGTTTTAGCAAGCGTTTTTGGGCTTAACAACCTTTTCTTATGTCTATCAACTATGGTTTGCCTCCCCGTAGTAACATAATATTAGTAGACATGAATATATAATGAGTTGGAGGTAGTAGACTTGAGATTCTCTTTGCAGGAACCTGACTGTTGATAAACAAGAATTGCCAAATTCTGAAAACCATGCAGTGATCAAGATGTGTCCAGGATTGCCAAAAGCCTCAATTAAACTGGAGGTCCACGGACTTCTTGGGGTTTGGTTCTAAGCGCTTTGGTGTAGATCTGAGATGTCTTAATCCCCGTCCTGCACTGGGTTCCGGGATCAAAGCTTTACCTGAGGGCCAAAATAATTTCAAGATTTTAAGAATATGAGAATTGCAGCTTGGAATGTTACAATGTTAAAAAATAACTATCGTGTCGACATTTTTACTGAAAATTCAGACACTTCGAACTGGACTTCAGAAACTCATATTCCAGGGTTAGGAAAAATGAAGTTAGGTGATATAGAATTTATTTACTCAGACAGGAAGGGTGGTGTACATACGTAGATAGGGAGTAGGGCTAATAAGGAAGCTGCTAAGTCCTATTTATGCTCTGAAGGTATTAATATTGGAATATTAATCGCTCCTTTTAGGACTAAAAAGTTCAGAGTATCAGTCATTGTAGTATATACCCTTGTAGAACCGACTGACGGAGATAGTAGGGGCTCAGATGAATTTTACTTACAGTATAGAAACAAAAGACGAAATTTGATTTTTTATTAGGAAATTCTAACGCCCAGGTTAGTAGAAATAGGGATTGATGATATCATAACCTTGGTAAATTTGGTATAGGAAAAGAAAACAGCAATGGTTGCAGTCTTCTGCAATTTGTTGGTATAGCAATGTAGTTATAACCAAGACAGTATTTGGTCATAAAAATGGCCCATGGAAAATTGACATGATGTTCACCTGATGGTAAGACAGCTAACCTTATTAATTATGACACTGTAAATTGAGGATTGGCATAATCAATACAAGATACTAGGGTAGACAGGAGTGCTGTTATTGATTTTAAAAGTAAAGATCGCCATCTAGTAGTGTATAGGGTTAATTTAAAGCTGAAATTTCAGAAGGGTAACCACCTTCCAGGAGGTTATGACGCTGGTAGGCTCCAGGAGGTAAATTTGAGGGAAAATTTTAAGGAACTGTTGAATACTATACTAAAGATTTTAAAATTTGTCAATGTAGAAAATGGATGGAATAATTTTAGAAAAACCATTTGTGAAGCTGCTGATGGTGTGTTTAGGGAAGAAAGTTAGGAGCGCAGCTCGGAATATTCGTGAAAAAGCTCTATTTTTAATAGAGAGGAGAAGGGACTTGTACAAGAATTATCTGAGTGATAGATCATATGAAAACGATATATCATATGAGTGATAGATCATATGATAGATCATATGAAAAATAAAAGATAAAACTAGTATAATGGCTCGTGCGAATTTGTCCTTTGTCCCTTAGTCAGGAAAATAATATATTTGCTGAAGAAATTTCGTTTTCTGAAGAAATTTAAAGGGAAATTTATAAAGGGGACTTGAGCTAAGTTTGTTACATTAATGAAGATTACAAAATGTAATAACGTGTTTGCGTATTCATTAGTAGTTGATCAGCTAGAACACACTAGTGTAACTTAGCGTACTGTTCAAATTTTCAAATATTTTTTTTGAAAATATTGAAAGGTTCCCAAAGATCCTTTTTTCAGCCAAAAAAATCCTGAAACTCATTTTCTTTGACTCCCTGAACCTGTGGCAGCTCTGTAATGCCGCAAAGCTTTGTACAATGGAAGTATGGGATATATAAAGGTTATTGGTGGTAACTTCAGGTGATTCAGATAGATTTAAGTCTGTTCTCCTATCGCATAACTTTTTATCCTCAAAATATAAATTGTTTGGTTTGCTATCAAACAATTCTTCAACCTTATTTTCTCAATAAAATCGAGAATTTCCTGAAAAATTGATCTGTCTTCATATTGGATTGATTGATGGCTTTATCTCTGGAGTCCTTTTTTTTCTGGGAAATAAAATAATCATTTAGCTTTTTATGGAAACCAGCATTTTTGTTTCAAGATTTTGTAAATTGAAAATATCGGACTGATCTTCGGTATTCAGCCAAGTAACAAAAAGCAAGAAAGACAGAATTTTAAAGAGGGTTGTAAGAACCATTTTCTATTGAAAAATAATAATTAAAAGTTTTAAGAGGGAAACAAAAGGAGGGAGATAATGCTAAAAAATATTATTAAGATTAACATCAAGATGGGTGTTTCCCCTTGTAGTTGGTATTTTAAGTATATTCTGAGCATTAGGAAAAGAGCAAATTCGATCTATCTAAAGGTCTTTGGGAATGAACTAGATAAGGTCCAGCGTTGGGGTATAGTAATAACCAAGTCAGCGGTTGATTGCAACTTCCGGATGAATTTATTTCTTGTTACCAGTTTGGTTTTGATAGTAATAGAAAAAGGCAATTGAAATAAAATTAAGAGGACTGGGGAGAACTTACAGCCAAAGGATTTCGCCATTATCAGATAAACAAGGGCCTACAGTAATTTTGGGATATAGGTTACTCTTAGTAAAACGCCACCACTTTTTTTTTTTCCAAAAGCGTGATCTGATAGACAGATTTTGAATTTATCTAAGGGTGGGATCGTAAGTCATGGGACTACTTTTGTAACAAATAATTTTTATTTGTTTATATTCTGATAACACCTTAGGTTCAGTTACTTCTGGTTCACTACTACTAACAACTTACTGCAGCACCAAGCCGCCTGACGGCAACACAGCTATGCACGCTTCTCCTCCATCCCAATCAATTCAAAGCTTCCCTCTACACCTTTCCAAGAAATTCTTATTTTTCCTTAAGTCTTTCTTTTCGACATCCTTCCATTCCAACTGTGGACTGCCTGCTTTCTGTTTAGCCCTAGACGATAAGAACGAATAGGACAATCTTTTGCAATATGTCATCCTTCATCCATAGAACGCGCCCTAGCCGTCTCAACTAATCTGTCGTTGTAGGCTTAGAAAGTGGGATTGACCCACACTTTTCATAGAGCATACTATTTGAAATACGGTCAGTCAGTCCTGTACCCAAAACAATCCGTAGACAATTTCTCTGGAAAACATCCTTGAAAATTTGGACTTTCAGCGTTAGTAACACGGATTATAGAAAATTTTAAACAATTTGAGAAATTTGACCCTAAAATGGCTTTTGTGTGACGGAGAAAAATGGTGCAGCTAATGAATCAACTCCAGTCGAAACGTCCTTATTACTATAGTAACGAGCACAAGGCAACTTTGGAAAAACAGTTGTGCACGCTCCAACACAGCTATGCACGCTCCTCCATCCCAGTTAATTCAAAGCTTTTCTCTTTACATCTTTCCAAGAAATTCCTATTTCCCTTAAGTCTTTCTTTTCGACATCCTCCAATTCCAACTGAGGATGTCCTGCTTTCCGTTTAGCCCTAGACGGTTGGATGAGAAGGACAATCTTAGAAATATGTTGTACTTCATCCATAGAACGCACCCTAGCCGTCTCAACTTATCTGTCGTTGTAGGCTTAGAAAGTGGGATTGAACCACACTTTTCATAGAGCATACAATTTGAAATACGATCAGTCAGTCGGATACCCAAACAATCCGTAGGCAATTTCTCTTGAAAACGTCTGTGAAAATTTGAACTTTCAGCGTTAGTAACACGAAATATAGAAAATTTTAAACAATGTGGGAAATTTGACCCTAAATGGCTTTTTGGTAACGGAGAAAAATGGTGCAACTGAGGAATCAACTCCAGACGAAACATCCTTATTACCGTAGTAAGAGCTCAAGGGAACTCTTGAAAAATGGGGGGAGGTGGGGGGCGGTATGAAAAAGAATACCGGTTGTGGATGGGTGTGTGGGGAAATATTTTAAGATATATTTTCTCAGGGATATTTTTTTTTAACACATATAGAGACAAAATTCCAAATAGAAAGACAAACTAATTTGACCTGTAAAATGAAACGAATTTCAGCATAATTTGGAACAGAAAGGATTCCAGGTAAAGGGATCTTTCCGTTTGATCTATAACAATTTAATTGTTATGTATTATTGTATGTTCATTATCTATTACGCCCCAAACCTAGAGTACAAAGAAAATACAGAATTAAACCGAAATTTTGGAAAACTTTATTATGTCTTAAAATGTAGACTTGTCTTTATGCAATTTCTTAAGCGTTTGAATAGGCTACAGAAGGAGTAGATATACAAACTTAAAAAACGGCATCCAAGGGGATTTTTTAGCTCTATTTTTTTTCCCAGAAGCTTTACTTACCTGTCCTAGATCAATAGCTTTCCCTTCTTTTTGCAGAAGAATGCTATTGAAATTTGTTTGAAACTTTTTTTTTTAGTAAACTGATTCATGTTTCTATTTCATAAAATTATAAAATTATATCATGAAAGAGCATAAGCTATCGTGAATGAGGGATGTTGGGTCATTTTGTACTTGGGGGGGGGGATACATGCTTCAGGGGTTTCTTTAAACGGCAATATATATAGAAAGTTTCCAATGATCGAGAAGGGGGTGTGGGCTTCGAAACTGTTTGTATGATTCCTCTTGATTCCCAGAAATATTTAATAAGAAATAAGTATTTATAAGGGTCACTTGATTATTTTTAGGTGGAAATTCATCTTCCATAACAAGGTGATTGGAAGTGCTAGAGTTAATGTCTTCACTTTGTTTATAAATATCTAAATCTGGTTAATGAAGTACGTCATTTCCCATTTCTAGAGCACTTAGAAACACATACATTTTTTGTTTTTTTTCAAACCAGCTATGTAAATAGTGACGAAGACCACACTGCCATTTAATATTCAGTTACCTGCTTCTCATAGGCTTTGCCCGAGATATCCGTCCACCTAACTACCCCTTTGGCTGTCTGAGAGAAATAGTCTAATTAAAGGAAATACAGTCGTAACTGACCAAATGGGTTAATTTTCGTTTCAAAAAACGTCCATATTTAGGCATTAGTGACGCTTAGGCATTACAAGCGTGCAAGGCGTTCGGTCCTTGCACGCTTATTATTATGAAATCAGAATGAAATTTGTTTTTTTAATTTTATAGTTTATTTATTGTGATAATTGCACAACTTATTGCAAATTTAAAGTGATAAGTGTGAAAACCATGTCGAAACCAAGATGAGCACACAGTTGCACAAAACCTTCATTCAATTGGAGGTCTCATGGACCCTAAGATCACTCCCAGCCCCCTCAAAATGCCCCTTTCCCAAGATTTACCCGATAAAAATTTTGAGATATCCGTCTTGCTTCAAGCAATCCAAAAGTTAAATAGTTATACCTCATGGGTTGAGGAAAATCCCCAAAGCCACCGGGGCAAGGGTCATTTGTGATGCAAGTTACCCATTTTTAACATATCAGGTATTAAGAAAAGAAGGCATATAGATCTTGAATTAAAAAAAGCTTAGAGTATTAAGGCGAACTTTAAGGAAATGCTGAGAGGGATGTTGAACACAATCAAAACAAACCATGTGCTTTTTGGTTGTGAAAAGACAATATGAGCAACGTCTAAGGAATGACTGAGGGTAATGGACGTTGAGACTTTCCAGGAATGTTGAAGGGATGTTGAAGAAAGATTGAAGGTTAACAAACCCCCTCTCTCCTTGTCCTGTTTAGGTGATCTTTCTCCTCTATAATTATCAAATTTTTGTTTTTTTCCTTTTATTTAAACTAGTCAAAAGATCTAATTTCTATGCCTTTTAGCGATCTAGGAGGCATAGCAATTGAATCCTCCTCGATGTATACTAAATCATCAGACACTTTCTATATCAAGGTTACCAAAGGGTATATGTGCAATATTTTAGGAATGGCTATAGGATTCACTTTGTACTTTCAGGACCACTACTGCTACTACTACTGTAGTTGTGATTGTGAATACTTACGATTGTGACTATGACTACTTGAAACTACTTGCATGTTTGACTTCTTGCAACTTCGACCGCCTCTATTTTATACCAGTACCGTGTCCACTATGTGTTTCAAGGTTATCAAATAGGTTTACCTGCAATATCAAGGGAGCCGCTAAGGGTAATAGCTTATTGTTTTCAGGACCACTATTGCTACTTCTTTGACTGCAACTGTGTCTACTTGTGAGAACGACGATCTTCAACTGCAACTATAACAACTTGGGACTAAATGAAAGTGCAACTGCTTATGACTGTGGCTGAGTTAATTTTGTATCTGCTAGTCTGACTACTTGCACCTTTGACTATTTGTAATTCTAACTACTTTTGACTGTAAATACTAGCGAACGCGATTACTTGTGACTATGACTAATACCATTTAATGGTTGTTACTTTACTAAGACTGAGACTGTTTTGCAACTTTCATAGGTAGTGGCCGTGATTACTTCCTACTATTACTACTTGTGACTGTGTGTACTTTAGCCCACGAATACTTACAAATGACACTATTTGGCGAGTCTGACAACAAAAGACTACAATTGCGGCGACTTTGAGCTTGCGAATGTAATCAGACTGTTACTGCGGCTGCGATTGGGACTCCGACTTTTGAAACTATTGCAACTTTGACTATTACAACTAAAGTTATTGAGCTAAAAAGAAAAAAATTAACATTTTCCTTCATATTAAAATGATACAGTGCATCAAGGTTGACAAAAAATCTTATCTGCAATATCTCAAGAATATCTAAGGTTATTAATAATCTCTATATATCAATGAATATTAAGGGGATGTTGACCTCAATCAGAAGATACTATATTTGTATCTTTTGTCAGAAAGGTGCATCTTCAATATTTAATAGAAAAAAATTAATTCAACATTCAAGTCAACTTAAAACGAACAAGAATTGTTACAAACAGGAGTTTTACAAACAGGTCATTTGTACCTTACTAAAGACTAATTATATTTAATACATGTTCTTTTATATTTACAATATTGAAAAATAAAAATAAAATGTACTGTGAAGTAAAATCTTTAATTATTGAGTTTCCTTTGTTAATGTAATTATATATCAAATATTCGTTTTATATATGCCTAGTCTTATTGATTAATATAGTCATTTAGTTTTCATTTGCCGTCGATATTTCAAAAACAAAAGCAAACTATGCTAGACACATAGAAAAAAAAAAAAAAAAAAAATACAAATCAAACAGTTTGTGATAACGAACTGCAAGTAAGGAGTGACTCGGCTCAATAGTAACCGAAACTCTGAAAAATTGAGTTTTAACATCAATAGATGCATCAAAAGAATCCGCTTATTATGTTGATTCCAATGATATAAGATTCATCAAGTTTAGTGTTACCCATCAGAAGTTACGAGCCTAAGAAAATTTGCCTGATTTTTGAAATAGGGGAAAAACAACCCTTAAAATTCAAGGAATCTTAATGAAAACCACACAATCGAATTTAGCGTACCATAGAATCCTTTTGTAGAAGTTTCCAGTTCCAATCTGCAAAAATGTGGAATTTTGCTATTTTTGCCAGAAGACAGATCACGGATGCGTGTCTAGAGAATTGACAGGGCGGGAGGGGGGGGGGGTGCACTTTACGCTGAATAAAATTTCCATGGAGTGGTTTCACGTGAGGGGGAGGGGTATATTTCACAGAGGGTGAGCCAGATTTACCCGGCATTATTTGAAAAACGAACAGAAATTTTTCGATATATGAAGGGTTGTCCCTTCCTCAATAACTTGCTCTTTACACTTAAGTTTATGTGTTTGTCCCAATTTTTTAAGTGTCTACTGAAAAAAGGGGGCTGTTTAATTAGAATTGAAAGCTTTTTTTTAAAAGGGCTAACAGCTTTAGCGTAAAGAGCAAGGTATTTAGGAAGGGTCAACCCTTCATATACGGAATAAAATCTGCCAAAATTAATATGCAAATTTTGTTTTAATTTTTCATGTGCTGTGAGCTAAATTTGAACCTGCGTTAGTTGAAAAACGTTTTAGGAATAAGTTTTTTTTCAACTGAAAGTAAGGAGCAACATTAAAACTTAAAAGGAACAGAAATTATTTTGTATATGAAAGGGGCTGTCCCCTCCTCACCGCCTCACTCTACGCTAAAGTTTTTTATTGTTTTAAAATTAGAGTTGTGACAAAGAGTCAAATTTAGTGTAAAGAGCGAGGTGTTTAGGAGGGAACAGTCCCTTTAATATAGGAATAATTTCTGTTCGTTTTAAGATTTAATGTCACTCCTTACTTTCAGTTAAAAACTTATTTATTTAATGACGTAATAAACCTAGAGAAGAATAGGCAGCAGCCAAAATTCTGAAGTTTTGTTCGTTATAAGCTTGACTTGAATATCTAATTTAATTTTTACTCGTTTTAAAATGTTTTTCATTTATTTATTTATATTTTTTTTTATTTATTTTATATATGTTTGCTATGATTGTTTATCTAATTTCCGTTTGTTGTAGGTTTCATTTTAATCTTTAATAGTAATTTTTGGTCGTTTTGAGTTTGACTTATTGCTTGAATTATTTTTAATGGTCTTAATTTTACTATGGCTTTTCACTTTTCTTTGAAAAACTTGTTTTTTTGGAAATTTTGTTTTAATCAATAAAAAAACCATAAAAATGATTTTGGTAATTGTAAAAGCATTAGCTTTTCCTGTAGGAAGCAATCTACTATGTATGATGATATTTTTTATTTAGTTCTAGACTATTTACTTCGAGATTATTTCCAGATAAAGTACTAAGAGAAGAATACATTAGTTTTAGGTTGGGAGGGGACGTGTCGATCAAATTTTGACTTATCGATGAATAATTAAGCGGTACATGAGTCAGCAGGCCCTTCATTACTAAGTTTTATAAATTATGAATAAGTATTTGATTCAGCCGAAAGTTTTAGCGAAGGTCCTGTATCGTATATGGGGTACCCGACAAATACATCGAAGTGATTAGGCTGTGCACGGGAACGAAATTGCTGCGGTTAAGGTAGGAAATGAGGGTAGTAGCTTGTTTTGTATTAAATCAGGAGTTATACACGGTTGTGTTCTATCGCCTTTTTATATTGGTCATCTTAATGGGCTGAGTTCTAAAGAATACGGTAAAGGCTATTTAAGTGCCCCTGGGGAAAATGTTATTATAATCACTGATTTTTCGAATGTTTTCAGAGTTTAGAATTACAAAAATTGGTTTGAAAATTATTGTCAAGAAGACTAAGTCGCTTTCGACTGGGAGCTTCACTTACTTAGGATTTTATAACTTAAAAGATCTATCCCTAGGGGCTGGGGGGGGGGGGGGGTCATATTGTCTCCAAAGGTATAGTTTTGGGACTTCAACTATGCCAAAGAAAATTTCAATCTCAAAATTTTGATTGGACTATTTTTGGGGAAAGAGGCGTGGGAGGGGACCTAGCTGCCTTCTAATCTTTTTGGTCACCTAAAAAGGGCACTAGAACTTTTAACTTTCGTTCAAATGAGCCCTCTCCCGATGTTAGTACAGCTCACCGCAGTACTAAGCGCCTGAGTCCAATACAGCTGCGCTCGCTCGTCCTCCTGTATCCCAGTACAATTCAAAGCCTCCCTATTTACAACCTCCCAGGAAGTTCCCATTTCCCTTAATTTTTTTTTTAGGACAGCCTCCCACCTCAATCGTGGACAGCCTGCTTTCCATTTACCTCTAACGCGGGTGACCAAAAAGGGGAATCTTTTGCAATGTGTCAATCGTCATCTGCAGAACGTGCATTAGTCATGTCAACCTTTCTCTCATTATAGGCCTAGAAGGGTGGTTGGAACCATACTTTTCGAAGAGCCTACTCTTCATTCCTTTTGCCATCATTTTCATCTAGGATGCCTAAATCCTCATCATAATTAATTCTAGGGGACTTTTAATTCCCCATTGGATTCTGTGCACAAAAAAAAAGTTTTAGCGTAAAGAGCGAGGTATTGAGGAGGGGAAACCGTCCTCATATAAGTAATAATTTTTTGTTCATTTTGAGTTTTTAATGTTGTTCCTTACTTTCAGTTGAAAAAAAAAACTTTTTATATTCAATTCTTCATCGTTTTTTTTAAATAGTGCTGGGAAATCCAAGTAGATGTCCGATTCGTTTGTGGATGTCCGAGACATGTACTAATATTCATTTTAATAATGAAAAAAAAAACTCCAATTGAGATACTTTGACACTAAACTAAAAAACTGGGAAATTGAAACTGAAATGCAAGTCAGCCTTATCTTTTCTGGCCAAAGGCTTGCTTCTGCTTGAATAGGTTTTCATGATCAAACAGTTCGTGGTAACGACCTGTAAGCAAGGAGCTACCCGACTCAATGGTAACAGAAACTCTAAGAAACGGAATTTTGATACCAATAGATACATAAAAAGATTTTGATTTTTATGCTGATTTCAAATATATAAATTTCATCAAGTTTAATGCTGTCAATCAAAAGTTACGAGCCTCAGAAAATTTGCCTTATTTTCGAAGACAGGGAGAAAAAGCCCCTAAAAGTCATAGAATCTTAATGAAAATCACACCATCAGATTAAGCTTATCAGAGAACCCTTAGTTTAGAGGTTTCAAGCTCCGATCTAGAAAAATATGGAATTTTGTTTTATTTTGCCAGAAGAAATATAACGGATGCGTTTGTTTATTTTTTTTGGGGGGGGGGGGGGGTGATTGTATCGACCCAATGGTCCTAGAATATCGCGAGAGGGCTCATTCGAACGGAAATAAAAAGTTCTAGTGCCCTTTTTAAGTGACCCAAAAAATTAGAGGGCAACTAGGCCCTTCCCACGCTCATTTTTTCCAAAAATAACCCGATTAAAATTTTTAGATAGCATTCTGTTCAGCATAGTCGAAAAATCTAATAAATATGTCTTTGAGGAATACTTTATCCCCCATAATCCCTGGGGGAAGGGCTGAAAGTTATGAACTCTGCCTATTGTTTACATATAGGCTAGTATTGGTTATCGGGAATTATACTGCCATTTTCAGGTTTTTTTTTCTGGTGGGGGTTCAGGGGGAGAGGGTTACGTGGGAGGATTTTTCATGCGGGAAGGGAATTTTCCATGAAGGGGGTGCCAGATTTCCCAGCATTATTTAAAAAACGAGCAGAAATTAAATAATAAAACAAGTTTTTTTCAACTGAAAGTAAGGACCAGCGTTTAAAACTTAAAACGAAAAGAAATTGTTACGTATATGAGGGGGGTTCACACCCCTTTTCAATACCTCGATCTTTACGCTAAAGTTTTTTCTTTTAGTACTTTCAAAAGAGATATTTATTCTAATTAAACGGCCTTTGTGATTCAGGGGTGATTCTTAAAGAATTGGAACAAAATTTGAACTTAAACGTAAACAGCGATGTATTGACGAGAAGGCGAACCCCCTTAATATACGCAATAATTTCTGTTCTTTTTAAGTTTTAATGTTGCTTCTTACTTTCAGTTGAAAAAAAAGTAGTTTTTTTATTTAATTGCAACAATAGCTGGAACGTAGTAATGAATAGTTGACAATCCATATTAACCAATAGTTGAAAAATGCATTAAAAAAACTGTCGAAATAAAAAAAAAAAAAATAAAAAAAACAAAAAAATGCAAGAAAAACAGCTGATTCAGGACTAGGAAAACAATTTTTTTTTTTTAAAAAAAAAAAATGCAATTTTTAGCTGATTCAGGAATGGTAACAATTTTTTCCAAAAAATTAGTTTTAAGAGTAAACTGTTATTTTGAAAAAGAATTTATCTAAATTTTGGAAATGAGCCTGAAACTTTCAACAATGCTGTCGGATCAAATTAAGAAACGGACAATTGTAACAACCATTGTGGAAAACCTTTCACAAGGAAATTAAAATCCCACTCAACCTCCACCTTGAACAGAAAAATTACTGAACATGAGAAGTACTGCAGTGTCCTCTTTTTTTCTTCTTTTAATTAGAGGACTCAATACAGAGAACCAATTAGAGAGATCCCCATTTGCTTTCACTGAATCAGGTGACTAAGTATTTAAAATTTAAAAATGTAATGTGAAGACATCTTCTACTGTTCTGATTTACATTCGTAAACCACACACAATAAAGAAACTATAAATGAGAAAATTAATGAGGTTTTCAGTTTTCAACAGAGGAAAATAGTTGTTATTCGAAGTCAAATAAATATGGATTTGTGTTTTATTGTGATAATAACTATTTAATGTTTTGTAGGCAATGGGAACCAACAATGGAGACCGGTTTTAATGGCAGACAAATTTCAATTCACTTTTAAAGCCGAATTTCAAGAAAATTTGATGCCAATTGTGAATGTTTTGTAGCCAAGATTAAGGTAATTGGTGTAGGTAATTCTCACCTTTGTTTTTGAAAACTTAACTTAACCTAACCTAACCTGATGATGTTTTCAGCGGTACAACGCCATGAAAACAATCACACAGGTTTGAAAAATATGAGGAATGGATGATTCTTATTTCAAAATTGACAGGTTTTGAAGGGTGTCAGAGAAATGTATGTCTGTTGTTGCAGATAATGGGCCTTTGTAGCTTGAGCCTCGACTGAGTTTTGATTAAGGGCTAATCATTCTGGGCTTGGTCGGTTTTGGCAAGCGTTTTTTTGGGCTGAACAACCTTTTCTTATGTCTATCAACTATGGTTTGCCTCCCCGTAGTAACATAATATTTGTAGACATGAATATATAATGAGTTGGAGGTAGTAGACTTGAGATTCTCTTTGCAGGAACCTGACTGTTGATAAACAAGAATTGCCAAGTTCTGAAAACCATGCAGTGATCAAGATGTGTCCAGGATTGCCAAAAGCCTCAATTAAACTGGAGGTCCCACGGACTTCTTGGGGTTTGGTTCTAAGCGCTTTGGTGTAGATCTGAGATGTCTTAATCCCCGTCCTGCACTGGGTTCCGGGATCAAAGCTTTACCTGAGGCCAAAATAATTTCAAGATTTTAAGAATATGAGAATTGCAGCTTGGAATGTTACAATGTTAATAAATAACTATCGTGTCGACATTTTTTCTGAAAATTCAGACACTTCGAACTGGACTTCAGAAACTCATATTCCAGGGTTAGGAAAAATGATATTAGGTGATATAGAATATAGTTACTCAGACAGGAAGGGTGGAAGAATATGAGAATTGCAGCTTGGAACGTTACAATGTTAAAAAATAACTATTGTGTCGACATTTTTACTGAAAAATTCAGACACTTCGAACTGGACTTCAGAAACTCATATTCCAGGGTTAGGAAAAATGAAGTTAGGTGATATAGAATTTATTTACTCAGATAGGAAGGGTGGTGTACATACGTAGATAGGGAGTAGGGCTAATAAGGAAGCTGCTAAGTCCTATTTATGCTCTGAAGGTATTAATATTGGAATATTAATCGCTCCTTTTAGGACTAAAAAGTTCAGAGTATCAGTCATTGTAGTATATACCCTTGTAGAACCGACTGACGGAGATAGTAGGGGCTCAGATGAATTTTACTTACAGTTATAGAAACAAAAGACGAAATTTGATTTTTTATTAGGAAATTCTAACGCCCAGGTTAGTAGAAATAGGGATTGATGATATCATAACCTTGGTAAATTTGGTATAGGAAAAGAAAACAGCAATGGTTGCAGTCTTCTGCAATTTGTTGGTATAGCAATGTAGTTATAACCAAGACAGTATTTGGTCATAAAATGGCCCATAAATTGACATGATGTTCACCTGATGGTAAGACAGCTAACCTTATTAATTATGACACTGTAAATTGAGGATTGGCATAATCAATACAAGATACTAGGGTAGACAGGAGTGCTGTTATTGATTTTAAAAGTAAAGATCGCCATCTAGTAGTGTATAGGGTTAATTTAAAGCTGAAATTTCAGAAGGGTAACCACCTTCCAGGAGGTTATGACGTTGGTAGGCTCCAGGAGGTAAATTTGAGGGAAAATTTTAAGGAACTGTTGAATACTATACTAAAGATTTTAAAATTTGACAATGTAGAAAATGGATGGAATAAATTTTAGAAAAAACCATTTGTGAAGCTGCTGATGGTGTGTTAGGGAAGAAAGTTAGGAGCGCAGCTCGGAATATTCGTGAAAAAGCTCTATTTTTAATAGAGAGGAGAAGGGACTTGTACAAGAATTATCTGAGTGATAGATCATATGAAAACAAAAGGAATGCAAAGAAAGTGGAGAAAGTGGCTAATAAAATTACCTGGGTTCCTTTTTCTAAATTTTACCGATAAAGCATCTGGTATATGTTAGTGCCACGTGGCCTTCAAAAAAGTAAATTTATTACCATTCTTTATGCAATTAAAGCTAGGATTAAATGTAGATTGTGAACCAGGAGAAAATAGTGAGGAAATCTTAAAAGATCTTTGGGCTTTTATCCCTGAATTAATTGACGCTATTTAATTTTAATGCCCCTCTCTCTAACGGATGCCGTTAGATCCACAAAAGCCGCCCATTAAAAATAAAATATAAATATTTTATAAAAAAAAATAAAAAGTAAAACTAATATAATGGCTCGTGCGAATTTGTCCTTTGTCTCTTAGTCAGGAAAATAATATATTTGCTGAAGAAATTTCGTTTTCTGAAAGAAATGTAAAGGGGAATTTATAGAAGGGGACTTGAGCTAAGTTTGTTACATTAATGAAGATTATAAAATGTAATAACGTGTTTGCGTATTCATTAGTAGTTGATCAGCTTGAACACACTAGTGTTACTTATGGATATATAAAGGTATACTTATGGATATATCCCGAAGTATGGGATATATAAAGGTTATTGGTGGTAACTTCAGGTGATTCAGATAGATTTAAGTCTGTTCTCCTATCGCATAACTTTTTATCCTCAAAATATAAATTGTTTGGTTTGCTATCAAACAATTCTTCAACCTTATTTTCTCAATAAAATCGAGAATTTCCTGAAAAATTGATCTATCTTTATATGGATTGATTGATGGCTTTATCTCTGGAGTCCTTTTTTCTGGGAAATAAAATAATCATTTAGCTTTTTATGGAAACCAGCAATTTTTGTTTCAAGATTTTGTAAATTGAAAATATCGGACTGATCTCCGGTATTCAGCCAAGTAACAAAAAGCAAGAAAGACAGAATTTTAAAGAGGGTTGTAAGAACCATTTTCTATTGAAAAATAATAATTAAAAGTTTTAAGAGGGAAACAAAAGGAGGGAGATAATGCTAAAAAAATATTATTAAGATTAACATCAAGATGGTGTTTCCCCTTGTAGTTGGTATTTTAAGTATATTCTGAGCATTAGGAAAAGAGCAAATTCGATCTATCTAAAGGTCTTTGGGGAATGAACTAGATAAGGTCCAGCGTTGGGGTATAGTAATAACCAAGTCAGCGGTTAATTGCAACTTCCGGATGAATTTATTTCTTGTTACCAGTTTGGTTTTGATAGTAATAGAAAAAGGCAATTGAAATAAAATTAAGAGGACTGGGGAGAACTTACAGCCAAAGGATTTCGCCATTATCAGATAAACAAGGGCCTACAGTAATTTTGGGATATAGGTTACTCTTAGTAAAACGCCACCACTTTTTTTTTCCAAAAGTGTGATCTGATAGACAGATTTTGAATTTATCTAAGGGTGGGATCGTAAGTCATGGGACTACTTTTGTAACAAATAATTTTTATTTGTTTATGTTCTGATAACACCTTAGGTTCAGTTACTTCTGGTTCACTACTACTAACAACTTACTGCAGCACCAAGCCGCCTGACGGCAACACAGCTATGCACGCTTCTCCTCCATCCCAATCAATTCAAAGCTTCCCTCTACACCTTTCCAAGAAATTCTTATTTTCCTTAAGTCTTTCTTTTCGACATCCTTCCATTCCAACTGTGGACTGCCTGCTTTCTGTTTAGCCCTAGACGATAAGAACGAATAGGACAATCTTTTGCAATATGTCATCCTTCATCCATAGAACGCGCCCTAGCCGTCTCAACTAATCTGTCGTTGTAGGCTTAGAAAGTGGGATTGACCCACACTTTTCATAGAGCATACTATTTGAAATACGGTCAGTCAGTCCTGTACCCAAAACAATCCGTAGACAATTTCTCTGGAAAACATCCTTGAAAATTTGGACTTTCAGCGTTAGTAACACGGATTATAGAAAATTTTAAACAATTTGAGAAATTTGACCCTAAAAGGCTTTTGTGTGACGGAGAAAAATGGTGCAGCTAATGAATCACTCCAGTCGAAACGTCCTTATTACTATAGTAAACGAGCACAAGGCAACTTTGGAAAAACAGTTGTGCACGCTCCAACACAGCTATGCACGCTCCTCCATCCCAGTTAATTCAAAGCTTTTCTCTTTACATCTTTCCAAGAAATTCCTATTTCCCTTAAGTCTTTCTTTTCGACATCCTCCAATTCCAACTGAGGATGTCCTGCTTTCCGTTTAGCCCTAGACGGTTGGATGAGAAGGACAATCTTAGGAAATATGTTGTACTTCATCCATAGAACGCACCCTAGCCGTCTCAACTTATCTGTCGTTGTAGGCTTAGAAAGTAGGATTGAACCACACTTTTCATAGAGCATACAATTTGAAATACGATCAGTCAGTCGGATACCCAAAACAATCCGTAGGCAATTTCTCTTGAAAACGTCTGTGAAAATTTGGACTTTCAGCGTTAGTAACACGAAATATAGAAAATTTTAAACAGTGTGGGAAATTTGACCCTAAATGGCTTTTTGGTAACGGAGAAAAATGGTGCAACTGAGGAATCAACTCCAGACGAAACATCCTTATTACCGTAGTAAGAGCTCTTTTCACCACTAAGATACCCGTTTGATCGACTCATCTTCAGCATTTGACGAAGATTTATCAGTTCCAAAAGAAGCATCCATCATAATCAGACTGTGAAATAAATATGTTTATAAGTTGGAGGACAAAGCTTCACAAAGTATAAGTTTGGCAAAGTCACTTTACACCGGAATTTTTCAAGCGGCTTAGTCATTATTTAATTTCTTGTTCTTACTTTCACTTACTTGAATGTAAGAACATCTGGTAGAAATTTCTCGTTTAAGAGACAATTTCTAATAGTAAAGTACTATCATGAGAAATAGAATAGACTGCTAAGACAATGTAGTTCTTATTTTGTAATATGCAACATGTTTTTTTATATTAAACAGATTATCATGTTTCCTTCCATTGTCATCAATATTTATAAATCATTGTTAAATGTCTTAAATTCCTATGCAATCAGATAGCGTGAATGCTTTTGATGAATCAGAGCAACAAATTTTAAATTAGGAAAGAATGTTTATTAGGAAATGAAATCGTGCTGTTTTTTATCATTAAAGTGTTCCCTTCAGATGAGCCGCACTCCTAAACTTTTTCCGATATTTTTTTTCCCTTTTGGTAAAATGTATTTTCACCTTAGTTTCTACCATGGCCGCACTATATATTCAAGCTGTTAAATAATGTTCACATTGAGCCAAAAGCCAGGCAAATAAATCAGAAGAGGGGTACGGATTGGGGGGTATATGCCCCCCAATACCTTGAAAACAACTTTTTTCGCACTTTCATCTTAAAAAAACGAAAATAATCAGATCCAATCCTCTCCGAAAAATTAAAAAAATTCTACAATTATCCTAACAATTTGGTAATTTTATAGCTTTTGTATTATTTTGTTAGGTAAAAACACAATTTTAAACGTCTTTCTATGATATTCCAAAATATATCCTACAAGTCGCTTGCTTTGCAAATTCCATTGTGAGCTCTTAGAGGGCGCTTAAATAAAGCATACTATTCCTTAATATTTTCTTGAAGTAACTGGTATCCAAATTAGCAAAAACTAAATTTTAAAGTATATAAAACTTTAACTTTACCCAAGCTAATACGTTCTGGTCTAACCCAGGCCCGTCGGTGCAAAGGAAGGGATGACATTTCTCCCTCCTAAATTTAAAAATTCTTTTTTAGGCCTGGGAAAGATATTGCATTTAGAAAAAAGCATAAAACAAGGAATTACAACGGTACTATTTGTATTATATTAGCATGCTCCCTTTTTATGTCTTAAATCATTGTACTTTTGTTGTTTGCCCCCCCCCCCAAAATAATAATAAAAAACAAACAAAAAAAAAATACATCAACCTCCCTATATTTTCCCGTGAATTAGTGTAACTGTCTAACCCATTTTCCTTCCAAAATATTGAGATATTCTCACAAATAAATCTGTTTCTTCAACAGTTTCCTATGGTTCTATGCGTTTACCTCCCCGGCGATTACCCCCCCCGGAAAATACCCCCCGGATAATACCCCCTGTGGAAAATACCCCCTGGAAAATACCCCCCCCCCCGGTAAATACCCCCCCCCCCCCCGTGGAAATTAAGGCTTTGCAATTTGAGAATTTTATTTGAGTTTTTTTTCAGTAGGGGGAACGAATTTTGGTACTAAAATTCGAAAACACAAAAAGTTTTTTTCGTTAGTTTTTTCGTTACTTTAGAAATAGATTTGGGTATAGATTTGCATATTAGGGGTGGGGGTGGTAAAATATAAAGGGTCTGCATGCAAAATGTGTTTGGTACAATTATTTTGCATATTAGATAGATAGATAAAGAAGTGTATTTTAAAGCCAAGCTATACGGCCACGAACATAGTAAATTAAGATAAATGAAAGGAACAAATAACACAAACTTTGATCGGCGATCATCATAAAACACTTAAATGAAACACTACATTAACCTAATAATAGTACTTAATACTTAGAAGATCGGTCATTGAAAAAAAAAAAACACTTAACACTTGGGAAAAAACACATAAATGAAACATTACATTTACTTTATGCTGTTTTGTTTTTTTCTTTTTTGTTTTTTGTTTGTTTTTTGTTTTTTTATTTGTTTTTTTTAGTTAAAAAAAAATTCCAAATACCTCGCTATTCTTCTGTAATTTTTTAGTGGCAACACATAGAAGGAGTTGTTTTGTAACGTCAAACTGTCCAAATATTTTACCAACCCCCCCCCCGTTTGAGCAAATATATTGACCAAATTATATATTTCCCATCTATTCTGTCACTTGTCTCTCTTGTCTCATGCTAAGATGAAAGAAACTAACAAAGAAACCGGTTTGTTCTCGAGTTTTACCCAGCGTAAACTTGAGTGAGTGGTGCAAAATGCACAAGTACCAAAATTCCTTCCCCGTAAGGAAAAAAAACAAAACAAAAAAACTCAAATAAAATTCTCAAATTTGGAAAGCCTTATTTTCCACGGGAGGGGGGGGGGTATTTTCCGGGGGTATTTTCCGCGGGGGGGGGGTATTTTCCATGGGGGGTATTTTCTGGGAGGGTATTTTCCGGGGGGGGGGGATTTTCCGCTGGGGGTATTTTCCGGGGGGTTATTTTCCGGGGGGGAGGGGTAATCACTGAAGGGGTAAACACCGGCCACCGTTTCCTATATATCATAGGCAGCGCAATAGCGCTACCTTAGTAAAGAACGACGGGGGCACAATGTTCTATTTTTTTTTTCCTCCATACCCGGGCACTTCGTATAAGGCTCATTTGATTGGAAATTTAAAGGGCTAGTGCCCTTTTTAATAGTCGAAAGTGATTTGAGGGCAACTAGCCCCCCCCCCCCCCCCCCCCCCCCCCCCCCCCCCCCCCCCCCCCCCCCCCCCCCCCCCCCCCCCCCCCCCCCCCCCATCATTCCCCCAAACACATCCAATCAAAATTTTGGGATAGCCATTTTGTTCAGCGTAGTTGATTTCCAGATATAAAATATGTTTTTGAGGAGGCCACACCCCAAAATCCTCGGGGCGAGGGTTTTAGGTTATGCCCTGAGGGCATATAAGAACGATGTTGGCACAATGTATCATTTATTATTTTTGTCCTTTAGACCAGGGCACTTCGTATCGAAGAAGTTGTCGTAGAAACTTCGAAAAGGGCTCATTCAGTTGGAAATTGGAGTGGCTTGTGCCACTCCAATAGTCGAAAGTGATTGCACGGAAACTAACACCCCTTCCACGCCAACCATTTCCCGAAACACATCCAATCAAAATTTTTAGATAGCCATTTTGTTCAGCGTAGTTGATTTCCAGATAGAAATTATGTTTTTGAGGAGGAAACCCCCCCCCCCCCCGCCCCCAGCCTTCATGGCCAGGGTTGTAAATTATACCCTGGGGGCATATAAGGTTTTTATAGCGTGAGATAGCCATTTTGTTAAGCGTAGTTGATTTTCACATAGAAATTATAGAAATAATTTTTTTGAAGAGGACATTCCCCCACAGCCTTCAGGGCAAGGGTTGTAAATTATGCCCTGGGGGCATATAAGATTTTTATAGAAGGCATTGTCGTAGAAACTTCAAAAAAGGCTCATTCGATTGAAAATTCAAAGGGTTAGTGCCCTTTTTAATAGTCGAAAGTGATTGGAGGGCAACTAGCCCCCCCCCCCCATGCCCATCATTCCCCCAAACACATCCAATCAAAATTTTGAGATAGCCATTTTGTTCTGTGTTGTGGTTTTCCAGATAGAAATTATGTTTTTTGAGGAGGACACTCCCCCACAGCCCTCTGGGAGAGGGTTGTAAGTTATGCCCTGGGGGCATATAAGGTTTTTATAAACGCGTCGTCGTAGAAACTTCAAGAAGGGCTCATTCGATTGGAAATTGAAATGGCTAGTACCCTTTATAATAGTCGAAAGTGATTGGAAGGCAACTAAAACCCCTTCCACGCCCACCAATTCCCCAAACATATCCAGTCAAAATTTTTAGATAGCCATTTTGTTCCACACAGTTTAAAGTTCAGGAAACTATACCTTTGAGCAGGACACTCCCCCCACAGTCCTCAGGGCAAGGGTTATAAGTTATGCCCTGGGGGCATATAAGTAGTAACCGCATATGGAATTTGCTTACGCCCCTGTACCAAACAGGTTTCTGGTAGGTATAGTATTCTACCGGTCCTATAGGTAAACATTTCTACAGGGCATTACACCTTTTCAAAGAGCTCCCCCGCATTCCGGGCCAACCAGATATGTTTCTAGGCCAACCAGACATGGTCTTATACTTTTGAGGACTTGTCTTTCACTTTGATGAAGGACAAGTTTTTCTGACACAATTTACAGACCAGATTTCTAGTTCATATATTTTTTGATAACTTGATAGGTGATTTGAATAAAAGGAATTCAAATATTTTGTCTATGAAATAGAAGCTAACTCAATTTGCGAAAAGGTATTCCATTTGCACAACTCTGATCTGATTGAATTGTCGCCGACAATGAGATTTAATCACTGCTAAGCCTATTGTTATTGCGAGAGAGTTACCCAATTTACAGCTTAGTGTTAACTGACAGAGTTCCAAATACGAACATTTCGAAAAGCAGACAAAAAATCGGATATTATAATCAGAATTATTTGATTAACATTTAAAAAGGGGTAATGAGATATATGATCTGTATAATACACAAGTGATGTTTGATAAGTATTGTCAATTTAAAATAGGATCTAACGTTCCCTTCGTCCCCCCCCCCATTTCTGAGGGTAGGGAGGGGAGGAGTCAATTTCGGAGGCCCAAAGGAGTTGTTAACTCGGGTAATTTGTTATAAATTTGAAAAATGCCTAACGACGAATAGGAAATGCATTTTTTCTTTACATGGTGTTCGTTCAATTGAAAGCGAGGATTTCTGTTAAATAAATAATTCTTATATTTTTCCGTTCAATTGAAAGCGAGGATTTCTGTTAAATAAATAATTGTTACACCTTTTAAAATAGCTTTACGGGGTTTGAGGGACTCTGTCGTTTTATTCCGTGTGATTTTTTCTTTACATGGTGTTCGTTCAATTGAAAGCGAGGATTTCTGTTAAATAAATAATTCTTATATTTTTTTCCGTTCAATTGAAAGCGAGGATTTCTGTTAAATAAATAATTGTTATACCTTTTAAAATAGCTTTACGGGGTTTGAGGGACTCTGTCGTTTTATTCCGTGTAATTTTTTCTTTACATGGTGTTCGTTCAAAAAGCGAGGATTTCTGTTAAATAAATAATTCTTATATTTTTTCCGTTCAATTGAAAGCGAGGATTTCTGTTAAATAAATAATTGTTATACCTTTAAAATAGCTTTACGGGGTTTGAGGGGCTCTGTCGTTTTATTCTGTGTGATTTTTCTTTACATGGTGTTCGTTCAAAAAGCGAGGATTTCTGTTAAATAAATAATTCTTATATTTTTTCCGTTCAATTGAAAACGAGGATTTCTGTTAAATAAATAATTGTTATACCTTTTAAAATAGCTTTACGGGGTTTGAGGGGCTCTGTCGTTTTATTCCGTGTGACTTTTTCTTTACATGGTGTTCGTTCAAAAAGCGAGGATTTCTGTTAAATAAATAATTCTTATATTTTTTCTGTTCAATTGAAAGCGAGGATTTCTGTTAAAAAAATAATTGTTATACCTTTTAAAATAGCTTTACGGGGTTTGAGGGACTCTGTCGTTTTATTCCGTGTGATTTTTTCTTTACATAGTGTTCGTTCAAAAAGCGAGGATTTCTGTTAAATAAATAATTCTTATATTTTTTCCGTTCAATTGAAAGCGAGGATTTCTGTTAAATAAATAATTGTTATACCTTTTAAAATAGCTTTACGGGGTTTGACGGGCTCTGTCGTTTTATTCCGTGTGATTTTTTCTTTACATGGTGTTCGTTCAAAAAGCGAGAATTTCTGTTAAATAAATAATTCTTATATTTTTTCCGTTCAATTGAAAGCGAGGATTTCTGTTAAATAAATAATTGTTATACCTTTTAAAATAGCTTTACGGGGTTTGAGGGACTCTGTCGGTTTATTCCGTGTGATTTTTTCTTTACATGGTGTTCGTTCAAAAAGCGAGGATTTCTGTTAAATAAATAATTCTTATATGTTTTCCGTTCAATTGAAAGCGAGGATTTTTGTTAAATAAATAATTGTTATACCTTTTAAAATAGCTTTACGGGGTTTGAGGGGCTCTGTCGTTTTATTCCATGTGATTTTTTTTTTACATGGTGTTCGTTCAAAAAGCGAGGATTTCTGTTAAATAAATAATTCTTATATTTTTTCCGTTCAATTGAAAACGAGGATTTCTGTTAAATAAATAATTATTTTACCTTTTAAAATAGCTTTACGGGGTTTGAGGGACTCTGTCGTTTTATTCCGTGTGATTTTTTCTTTACATGGTGTTCGTTCAAAAAGCGAGGATTTCTGTTAAATAAATAATTCTTATATGTTTTCCGTTCAATTGAAAGCGAGGATTTCTGTTAAATAAATAATTGTTATACCTTTTAAAATAGCTTTACGGGGTTTGAGGGACTCTGTCGTTTTATTCCGTGTGATTTTTTCTTTTGGTGTTCGTTCAAAAAGCGAGGATTTCTGTTAAATAAATAATTCTTATATGTTTTCCGTTCAATTGAAAGCGAGGATTTTTGTTAAATAAATAATTGTTATACCTTTTAAAATAGCTTTACGGGGTTTGAGGGGCTCTGTCGTTTTATTCCATGTGATTTTTTTTTTACATGGTGTTCGTTCAAAAAGCGAGGATTTCTGTTAAATAAATAATTCTTATATTTTTTCCGTTCAATTGAAAACGAGGATTTCTGTTAAATAAATAATTGTTATACCTTTTAAAATAGCTTTACGGGGTTTGAGGGGCTCTGTCGTTTTATTCCGTGTGATTTTTTCTTTACATGGTGTTCGTTCAAAAAGCGAGGATTTCTGTTAAATAAATAATTCTTATATTTTTTTTCCGTTCAATTGAAGCGCGAGGATTTCTGTTAAATAAATAATTGTTATACCTTTTAAAATAGCTTTACGGGGTTGAGGAGGACTCTGTCGTTTTATTCCGTGTGATTTTTTCTTTACATAGTGTTCGTTCAAAAAGCGAAGATTTCTGTTAAATAAATAATTCTTATATTTTTTCCGTTCAATTGAAAGCGAGGATTTCTGTTAAATAAATAATTGTTATACCTTTTAAAATAGCTTTACGGGGTTTGAGGGGCTCTGTCGTTTTATTCCGTGTGATTTTTTCTTTACATGGTGTTCGTTCAAAAAGCGAGGATTTCTGTTAAATAAATAATCTTATATTTTTTCCGTTCAATTGAAAGCGAGGATTTCTGTTAAATAAATAATTGTTATACCTTTTAAAATAGCTTTACGGGGTTTGAGGGGCTCTGTCGTTTTATTCCGTGTCATTTTTTCTTTACAAGGTGTTCGTTCAAAAAGCGAGGATTTCTGTTAAATAAATAATTCTATATATTTTTTCCGTTCAATTGAAAGCGAGGATTTCTGTTAAATAAATAATTGTTATACCTTTTAAAATAGCTTTACGGGGTTTGTAGGACTCTGTTGTTTTATTCCGTGTGATTTTTTCTTTACATGGTGTTCGTTCAAAAAGCGAGGATTTCTGTTAAATAAATAATTGTTATACCGTTTAAAATAGCTTTACGGGGTTTGAGGGACTCTGTTGTTTTATTCCGTGTGATTTTTCTTTACATGGTGTTCGTTCAAAAAGCGAGGATTTCTGTTAAATAAATAATTGTTATACCTTTTAAAATAGCTTTAAGGGGTTTGAGGGACTCTGTTGTTTTATTCAGTGTGATTTTTTCTTTACATGGTGTTCGTTCAAAAAGCGAGGATTTCTGTTAAATAAATAATTGTTATACCTTTTAAAATAGCTTTACGGGGTTTGAGGGACTCTGTCGTTTTATTCCGTGTAATTTTTTCTTTACATGGTGTTCGTTCAAAAAGCGAGGATTTCTGTTAAATAAATAATTCTTATATTTTTTCCGTTCAATTGAAAGCGAGGATTTCTGTTAAATAAATAATTGTTATACCTTTTAAAATAGCTTTACGGGGTTTGAGGGGCTCTGTCGATTTATTCCGTGTGATTTTTTCTTTACATGGTGTTCGTTCAAAAAGTGAGGATTTCTGTTAAATAAATAACTCTTATATTTTTTCCGTTCAATTGAAAACGAGGATTTCTGTTAAATAAATAATTGTTATACCTTTTAAAATAGTTTTACGGGGTTTGAGGGGCTCTGTCGTTTTATTCCGTGTGATTTTTTTTTACATGGTGTTCGTTCAAAAAGCGAGGATTTCTGTTAAATAAATAATTCTTATTTTTTTCCGTTCAATTGAAAGCGAGGATTTCTGTTAAATAAATAATTGTTATACCTTTTAAAATAGCTTTACGGGGTTTGAGGGACTCTGTCGTTTTATTCCGTGTGATTTTTTCTTTACATAGTGTTCGTTCAAAAAGCGAGGATTTCTGTTAAATAAATAATTCTTATATTTTTTCCGTTCAATTGAAAGCGAGGATTTCTGTTTAAAAAATAATTGTTATACCTTTTAAAATAGCTTTACGGGGTTTGACGGGCTCTGTCGTTTTATTCCGTGTGATTTTTTCTTTACATGGTGTTCGTTCAAAAAGCGAGAATTTCTGTTAAATAAATAATTCTTATATTTTTCCGTTCAATTGAAAGCGAGGATTTCTGTTAAATAAATAATTGTTATACCTTTTAAAATAGCTTTACGGGGTTTGAGGGACTCTGTCGTTTTATTCCGTGCGATTTTTTCTTTACATGGTGTTCGTTCAATTGAAAGCGAGGATTTCTGTTAAATAAATAATTCTTATATTTTTTCCGTTCAATTGAAAGCGAGGATTTCTGTTAAATAAATAATTATTATACCTTTTAAAATAGCTTTACGGGGTTTGAGGGACTCTGTCGTTTTATTCCGTGTGATTTTTTCTTTACATGGTGTTCGTTCAAAAAGAGAGGATTTCTGTTAAATAAATAATTCTTATATGTTTTCCGTTCAATTGAAAGCGAGGATTTTTGTTAAATAAATAATTGTTATACCTTTTAAAAAAGCTTTACGGGGTTTGAGGGGCTCTGTCGTTTTATTCCATGTGATTTTTTTAACATGGTGTTCGTTCAAAAGCGAGGATTTCTGTTAAATAAATAATTCTTATATTTTTTCCGTTCAATTGAAAACGAGGATTTCTGTTAAATAAATAATTGTTATACCTTTTAAAATAGCTTTACGGGGTTTGAGGGGCTCTGTCGTTTTATTCCGTGTGATTTTTTCTTTACATGGTGTTCGTTCAAAAAGCGAGGATTTCTGTTAAATAAATAATTCTTATATTTTTTCCCCGTTCAATTCAAAGCGAGGATTTCTGTTAAATAAATAATTGTTATACCTTTTAAAATAGCTTTACGGGTTTGAGGGACTCTGTCGTTTTATTCCGTGTGATTTTTTCTTTACATAGTGTTCGTTCAAAAAGCGAGGATTTCTGTTAAATAAATAATTATTATACCTTTTAAAATAGCTTTACGGGGGTTGAGGGACTCTGTCGTTTTATTCCGTGTGATTTTTTCTTTACATGGTGTTCGTTCAAAAAGCGAGGATTTCTGTTAAATAAATAATTCTTATATGTTTTCCGTTCAATTGAAAGCGAGGATTTCTGTTAAATAAATAATTGTTATACCTTTTAAAATAGCTTTACGGGGTTTGAGGGACTCTGTCGTTTTATTCCGTGTGATTTTTTCTTTACATGGTGTTCGTTCAAAAAGCGAGGATTTCTGTTAAATAAATAATTCTTATATGTTTTCCGTTCAATTGAAAGCGATGATTTTTGTTAAATAAATAATTGTTATACCTTTTAAAATAGCTTTACGGGGTTTGAGGGGCTCTGTCGTTTTATTCCATGTGATTTTTTTTTTACATGGTGTTCGTTCAAAAAGCGAGGATTTCTGTTAAATAAATAATTCTTATATTTTTTCCGTTCAATTGAAAACGAGGATTTCTGTTAAATAAATAATTGTTATACTTTTAAAATAGCTTTACGGGGTTTGAGGGGCTCTGTCGTTTTATTCCGTGTGATTTTTTCTTTACATGGTGTTCGTTCAAAAAGCGAGGATTTCTGTTAAATAAATAATTCTTATATTTTTTTTCCGTTCAATTGAAAGCGAGGATTTCTGTTAAATAAATAATTGTTATACCTTTTAAAATAGCTTTACGGGGTTTGAGGGACTCTGTCGTTTTATTCCGTGTGATTTTTTCTTTACATAGTGTTCGTTCAAAAAGCGAGGATTTCTGTTAAATAAATAATTCTTATATTTTTTCCGTTCAATTGAAAGCGAGGATTTCTGTTAAATAAATAATTGTTATACCTTTTAAAATAGCTTTACGGGGTTTGAGGGGCTCTGTCGTTTTATTCCGTGTGATTTTTTCTTTACATGGTGTTCGTTCAAAAAGCGAGGATTTCTGTTAAATAAATAATTCTTATATTTTTTCCGTTCAATTGAAAGCGAGGATTTCTGTTAAATAAATAATTGTTATACCTTTTAAAATAGCTTTACGGGGTTTGAGGGGCTCTGTCGTTTTATTCCGTGTCATTTTTTCTTTACAAGGTGTTCGTTCAAAAAGCGAGGATTTCTGTTAAATAAATAATTCTTATATTTTTTCCGTTCAATTGAAAGCGAGGATTTCTGTTAAATAAATAATTGTTATACCTTTTAAAATAGCTTTACGGGGTTTGTAGGACTCTGTTGTTTTATTCCGTGTGATTTTTTCTTTACATGGTGTTCGTTCAAAAAGCGAGGATTTCTGTTAAATAAATAATTGTTATACCGTTTAAAATAGCTTTACGGGGTTTGAGGGACTCTGTTGTTTTATTCCGTGTGATTTTTCTTTACATGGTGTTCGTTCAAAAAGCGAGGATTTCTGTTAAATAAATAATTGTTATACCTTTTAAAATAGCTTTAAGGGGTTTGAGGGACTCTGTTGTTTTATTCAGTGTGATTTTTTCTTTACATGGTGTTCGTTCAAAAAGCGAGGATTTCTGTTAAATAAATAATTGTTATACCTTTTAAAATAGCTTTACGGGGTTTGAGGGACGCTGTCGTTTTATTCCGTGTAATTTTTTCTTTACATGGTGTTCGTTCAAAAAGCGAGGATTTCTGTTAAATAAATAATTCTTATATTTTTTCCGTTCAATTGAAAGCGAGGATTTCTGTTAAATAAATAATTGTTATACCTTTTAAAATAGCTTTACGGGGTTTGAGGGGCTCTGTCGATTTATTCCGTGTGATTTTTTCTTTACATGGTGTTCGTTCAAAAAGTGAGGATTTCTGTTAAATAAATAACTCTTATATTTTTTTCCGTTCAATTGAAAACGAGGATTTCTGTTAAATAAATAATTGTTATACCTTTTAAAATAGTTTTACGGGGTTTGAGGGGCTCTGTCGTTTTATTCCGTGTGATTTTTTCTTTACATGGTGTTCGTTCAAAAAGCGAGGATTTCTGTTAAATAAATAATTCTTATATTTTTTTCCGTTCAATTGAAAGCGAGGATTTCTGTTAAATAAATAATTGTTATACCTTTTAAAATAGCTTTACGGGGTTTGAGGGACTCTGTCGTTTTATTCCGTGTGATTTTTTCTTTACATAGTGTTCGTTCAAAAAGCGAGGATTTCTGTTAAATAAATAATTCTTATATTTTTTCCGTTCAATTGAAAGCGAGGATTTCTGTTAAATAAATAATTGTTATACCTTTTAAAATAGCTTTACGGGGTTTGACGGGCTCTGTCGTTTTATTCCGTGTGATTTTTTCTTTACATGGTGTTCGTTCAAAAAGCGAGAATTTCTGTTAAATAAATAATTCTTTATTTTTCCGTTCAATTGAAAGCGAGGATTTCTGTTAAATAAATAATTGTTATACCTTTTAAAATAGCTTTACGGGGTTTGAGGGACTCTGTCGTTTTATTCCGTGCGATTTTTTCTTTACATGGTGTTCGTTCAATTGAAAGCGAGGATTTCTGTTAAATAAATAATTCTTATATTTTTTCCGTTCAATTGAAAGCGAGGATTTCTGTTAAATAAATAATTATTATACCTTTTAAAATAGCTTTACGGGGTTTGAGGGACTCTGTCGTTTTATTCCGTGTGATTTTTTCTTTACATGGTGTTCGTTCAAAAAGAGAGGATTTCTGTTAAATAAATAATTCTTATATGTTTTCCGTTCAATTGAAAGCGAGGATTTTTGTTAAATAAATAATTGTTATACCTTTTAAAAAAGCTTTACGGGGTTTGAGGGGCTCTGTCGTTTTATTCCATGTGATTTTTTTAACATGGTGTTCGTTCAAAAAGCGAGGATTTCTGTTAAATAAATAATTCTTATATTTTTTCCGTTCAATTGAAAACGAGGATTTCTGTTAAATAAATAATTGTTATACCTTTTAAAATAGCTTTACGGGGTTTGAGGGGCTCTGTCGTTTTATTCCGTGTGATTTTTTCTTTACATGGTGTTCGTTCAAAAAGCGAGGATTTCTGTTAAATAAATAATTCTTATATTTTTTTCCCCGTTCAATTCAAAGCGAGGATTTCTGTTAAATAAATAATTGTTATACCTTTTAAAATAGCTTTACGGGGTTTGAGGGACTCTGTCGTTTTATTCCGTGTGATTTTTTCTTTACATAGTGTTCGTTCAAAAAGCGAGGATTTCTGTTAAATAAATAATTCTTATATTTTTTCCGTTCAATTGAAAGCGAGGATTTCTGTTAAATAAATAATTGTTATACCTTTTAAAATAGCTTTACGGGGTTTGAGGGGCTCTGTCGTTTTATTCCGTGTGATTTTTTCTTTACATGGTGTTCGTTCAAAAAGCGAGGATTTCTGTTAAATAAATAATTCTTATATTTTTTTCCGTTCAATTGAAAGCGAGGATTTCTGTTAAATAAATAATTGTTATACCTTTTAAAATAGCTTTACGGGGTTTGAGGGGCTCTGTCGTTTTATTCCGTGTCATTTTTTCTTTACAAGGTGTTCGTTCAAAAAGCGAGGATTTCTGTTAAATAAATAATTCTTATATTTTTTCCGTTCAATTGAAAGCGAGGATTTCTGTTAAATAAATAATTGTTATACCTTTTAAAATAGCTTTACGGGGTTTGAAGGACTCTGTTGTTTTATTCCGTGTGTGATTTTTCTTTACATGGTGTTCGTTCAAAAAGCGAGGATTTCTGTTAAATAAATAATTGTTATACCGTTTAAAATAGCTTTTACGGGGTTTGAGGGACTCTGTTGTTTTATTCCGTGTGATTTTTCTTTACATGGTGTTCGTTCAAAAAGCGAGGATTTCTGTTAAATAAATAATGTTATACTTTTTAAAATAGCTTTAAGGGGTTTGAGGGACTCTGTTGTTTTATTCAGTGTGATTTTTTCTTTACACGGTGTTCGTTCAAAAAGCGAGGATTTCTGTTAAATAAATAATTGTTTATACCTTTTAAAATAGCTTTACGGGGTTTGAAGGACTCTGTTGTTTTATTCCGTGTGATTTTTTCTTTACATGGTGTTCGTTCAAAAAGCGAGGAGGATTTCTGTTAAATAAATAATTCTTATATTTTTTCCGTTCAATTGAAAGCGAGGATTTCTGTTAAATAAATAATTGTTATACCTTTTAAAATAGCTTTACGGGGTTTGACGGGCTCTGTCGTTTATTCCGTGTGATTTTTTCTTTACATGGTGTTCGTTCAAAAAAAGCGAGAATTTCTGTTAAATAAATAATTCTTATATTTTTTCCGTTCAATTGAAAGCGAGGATTTCTGTTAAATAAATAATTGTTATACCTTTTAAAATAGCTTTACGGGGTTTGAGGGACTCTGTCGTTTTATTCCGTGTGATTTTTTCTTTACATGGTGTTCGTTCAATTGAAAGCGAGGATTTCTGTTAAATAAATAATTCTTATATTTTTTCCGTTCAATTGAAAGCGAGGATTTCTGTTAAATAAATAATTATTATACCTTTTAAAATAGCTTTACGGGGTTTGAGGGACTCTGTCGTTTTATTCCCTGTGATTTTTTCTTTACATGGTGTTCGTTCAAAAAGCGAGGATTTCTGTTAAATAAATAATTCTTATATGTTTCCGTTCAATTGAAAGCGAGGATTTTTGTTAAATAAATAATTGTTATACCTTTTAAAATAGCTTTACGGGATTTGAGGGGCTCTGTCGTTTTATTCCATGTGATTTTTTTTTACATGGTGTTCGTTCAAAAAGCGAGGATTTCTGTTAAATAAATAATTCTTATATTTTTTCCGTTCAATTGAAAACGAGGATTTCTGTTAAATAAATAATTGTTATACCTTTTGAAATAGCTTTACGGGGTTTGAGGGGCTCTGTCGTTTTATTCCGTGTGATTTTTTCTTTACATGGTGTTCGTTCAAAAAGCGAGGATTTCTGTTAAATAAATAATTCTTATATTTTTTTCCGTTCAATTGAAAGCGAGGATTTCTGTTACATAAATAATTGTTATACCTTTTAAAATAGCTTTACGGGGTTTGAGGGACTCTGTCGTTTTATTCCGTGTGATTTTTTTCTTTACATAGTGTTCGTTCAAAAAGCGAGGATTTCTGTTAAATAAATAATTCTTATATTTTTTCCGTTCAATTGAAAGCGAGGATTTCTGTTAAATAAATAATTGTTATACCTTTTAAAATAGCTTTACGGGGTTTGAGGGGCTCTGTCGTTTTATTCCGTGTGATTTTTTCTTTACATGGTGTTCGTTCAAAAAGCGAGGATTTCTGTTAAATAAATAATTCTTATATTTTTTTCCGTTCAATTGAAAGCGAGGATTTCCGTTAAATAAATAATTGTTATATACCTTTTAAAATAGCTTTACGGGGTTTGAGGGGCTCTGTCGTTTTTATTCCGTGTCATTTTTTCTTTACAAGTTGTTCGTTCAAAAAGCGAGGATTTCTGTTAAATAACTAATTCTTATATTTTTTCCGTTCAATTGAAAGCGAGGATTTCTGTTAAATAAACAATTGTTATACCTTTTATAATAGCTTTACGGGGTTTGAAGGACTCTGTTGTTTTATTCCGTGTGATTTTTTCTTTACATGTGTTCGTTCAAAAAGCGAGGATTTCTGTTAAATAAATAATTGTTATACCGTTTAAAATAGCTTTACGGGGTTTGAGGGACTCTGTTGTTTTATTCCGTGTGATTTTTTCTTTACATGGTGTTCGTTCAAAAAGCGAGGATTTCTGTTAAATAAATAATTGTTATACCTTTTAAAATAGCTTTAAGGAGTTTGAGGGACTCTGTTGTTTTATTCAGTGTGATTTTTTCTTTACATGGTGTTCGTTCAAAAAGCGAGGATTTCTGTTAAATAAATAATTGTTATACCTTTTAAAATAGCTTTACGGGGTTTGAGGGACTCTGTCGTTTTATTCCGTGTGATTTTTTCTTTACATGGTGTTCGTTCAAAAAGCGAGGATTTCTGTTAAATAAATAATTCTTATATTTTTTCCGTTCAATTGAAAGCGAGGATTTCTGTTAATTAAATAATTGTTATACCTTTTAAAATAGCTTTACGGGGTTTGAGGGGCTCTGTTGTTTTATTCCGTGTGATTTTTTCTTTACATGGTGTTCGTTCAAAAAGCGAGGATTTCTGTTAAATAAATAATTGTTATACCGTTTAAAATAGCTTTACGGGGCTTGAGGGACTCTGTTGTTTTATTCCGTGTGATTTTTCTTTACATGGTGTTCGTTCAAAAAGCGAGGATTTCTGTTAAATAAATAATTGTTATACCTTTTAAAATAGCTTTAAGGGGTTTGAGGGACTCTGTTGTTTTATTCAGTGTGATTTTTTCTTTACATGGTGTTCGTTCAAAAAGCGAGGATTTCTGTTAAATAAATAATTGTTATACCTTTTAAAATAGCTTTACGGGGTTTGAGGGACTCTGTCGTTTTATTCCGTGTGATTTTTTCTTTACATGGTGTTCGTTCAAAAAGCGAGGATTTCTGTTAAATAAATAATTCTTATATTTTTTTCCGTTCAATTGAAAGCGAGGATTTCTGTTAATTAAATAATTGTTATACCTTTTAAAATAGCTTTACGGGGTTTGAGGGGCTCTGTTGTTTTATTCCGTGTGATTTTTCTTTACATGGCGTTCGTTCAAAAAGCGAGGATTTCTGTTAAATAAATAATTCTTATATTTTTTCTGTTCAATTGAAAGCGAGGATTTCTGTTAAATAAATAATTGTTATACATTTTAAAATAGCTTTAAGGGGTTTGAAGGACTCTGCTGTTTTATTCCGTGTGATTTTTTTTCTTTACATGGTGTTCGTTCAAAAAGCGAGGATTTCTGTTAAATAAATAATTGTTATACCGTTTAAAATAGCTTTACGGGGTTTGAGGGGCTCTGTTGTTTTATTCCGTGTGATTTTTTCTTTACATGGTGTTCGTTCAAAAAGCGAGGATTTCTGTTAAATAAATAATTCTTATATTTTTTCTGTTCAATTGAAAGCGAGGATTGTGTTTGGATTGTGTTTTTTCTGTTCAATTGGATGTGTTTGGGGGAATGTTGGGCGTTAGAGGGGGGTTAGTTACCCTCCAATCACTTTCAACTATTAAAAAGGGCACTAGCCCTCTCAATTTCCAATGTAATGATTCCCTTTTGAAGTTTTTACAACAACTCCATCATTAAAAAACCTTATATGCCTCCAGGCCATAACTTACAACCTTTGCCCTGGGGACTCTAGGGGGGGGTTGTCATCCTTAAATACATAATTTCCAGAACTTTCATCTACGTTGAACAAAATGGCTATCTCTAAGCTTTGATTGACTGTGTTTGGGAAAATGGTGGGCGTGAGAGGGGGGGTTAATTTCAGGAACTTTCGACTACGTTGAACAAAATGGATATCTAAAAATTTTTGATTGGATGTGTTTGGGGAAATGGTGGGTGTGAGAGGGGGTTAGTTGCCCTTCAATCACTTTCGACTATTAAAAGGGCATTAGCCCTTTCAACTTTCAATTTAATGAGCCCTTTTTGATGTTTTTACAACATTACTTTCTATAAAAACATTACACTCTCCCAGGACCTAACTTACAACCCTTCCTCTGAGGGTTGTGGGGGGATAAGTTGTCATCTTTAAAGACCCAATTTCCAAAACTTTCAACTACGTTGAATAAAAAGGCTATCTAAAAATTTTGATTGGATATTTTTTTGGGAAAAGATGGGCGTGAGAGGGTAAGTTGCAATCAAGTCAATCTCGACTATTAAAAAGGGTACTAGCCCTTTGAATTTCCAATCAAATGAGCCCTTTTTGAAATTTTTACGACAAAGATTTCCATAAAAACCTTATATGAGTAGTAACCGCCTATGGAATTTGCTTACGCCCCTGTACCAAACAGGTTTCTGGTAGGTATAGTATTCTACCAGTCCTATAGGTAAAACATTTCTACAGGGCATTACACCTTTTCAAAGAGCTCCCCCGCATTCCGGGCCAACCAGATATGTTTCTAGGCCAACCAGACATGGTCTTATACTTTTGAGGACTTGTCTTTCACTTTGATGAAGGACAAGTTTTTCTGACACAATTTACAGACCAGATTTCTAGTTCATATATTTTTTGATAACTTGATAGGTGATTTGAATAAAAGGAATTCAAATATTTTGTCTATGAAATAGAAGCTAACTCAATTTGCGAAAAGGTATTCCATTTGCACAACTCTGATCTGATTGAATTGTCGCCGACAATGAGATTTAATCACTACTAAGCCTATTGTTATTGCGAGAGTTACCCAATTTACAGCTTAATTTAAACTGACAGAGTTCCAAATACGAACATTTTGAAAAGCAGACAAAAAATCGGACATTATAATCAGAATTATTTGATTAACATTTAAAAGGGGTAATGAGATATATGATCTGTATAATACACAAGTGATGTTTGATAAGTATTGTAAATTTAAAATAGGATCTAACGTTCCCTTCGTCTCCCCCCCATTTCTGAGGGCAGGGAGGGGAGGAGTCAATTTCGGAGGCCCGAAGGAGTTGTTAACTCGGGTATTTTGTTATAAATTTGAAAAATGCCTAACGACGAATAGGAAATGCATTTTTTCTTCACATGGTGTTCGTTCAATTGAAAGCGAGGATTTCTGTTAAATAAATAATTCTTATATTTTTTCCGTTCAATTGAAAGCGAGGATTTCTGTTAAATAAATAATTGTTATACCTTTTAAAATAGCTTTACGGGGTTTGAGGGACTCTGTCGTTTTATTCCGTGTGATTTTTTCTTTACATGGTGTTCGTTCAATTGAAAGCGAGGATTTCTGTTAAATAAATAATTCTTATATTTTTTCCGTTCAATTGAAAGCGAGGATTTCTGTTAAATAAATAATTATTATACCTTTAAAATAGCTTTACGGGGTTTGAGGGACTCTGTCGTTTTATTCCGTATGATTTTTTCTTTACATGGTGTTCGTTCAAAAAGCGAGGATTTCTGTTAAATAAATAATTCTTATATTTTTTCCGTTCAATTGAAAGCGAGGATTTCTGTTAAATAAATAATTGTTATACCTTTTAAAATAGCTCTCACTATGACTCTGTTTGTGTGTCGTGTCTGTGCGTGTCTCGTATCTATGTGTGTGTCATCTCTGTGGGTGTGTCGTCTCTGTTTTTTTGCTCCGCTGTCTCTGATTGGTCCCTAAAAAATGGGTGTTGTCTAAAAAACCAGTCTGGTTGAAAACGTGGAGTTTTCGTACTGCTCACTTTTTTGCAATGTGTAGGAAGCAGTGGGGAATCCCCGCTCGTTTGGAAAGCTGCCAAGGAAAGGCATGCAAATGGCTTGTAGTTTCAAAACGGGTTTAATCACGTTTCTTGAATGAAGTATCTGTACTGTATATTCAAGAGGTGAAATCAATACAGAGCTTGTTACTTACTTACAAATATTTTCATAATTTCTTGAATGATATTTCCGTATTGTGTCTCCAAGAGTTGACTTCAAGAAAGAAATGCTTACAAATATTTTCATAATTTCTTGAATGAAATTTCCGTATTGTGTATCCAAGAGTTGACTTCAAGAAAGAAATTGTTACTTACTGAGAATTTTTTCATAATTTCTTGAATTAAATTTCTACATCGTGTAGCTAAGTGAAAATTGTTTGTGATAAAGAGAAAAAAAAAGTTACTTACTTGCGATTTTTTCATAATTTCTTGAATGAAGTATCTGTACTGTATATCCAAGAGGTGAAATCAATAAAGAGTTTGTTACTTACTTACAAATATTTTCATAATTTCTTGAATGAAATTTCCGTATTGTGTATCCAAGAGTTGACTTCAAGAAAGAAATTGTTACTTACTGAGAATTTTTTCATAATTTCTTGAATTAAATTAGGTGAAAATTGTTTGTGATAAAGAGAAAAAAGTTACTTACTTGCGATTTTTTTCATAATTTCTTGAATGAAGTATCTGTACTGTATATCCAAGAGGTGAAATCAATAAAGAGTTTGTTACTCACTTACAAATATTTTCATAATTTCTTGAATGAAATTTCCGTATTGTGTATCCAAGAGTTGACTTCAAGAAAGAAATGGTTACTTACTGAGAATTTTTTCATAATTTCTTGAATTTAATTTCTACATGTTATTGCTAATGATACCTCCTTGACAGATATTTTTATGGCTCTAACAATTGTACTCTATGCTTGTCCCTGAGACACGATGTGTCTCAGTAAACATCGTGAACTCTAACTAAAACTCTAACTAAAACTCTAAGCTAAGACTCTAAGCTAAGACTCTAGGTTACTCTAAACTCTAATCTCTTTACTAAAACTCAAGCTATGATTCTAAGCTATAACTCTAAATTCTTAACTATAACTAAACTAAACTTCAACTCTAACTAAAACTCTAAGCTAAGACTCAAAGCTAAGACTTCAAACTCTTAAGTATAGCTAAACTAAACTTCAACTCTAACTAAAACTCTAAGCTAAGACTCTAAGGTAAAACTCTAAACTCTTAACTAAAACTAAACTAAATTAGATCTCTAATAAAAACCCTAAGTTAAGACTCTAAGCTAAAACTCTAAACTTTTAACTATTACTAAACTAAACTTCAACTCTAACTAAAACTAAACTAAACTAGAACTCTAACAAAACTTTAAGCTAAGACTCTAAGCTAAAACTCCAAACTCATAACTAAAACTAAAGTAAACTTCAACTCTAACTAAAACTCTAAGGTAAAACTCTAAATTCTTAACTATAACTAAACTTCAACTCTAACTAAAATTCTAAGCTAAGACTCTAAGGTAAAAACTCTAAACTCTCAACTAAAACTTAACTAAACTAGAACTTCAACAAAAACTCTCCTAGCTAAGACTCTAAGGTAAAACTCTAAAATGGCAACTAAAACTAAAGTAAACTAGAACTCTAACAAAAACTCTAAGTTAAGGCTCTACGGTAAAACTCTAAACTCTTAACTAAAACTAAACTAGAACTTCAACAAAAACTCTAAGCTAAGACTCTAAGCTAAGACTCTAAGCTAAAACTCAAAACTATTAACTATTACTAAACTAAACTTCAACTCTAACTAAAACTCTAAGCTAAGCCTCTAAGCTAAAAACTAAACTCTTAACTATAACCAAACTAAACTAGAACTCTAACAAAAACTCTAAGCTAAGACTCCAAGCTAAAACTCTAAACTCTTAACTAAAACTAAATTAAACTTCAACTCTAACTAAAACTCTAAGCTAAGACTCTAAGGTAAAACTCTAAACTCTTAACTAAAGCTAAAGTAAACTAGAACTCTAACAAAAACTCTAAGCCAAGACTCTAATCTAAAACTCTAAACTCCTAACTAAATAAAACTAAACTAAACTAGAACTTCAAGAAAAACTCTAAGCTAAGACTCTAAGCTGAAACTCTAAACTCTTAACTAAAACTAAACTAAACTAGAACTCTAACAAAAACTCTAAGCTAAGATTCTAAGGTAAAACTCTAAACTGTTAACTAAAACTAAAGTAAACTAGAACTCTAACAAAAACTCTAAGCTAAGACTCTAAGGTAAAACTCTAAACTCTTAACTAAAACTAAATTAAACTAGAACTTCAACAAAAACTCTAAGCTAAGACTCTAATATAAGACTCTAGGCTAAAACTCTAAACTCTTATCTAAAACTACAACTTTAACTAAAACTCTAAGTTAAGACTCTAAGCAAAAACTCTTAACTATTACTAAACTAAACTTCAACTCTAACTAAAACTCTAAGCTAAGCCTCTAAGCTAAAAACTAAACTGTTAACTATAACTAAACCAAACTTCACCTCTAAATAAAACTTTAGGCTAAAACTCTAAGGTAAAACTCTAAACTCTTAACTAAAACTAAACTAAACTTCAACTCTATCAAAAACTCTAAGCTATGACTCTAAGCTAAAAACTCTAAACTCCTAACTATACCTAAACTAAACTTCAACTCTAAGCTAAGACTCTAAACTAAAACGCTAATCTCTTAACTATAACTAAACTTCAACTGTAAGTAAACTCTAAGCTAAGATTCTAGGCTAAAACTTAACCAAAACTAAACTGAACTAAACTAGATCTCTAACTAAAACTCTAAGCTAAAACTCTAAACTCTTAACTATAACTAAACTAAACTTCAACTGTAACTAAAACTCTAAGCTAAGACTCTAAGGTAAAACTCTAAACTAAAACTAAACTAAGCTAGAACTCTAACAAAAACTCTAAGCTAAGACTCTGCGCTATTACTCTAAGCTAAAAACTCTAAAATCTTAACTATAACTAAACTAAACTTCAACTCTAACTAGAACTCTAAGCCAAGACTCTAAACTAAGACTCTAAACTGTTAACTATAACTAAACTTCAACTCTAACTAAACTCTAAGCTAAGACTCTAGGCTAAAACTCATAACCAAAACTAAACTAAACTACAACTCTAACTAAAACTCTAAGCCAAAACTCTAAATTCTTAACTATAACTATAACTAAACTTCAACTCTAACTAAAACTCTAAGCTAAGACTCTAAGCTAAAATTCTAAACTTTTAACTAAAACTAAACTAAACTAGAACTCTACAAAAAAAAAAAAAAACTCTAAGCTAAGACTCTAAGCTAAAACTCTAAACTCTTAACTAAAACTAAAGTAAACTTCAACTCTAACTAGAACTCTAAGCTAAGACTCTAAGGTAAAACTCCAAACTCTCAACTATAACTAAACTAGAACTCTAACAAAAACTCTAAGCTAAGACTCTAAGGTCAAACTCTAAACTCTTAACTAAAACTAAAGTAAACTAGAACTTCAACAAAAACTCTAAGCTAAGACTCTAATCTAAGACTCTAGGCTAAAACTCTAAACTCTTAACTAAAACTTAGCTAAACTACAACTTTAACTAAAACTCTAAGCTATGATTCTAAGCTAAAACTCTAAATTCTTAACAATAACTAAACTAAACTTCAACTCTAACTAAACTCTAAGCTAAGACTCAAAGGTAAAACTCTCAACTCTTAATTATAACTAAACTTGACTTCAACTCTAGCTAAGACTCTAAGCTAAGACTCTAAGGTAAAAACTCTAAACTCTTAACTAGAACTTAACTAAACTATAACTTCAAAAAAATCTAAGCTAAGACTCTAAAGGTAAAACTCTGAACTCTTAACTAAAACTACAGTAAACTAGAACTCTAACAAAAACTCTAAGCTAAGACTCTAAGGTAAAACTCTAAACTCTTAACTAAAATTAAACCAGAACTTCAACAAAAACTCTAAGCTAAGACTCTAGGCTAAAACTCTAAACTCTTAACTAAAACTTAACTAAAACCACAACTTTAACTAAAACTCTAAGCTAAGACTCTAAGCTAAAACTCTAAACTCTTAACTATTACTAAACTAAACTTCAACTCTAACTAAAACTCTAAGCTAAAACTCTAAACTCTTAACTAAAGCTAAACTAAACTAGAACTTCAACAAAAACTCTAAGCTAAGACTCTAAGTTAAAAACTATACTCTTAACTATAACTAAACTAGAACTCTAACTAAAACTCTAAGCTAAGACTCTAAGCTAAAAGTCTATACTCTTAACTAAAACTAAAGTAAACTTCAACTCTAACTAAAACTCTAAGGTAAAACTCTAAACTTTTCACTATAACTAAACTTCAACTCTAACTAAAACTCTAAGCTAAGACTCTAAGGTAAAACTCTAAACTCTTTACTATAACTAAACTTCAACCCTAACTAAAACTCTAAGCTAAGACTCCAAGGTAAAAACTCAAAACTCTTAACTAAAACTTAACTAAACTAGAACTTCAACAAAAACTCTAAGCTAAGACTCTAAGGTAAAACTCTAAACTGTTAACTAAAACTAAAGTAAACTAGAACTCTAACAAAAACTCTAAGCTAAGACTCTAAGGTAAAACTCTAAACTCTTAACTAAAACTAAACTAAACTAGAACTTCAACAAAAACTCTAAGCTAAGACTCTAAGATAAGACTCTAGGCTAAAACTCTAATCTCTTATCTAAAACTACAACTTTAACTAAAACTCTAAGTTAAGACTCTAAGCTAAAACTCAAAACTCTTAACTATTACTAAACTAAACTTCAACTCTAACTAAAACTTTAAGCTAAGCCTCTAAGCTAAAAACTAAACTCTTAACTATAACCAAACTAAACTAGAACTCTAACAAAAACTCTAAGCTAAGACTCCAAGCTAAAACTCTAAACTCTTAACTAAAACTAAAGTAAACTTCAACTCTAACTAAAACTCTAAGCTAAGACTCTAAGGTAAAACTCTAAACTCTTAAATAAAGCTAAAGTAAACTAGAACTCTAACAAAAACTCTAAGCCAAGACTCTAATGTAAAACTCTAAACTCCTAACTAAAACTAAACTAAACTAGAACTTCAACAAAAATTCTAAGCTAAGAGTCTAAGTTAAAAACTCTAAACTCTTAACTAAAACTTAACTAAACTATAACTTTAACTAAAACTCTAAGCTATGATTCTAAGCTATAACTCTAAATTCTTAACTATAACTAAACTAAACTTCAATTCTAACTAAAACTCTAAGCTAAGACTCAAAGCTAAAACTTCAAACTCTTAACTCTAGCTAAACTAAACTTCAACTCTAACTAAAACTCTAAGATAAGACTCTAAGCTAAGACTCTAGGTTAAAACTCTAATCTCTTTACTAAAACTCTAAGCTATGATTCTAAGCTATAACTCTAAATTCTTAACTATAACTAAACTAAACTTCAACTCTTACTAAAACTCTAAGCTAAGACTCAAAGCTAAGACTTCAAACTCTTAACTATAGCTAAACTAAACTTTAACTCTAACTAAAACTCTAAGCTAAGACTCTAAGGTAAAACTCTAAACTCTTAACTAAAACTAAACTAAACTAGAACTCTAATAAAAACTCTAAGTTAAGACTCTAAGCTAAAACTCTAAACTCTTAACTATTACTAAACTAAACTTCAACTCTAACTAAACCTCTTAACTAAAACTAAACTAAACTAGAACTCTAACAAAAACTCTAAGCTAAGACTCTAAGCTAAGAACTAAACTCTTAACTATTACTAAACTAAACTAGAACTCTAACAAAACTCTAAGCTAAGACTCTAAGCTAAAACTCTAAACTCATAACTAAAACTAAAGTAAACTTCAACTCTAACTAAAACTCTAAGGTAAAACTCTAAACTCTTAACTATAACTAAACTTCAACTCTAACTAAAACTCTAAGCTAAGACTCTAAGCTAAAAACTCTAAACTCTCAACTAAAACTTAACTAAACTAGAACTTCAGCAAAAACTCTAAGCTAAGACTCTAAGGTAAAACTCTAAAATGTTAACTAAAACTAAAGTAAACTAGAACTCTAACATAAACTCTAAGCTAAGGCTCTAAGGTAAAACTCTAAACTCTTAACTAAAACTAAACTAGAACTTCAACAAAAACTCTAAGCTAAGACTCTAAGCGAAGACTCTAAGCTAAACTCAAAACTCTTAACTATTACTAAACTAAACTTCAACTCTAATTAAAACTCTAAGCTGAGCCTCTAAGCTAAAAACTAAACTCTTAACTATAACCAAACTAAACTAGAACTCTAACAAAAACTCTAAGCTAAGACTCCAAGCTAAAACTCTAAACTCTTAACTAAAACTAAATTAAACTTCAACTCTAACTAAAACTCTAAGCTAAGACTCTAAGGTAAAACTCTAAACTCTTAACTAAAGCTAAAATAAACTAGAACTCTAACAAAAACTCTAAGCCAAGACTCTAATCTAAAACTCTAAACTCCTAACTAAAATTAATACTAAACTAGAACTTCAACAAAAAACTCTAAGCTAAGACTCTAAGCTAAAAACTCTAAACTCTTAACAAAAACTTAACTAAACTATAACTTTAACTAAAACTCTAAGCTATGATTCTAAGCTATAACTCTAAATTCTTAACTATAACTAAACTAAACTTCAATTCTAACTGAAACTCTAAGCTAAGACTCAAAGCTAAAACTTCAAACTCTTAACTATAGCTAAACTAAACTTCAACTCTAACTAAAACTCTAAACTAAGACTCTAAGCTAAGACTCTAGGTTAAAACTCTAATCTCTTTACTAAAACTTAATTAAACTATAACTTTAACTAAAACTCTAAGCTATGATTCTAAACTATAACTCTAAATTCTTAACTACAACTAAACTAAACTTCAACTCTAACTAAAACTCTAAGCTAAGACTCAAAGTTAAGACTTCAAACTCTTAACTATAGCTAAACTAAACTTCAACTCTAACTAAAGCTCTAAGCTAGGACTCTAAGGTAAAACTCTAAACTCTAAACTCTTAACTAAAACTAAACTAAACTAGAACTCTAACAAAAACTCTAAGCTAAGACTCTAAGGTAAAACTCTAAACTGTTAACTAAAACTAAAGTAAACTAGAACTCTAACAAAAACTCTAAGCTAAGACTCTAAGGTAAAACTCTAAACTCTTAACTAAAACTAAACTAAACTAGAACTTCAACAAAAACTCTAAGCTAAGACTCTAAGATAAGACTCTAGGCTAAAACTCTAAACTCTTATCTAAAACTACAACTTTAACTAAAACTCTAAGTTAAGACTCTAAGCTAAAACTCAAAACTCTTAACTATTACTAAACTTCAACTCTAACTAAAACTCTAAGCTAAGCCTCTAAGCTAAAAACTAAACTCTTAACTGTAACCAAACTAAACTAGAACTCTAAAAAAAACTCTAAGCTAAGACTCCAAGCAAAAAATCTAAACTCTTAACTAAAGCTAAAGTAAACTTCAACTCTAACTAAAACTCTAAGCTAAGACTCTAAGGTAAAACTCAAAACTCTTAAATAAAGCTAAAGTAAACTAGAACTCTAACAAAAACTCTAAGCCAAGACTCTAATCTAAAACTCTAAACTCCTAACTAAAACTAAACTAAACTAGAACTTCAACAAAAACTCTAAGCTAAGAGTCTAAGCTAAAAACTCTAAACTGTTAACTAAAACTTAACTAAACTATAACTTTAACTAAAATTCTAAGCTATGATTCTAAGCTATAACTCTAAATTCTTAACTATAACTAAACTAAGCTTCAATTCTAACTAAAACTCTAAGCTAACACTCAAAGCTAAAACTTCAAACTCTTAACTATAGCTAAACTAAACTTCAACTCTAACTAAAACTCTAAGCTAAGACTCTAGGTTAAAACTCTAATCTCTTTACTAAAACTCTAAGCTATGATTCTAAGCTATAACTCTAAATTCTTAACTTTAACTAAACTTCAACTCTAACTAAAATTCTAAGCTAAGACTCAAAGCTAAGACTTCAAACTCTTAACTATAGCTAAACTAAACTTCAACTCTAACTAAAACTCTAAGCTAAGACTCTAAGGTAAAATTCTAAACTCTTAACTAAAACTAAACTAAACTAGAACTCTAACAAAAACTCTAAGCTAAGACTCTAAGCTAAAAACTAAACTCTTAACTATTACAAACTAAACTAGAACTCTAACAAAACTCTAAGCTAAGACTCTAAGCTAAAACTCTAAACTCATAACTAAAACTAAAGTAAACTTCAACTCTAATTAAAACTCTAAGGTAAAACTCTAAACTCTTAACTATAACTAAACTTCAACTCTAACTAAAACTCTAAGCTAAGACTCTAAGGTAAAAACTCTAAACTCTCAACTAAAACTTAACTAAACTAGAACTTCAAAAAAAAACTCTAAGCTAAGACTCTAAGGTAAAACTCTAAAATGTTAACTAAAACTAAAGTAAACTAGAACTCTAACAAAAACTCTAAGCTAAGGCTCTAAGGTAAAACTCTAAACTCTTAACTAAAACTAAACTAGAACTTCAACAAAAACTCTAAGCTAAGACTCTAAGCTAAAACTCAAAACTCTTAACTATTACAAAACTAAACTTCAACTCTAGCTAAAACTCTAAGCTAAGCCTCTAAGCTAAAAACTAAACTCTTAACTATAACCACCAACTAAACTAGAAATCTAACAAAAACTCTAAGCTAAGACTCCAAGCTAAAACTCTAAAACTCTTAACTAAAACTAAATTAAACTTCAACTCTAACTAAAAACGCTAAGCTAAGACTCTAAGGTAAAACTCTAAACTCGGGAGGCCTTTGGGGGCCGGGGGGTTCCTTCGGGGGTTGGGGTAGGGGGGTCGGGGGGTGTTTGGGGGATCGGGGGGCCTTTGGGGGCCAGTGGGTTCCTTTGGGTTGGGTCAGGGGGTTGGGGTCCTTTGAAGTTGGGGTCCTTTTGGGTTGGGGTAGGGGGGTTGTTGTGGTAGGGGACCTCACAAGACTGTTCAAATGGAACTTGTGTATTATAACAACCACAGATTTTCACCCTCAAATCCTCTTCTAAATCATCTTCTAAAATACCTCAAACGGTTTCGCTTAAATCATCTTCTAAAATGTCTCAAAACGGTTTCGCCCAAATAATCCCTAAACGTAATTTCTGCGTGTTCCTTTTGTTTTGGCATCCCTGCGTTGTCACATTTAAAATTCCTAGGAAACCATTTCCTGTGTTAATCTCTTCATCTCATAGATGTTCCTAGCTACACTATTATGGTTTCGATAGAATATTAATTTATCTCTTTGACCTAAAGATCGAAGAAACCGTATTTAAAAATAGAATTTCTATCTCTTTAGACTCGTGCATAATTCCAAGATAACAAGTGATGTCATTTCTAATTCTCCTTTCGTGAATCAATAATTCCCCTTAGAAACAACTAATTAATTCCCCTTTCGTGAATCAATAAAATTCCCCCACCGATTATGTAATCAATTTCTCAGAAATTCACTTGTCCTAGTCGAGTCCTGGATCAATGCATTCCCCCTAGCGATTATGTAAATCAAATTCTCGGAAATTCACTTGTCCTAGATCAATAAATCTCTTCCCCTAAATTGAAGCCGTATGCATTCCCCTCTGTATCTTAAGCATCAAACAGAACGAAACCATGAAAATACAACAAAGTGAGAAAAATCCTGTTTTTTCATTCTCAGTGACAAAAAACCATAAGAACATGCATAAATGGCTGTTGACATCCATGAAAAATAACAAATAAATTGACTAACACTCATAACCATCCAAGAAACATCAATCAAAATGAGAAAAATCCTGTTTTTTTCATTCTCTGTGACAAAAACCATAAGAACATGCATAAATTGCTGTTGACATCCATGAAAAATAACAAATAAATTGACTAAAACTCCTAACCATCCAAGAAACATCCATCAAAGAGAGAAAAATCCTGTTTTTTCATTCTCAGTGGCAAAAACCATAAAAACATGCATAAATTATGTTCGTACGGGGCTGGTACCCCTATCCCTACTACTGTTTTCGACTCGTTTTAATCCTTTCTGTTGCTTCTTTTCGAACCGGAACCCCAGGATGCCAATTTGCCAAAAAAAATATGAGCCGTTTTTGAGGAAAAAACAAATACATATACAATCATTGCTCGTTTAAAATACATAAGATATAGTACCAGGAGCCCGGTAAAAACAAAAAACGAAAGAAAACAGAAACAAAAAACTAAATATCAACATAAAAGTAAACAGGAAAAATTCTCGCTATATTTTATTTTGGCTATATATTTATTGGCAGTGTTTACATGGCTCATTTTAGCTAATTTAATAAAATTTCAACATTGTTGTAAGCTTCCAATTTTGAACATTGTTGCAGATGTTCAAGCAAAGCCTAAAAGTGATTTTAGACCCTCCACGATCAAGGCAATTCTGCAATCATGGGTGTCATGGTCTTACTAATCTCATTAGGAACGACCCTTCTATAAATAGTTGAAGTTTATGTAACAATAATAATTAAGGAATTGCTTGTATTTATATTTATGATTTTTGCAATTAGAATCAAAGGAAAAATGTTTATTTGGAGCTCTTAGGTGATCCAGATCACTCCAAATTTACAGCATATCTACTAATCTACTAAAAGCAATTAGTAGATTCTACTAAAATCAATTAGTAGAATCTACTAATTGCATATTAGTAGACAGATTTGTCTTTTTTGATGGGACCAAATTGAGTTATATTCTTATCAGTAGGCAAACTCTATTATATATATTAATTTTGTTTTCAATTATTTTGTATAGTAACTAACTCAGGATTTGTTGCAAAAAACTGACAAGAGACTAAAGCCATTGGTTTTGTGAGGAAAAGCAAGGTGTGATTAATATTCCTAAGTTTGACATTTATATTCAGAATATACCAAATCATTGCGAGGAACAGACAATTCTAATTACCATTTCTGATATTCCTGTAATAACCTACATGGAGACAAAGATTTAATCTTTTAAAGGTTTATATCTTGGTTATATTTTAATCTGAAAGATTAGCATTTTTTGTAGTAGGATAAGAGTAAAATCGAAAAGAGCCACCAAAAATTGGTATTTGTTTGAGTAGGAAATGATTTAATCCTTTTTGTAGGAAAATCTACAGGTGAAAAGTACCAAACAAAGAAAAGAAAAGGAAAAATTACGAAACCCAACCCCCACCCCAGGTTAGCTCAATGGATAGAGAGGATAAAGATCACCCAGAGGCATTGCCGGTGCAAGAAGGGAGGCTCTATCGAAGTTTCGGTTGCTGGGTATTTTGTGCAGGGACAAGTAGCAAGGTTGTCACCCAGCCTCACTGTAGCGGGGATCAAACCCTGGGCCACATATTCCTAAGCAGAACACTCTGCTAAGACAGGGTAGCTCAATGATCAACACATTGAAAAATCACAAAATATCCCCTGCCCCAAAAATCCACCTGTTGCAGAAATCTACTGTTGATAAAACACACAAAATTTCTAAGTTTAAACGAGAAATAGGTGTCAAACTAAATTAAAGGAGACGACTATCTAGTCTAAATTTCGCCATTTGAAATTTCTGATTGGCTGACAAATTTTCACTGGCTCAAATTAGTGCTGGCTGAATTCTGGAATTAGTAAAATCCACTACTTTTTTGCTTTGTTCCATCGCTTTATTTGAATTAGACCTGTTTTTTCTCACTTAATTTCTGTAGATGGAAAAGCAGTGTGGTCCAAAAAAATTAGTTGCAAAAGAAGTATTAAAAATAAAATGATATGTGGCATAATTTTACCCCGTCACTGGATTTTTTTCTCCTGAAACACTAAAAAAAATCAAAAAAAATTAGCACCAGGTCTTTAATTTACAAGGGGAGGGCGAGTGTCCTTAGCTGAAATTGGTCATAGGAGGTGTTCTATTTTTGTGTAGGAATAATACCAGGCCATAATACACATCCCTAAAAGATCTCAAAGCAAAAAAAAAAAATAACGCATACTGGAAATTTAATGTAAAATTTACCTGGCACTATACAAGAATCTTTCAATAATTTTCACTTTGGCAGAGTTAGGCTTCACATGATAACTGTACATAATGAGACAGCATTATACTTGGCTGCTAAAAATGGTCATTTAGATATCTCTCAGTTGTTAGCTCTGAAAGGAGAGAATAGATGTCCTTTTTTTAAAGATAATTGCCTTCTTAAAAACTCCTTACTAATTTTTTGCAAGAAGGTTTTGGAGTTCAGTGGCAAAATTACCTGTATATTAGTAGCATTCCTTCAACGACTGTATTTGACCAATACCCAAGGCATCTCTTCACCAAATACAAAGGGCCAGTGTCCCTCATTCCCTATAAATGAATGAAACTGACCCGGGAAAGCCCTTCAAGAAATATGAGTGATCAGTACCCCTCGTATCCTATCACCGAATACAAGTGGCCAATACCCTTTAGAATCCGTTCAACGAATGCAAGTGGCCAGTAGCCCTCGTATTCTATCAGTAAATACAAGCAACCAGTACCCTTGCTCAATGAATTATCATACGGCTATAGGAAAAAAAACAGCTGCTATTTATTAAGCTGAATAAGTAATTACGGAAGGTATATTTACGAAACTAATTTCTCTCGCTTGAGTGCTAGTATGTATTAAGGTAAAATCTAAGTCATGGCGTAACAACTATTGCGTAAACCGATTTTGACCTCGAGTGAGAATATAAAAGGTGGAAAAAGGACCATTTTAATATCATTACTTGAAAATCCATTAAACCGTAATCAACTATGGCTAGTAAAAGGTCTAATAATGATATAGTTTCTGATGCAGAATTGGAACAGGTTAGTAATCTTAGTATTTTTCTTTGTATGCTTAGTGGAGGGATTTTTTTCTAGTTTTGTTTTATCAAAATACATTTACAATCCCTTTAGTTACTGAATTGTTTTGTGATTGTTAGCTAATAAAATGTTGGTGACTGTATGACATTTATCATCTTTCATTTAAAAAACTTCCCTCTCTACCAGCTATTCCTGAACTTTTGAATTTAATCCACGGATTGATTTTTAAATTTAACCTCCACAAGGCTAGCTGTAGAATATAAACTAAGAAAAAAGACGGGTCCCCATAATATCACCTTTTTTGGTTGCAAAAATTCAAGATATAGATACAGGCGTTATCATACTTAACACGGCAGGGCCCCATATCGCTTCGGGAGGATTGGGAAATTTTTGAAGGGAGTTCATATTGTGGAACTTAATATTTTTAAAACTTTTTTTCATATCTTAAAATGACATTAAATATGGTAAATAAATCATTGCGTAAGAATTATTGCGTAACTGATTTGAACCTCGACTGAGAATACAAAAGATAGAAAATATACCATTTGATATATATATATATATATATATATATATATATATATATATATATATATATATATATATATATATATTATATATATATATATATATATATATATATATATATATATATATATATATATATATTTCTAAGAAAAGAATTATCCTTGTGATATTTTAAAATACGAAATAAAATTGATATAAGTATGTTAGTTGTGATTTTTTGTTTTAGAAAAATAGGGTTTATAGTTAAGCTTTTTTACTCGTTTTGTTTTCTGAAAATAGAGATGTTTCAGTGTCTTTTTTTAGCTTAGAAATTTCAACTTCAATTTGAGAAATTTGAACATAAAATAATAACTACTAAGCTTTAGTTTATTCTAGGCCAATGCAGATTCAAAAAGAGCAGGAATAATCAAAATGTTTTGAGGGGAAATGAACTGCAGTCACATGGTTATGTGGATCCTGCTGTAAAGGATGCTCTATTGAGTAAGATAGAGAGCACTCAAAACCCTCATGAAGTAACCAGCTATACCACTGTAATAAAAAATTGAATTTATTTTCTCTCAGTATCAAGTAGTGTTTTTGTGTGTGTGCGTGTGTGTGTTTGTTCGTATGTGTATGTGTGTGTGTGTGTTGTGTGTGTGTGTACATGCGTGTTAATATTTTTTTTTTATTACGCAGGTGTTTTAAAATGATATGAAGATAGAGGTAATTAAACACAATGAAAATATAATTTTTTCATCTCAATAGAACCCTACCATTCCAAAAAGAAAATAACTTCATGTTATCTTTAGATTCAGCTAGCGACATTATTAATACAATCAACTCAAGGGTCCAACAATCTCTGTGAAAGCATGGAGATACATGTCTTGTCACTACCATCTCCATTTTGTGACACTATCAAACCGAGACAGAACAAGCCCTGGAGGAAACTTAACAAGAGGCGTTGAACATATTTTGTCAGGCTGCCGGCTGTGGCGGTAGCCAGCAGCCTAGCAACAGACGATCACGTCCCAAAGTAATACTACAATACCCCTAACTCCTAAAAGTAGTGTCAGATCGAAATAAGAAGTACACTATTAGAGCCGCCTTTTCTGAAACCATTAGATAGGAAAATTACCGTTCTTTCTCTCGAATAACAAGAAAAAATCTATTGGCTTGAATAACAAAAAGTGGCTGACACCACGATATTTCGCATCACAGTAATTTTTTCTTTCTGTTTTTTTTTTCTTCTTCGCAGGTGGCAGACTCTGGAACATCATAGAGAGAGCTATTCAATGGTACATTTTTAAGGAAACTGACGTATTTTAAAACTTTTTGTAATTTAACGAAAATAATCTGAAAATGGAATCAATTTTTACGAAAAAAAGTTTCTGTATAATACTTGAATATCATCTAGGTTTCAACAGTAGCTAACAAACTAGTGAAAGACGATCACGCCACATAGTAAAAAAGATAATAGCCCTAAACTACTAAAATTAGATTCAGATAAAAAAAGCACACCTGAAAAACTGCCTCAACCAATATCTTTCTATACAAAACTAATACCCCTTGACTTAAAAAAACAAAAGGTATTTCTGCTCGAAAAGTAAAAAAGTTGCTTGAACTAGAATATTCTGCGTGGACGGCGTTTTTTTTTTCCGTTTTTTTCTCTACAGCCGGTGGGGCATAAATCCTAGAGATCTGTTTAATAGCTCATTTTAAATAAATTTGCTACATCTAATGACTTTTGTAATACAAAAATGTTTTTATGTAAATAGAATCCATTTTTGACGAAAAAACCTCATTTTTTCTCAAACACTTTAGTAGCAAATGTTATTAAAATCATCATGGATCAACCATCGCAGGTAGGATTGCATAAAGGATCGATTTAGTTCATTATAAATGGGGACTATTTAAGTTTCATTGGATATAGTCCGGGCTGCTGAGGTAGCTAGCAACCTAGTAAGAGAAGATCATGGCAAATACTAAGAAATGTAACAGCCCATTACTCCTGGAAATAATGTCAAATCAAAACAAAAGGTACACCATCAGAACCAGCCTTTCTGAAACCCCTATAAAGGAAACTTACCTTCCATTGGCTTGATTAACGAGGAAAATCTATTGGCTTGAAAAACATGATAATTTGCTTGAATTACGATATTCTGCATGCACGGTATCTTTTTCGAGCGAAGACAACGAAATTGACTGCTCTATCTTTGTAAAAGTTTACAGAAACCAATTTGCCACCGAGAAAGTGACTTTTGTGGTGGAGCCTTACAAAACTTGATATTTTTCACCGGCTCGGCTAGCCTACTGAGAAAAAAACTTGCAGGGAATTATTATCGTTTCTTTCCAAAATATCAGAAACAGCTGACGTATTTTGCTAATACATAATACCATGCAATTGTGAAGCTTATTGAGAACCTGACTTCTTTTGCTTATTCTCAAAGGCCCTATAACAAATCACATAAACATGGGCTTGAAGAATTAAAACTGCAAAGAAAGAAAAAATTTTTAATTCTAGATTCGAAAATTGTGTTGCTTTGCGACACTATTTTTATTTTAAGACTTTATTTCACACAAATAAAAAATAAAAACAGAAGGCAGGAAGCCCAGTAACCTAGGTTGTACTGCATATCCAAAAGAAAATTCTGTAATATATATGAAATACTCGTCGAAATAAATCCAAACAAAACTGGATTGTCAAGATTGAGGAAAGCTTACAGGGAATCAAGTTTCTCATTGATCTAGGAATTGCAATTTTAATTAGTGTGATACTGCATTTGAACCTAATTGGACGCTTGGAGCACTATTTTATTTGTTTAAATCATAAGTACATGAAAATGTTTGCAGAACACAGGAACAGATCCAGAGCTAGAATAAAGTTTATGAGTGAAGTTTATTTCAAAGAAAGAAAGATGAAAGGTATTATGAATTTGAATCTGATTATCGAGCTATTCGTATTCTAAAGCATCATAATGGGGAACCGAAAAAATATACCAAAGCAAAGATTAGGCAAAAGATTGTGCAAAATACTTCTCTATTTGATTTTCCAAAATGGTTACGGACAGGAGCCTCAAAGAAAACTGTAAAAGACCCTGTCACGAGCAAATTTCATTTCGAACAGCAAGATAGCTTGGTGCAATTTAAGTTACAAAAAGCTTAGAGCTTGTCTTCAGTGGTGCCTCTTGTTTTAGCGCTTCGCACTCGCAGCCACCTCACGTCTTACAAATGATCTTGCATTTTTTCCTGTTTTTTTCCTCTACTGCTGGTGGGCCACTGGACAATCCTAGAGATCGTTTAATGGCTCATTTTAAATAAATTTGCTACATCTACGACCTTTTGTAATAAACAAATGTTTTTTATCTAAATAGAATCAATTTTGACAAAAAACCTTAGTTTTTTTGTAACACTGTAGCATCAAATGTTATTAACATCATCTTGGATCAATCATCGTATGTAGGATTGCATAAACGATCGATACAGTTCATTATAAATGGGGACTATTTAAGTTTCATTGGATATAGTCCGGGCTGTTGAGGTAGCTAGCAACCTAGTAAGAGACGATCATGGCCAATACTAAGAAATGTAATAGCCCATAGCTCCTGAAAATAATGTCAAATGCATCCTTTATGTACGGAATCTTTTTTTCTTTCTTTTCTTCAGATAGAGGGGCACTGGAACATAGTAGATGTTTAATGGCTCATTTTAAAGGGTATTAATGGTGTCAAAAATCTTTTGTAATAAAAGATTTTAAATAAATTTTTACAAAAAAATTTATTTTTGTCTAACACTGAAGTAGCTTATGTCATTCACATCATAGGTTTGCCAGCTCTACCTGCTTTTATAATTGAAAAAAATATTGAAAATAAAATAAATATTTTTACAAAGAACTGCATTTTCTAAACTAGATAATGAATGTCTTTCTAGTTTTATTAGAACCATATATGATGTAAATAGAAAAACGTAATATTATAACGTTAGCTCTGATGGCATCGGTACATAATTACGTCATCATTATAATATAAATGGTTGTTCGAACACACGGCTAGGTCAGTAGCAGTAAGATGCTTTTCTTCTAAGCACGGTAGACGTAAATTAAAAAAAATCAGTACTAAACAAACACAGAGATAGTATCCTGAAAAAGAAAAGCCAAGGTATTTAATAGAACAGGCGTATCGCGAAGTAAAAATTGAAAGAGTCAAACAAAAGAGCAAGGAGCGTTATACATAGATTTTTCTCGTTATTCTAGGGAAGGGACAGTAATTTTTCTATCTATTGCTTTAGGACAAGCCGGCTCTAATAGTGTATTTTTGATTTTGATCTGACACTACTTTCTAGAGTTAGGGGCATTGTAGTGTTTACTTTGGGACGTGATCGCCTCTTACAAGGTTTTTAGCTACCGCCACAGCCGGCAGCCTGACAAAATATGTTCAACGCCTCTTGCTAAGTCTCCTCCAGGGCCTTTTATGTCTCAATTTTGGCACAGAGAGTGTCACAAAATAATGATGGTTTGTGTTCTCGGACTATATCCAATGAAAATAAATAGTTCCAATTTATAATAAACTACATTGATCCTTTATGCAATCCTACATACGGATGACATAAAGGGGCATAAACATACCCCTTTAAAACTTGCCCTCCCCCTTCCTCCTGAAGCGATATGGGGTCCTGTCCTGTTAAGTATGATAACGCTTGTATCTATTTCCTGAATGTTTGCAACCAAAAAAGGTGATATTAAGGGACCCTTCTTTTTTATAGTTTATATTTTACTACTAGACAGTTGAAGGTTTAATTTAAAAATCCTTCCATGGATTAAATTCAAAAGTTCAGGAATATCTAGTAGAGAGGGAAGTTTTTTAAATAAAAAATAATAAATGTCATACAGTCTCGAACATTTAATTAGCTAACAGTCACAAACAATTCAGTAAATAAAGGGATTGTAAATTTATTTTGATAAAACAAAACTAAAAAAATCCCTCCTCTAAGCCTACAAAAAAAATACTAAGATTCCTTATCTGTTCCAATTCTGCATCAGAAACCATATTATTATTAGTCCTTCTCCTTTGAGGTCATAATCAGTCACGCAATAGTTCTTGCGCAATGATTTATTGGCCTCAATACATACTAGCACTCAAGAGCAAGAGAAATCAGTTTCGTAAGACACCTTACGTAATTACTTATTGAGCTTAATGCATAGCCGCTGTTTTTTTCCTATAGCCATATGACAATTCATTGTTCAAGGGTACTGGTTGCTTGTATTCATTAATGGAATACGAGGGATACTGGCTACTTGTATTAGTTGAACGGATTCTGAAGGGTATTGGCCACTTGCATTCGTTGATAGGATACAAGAGGGTACTGGTCGCTTGCATCTCTTGAGGGCTTTCACGGGTCACTTTTATTCGTTGATAGGATATACGAGGGTTACTGGCCCTTTGTATTCGGTGAAGATTCCTCGGGGTAATGGTTTCATGTATTCGTTGAAGGAATACTACTAATATACAGGTAATTTTGTCACTAAACTCAAAAACCTTCTGACGAAAAATTGATAGGGAGTTTTTAAGAAGGCAATTATCTTTAAAAAAGGACGTCTATTCTCTCCTTTCAGAGCTAATAACTGAGAGATTTCTAAATGACCATTTTTAGCAGCCAAGTATAATGCTGTCTCATTATGTATAGTTACGTTATTAATTCCAGCACCTTTCGAGACCAATAACTGGCAAATATTTAAATGACCATTTTTAGCAGCGATGATCAAGGGTGTCTCGTTATGTTTGTTTAGGTAATTTATTTCTGCACCATTGGAAACTAAAAGTTGACAGACACATAATTGACCTCGTTTAGCAGCGATGAATAACGGTGTCTCATTCCTTGAGTTTAAGCAGTTTATCTCTGCACCATTCAAAACTAATGACTGACAAATATCTAAATTGTCATTTTCAACAGCCAAACTTAATGGTGTATCATTCCCATAAGTTAAGCAATTTATCTCTGCACCATTTGAAACTAATAACTGGCAGATGTCTAAATGGTTATTTTCAGTAGCAAAGTGTAATGCTGTTAGCCCGAAATGGGTACGCACAACACAATTCCTGAGTATCCCTTCAGCTGAGTTTGAACAATTTATTTTTGCACCACTTGAAACCAAAAACTTGCAAATATGTAAATGGCCATGCATAGCAGCAATCATTAAAGGAGTCTGATTTAGTCTATCTAAGCTATCTATTTTCGCGCCATTTGAAACTAGTAAGCGGCAAATATTCAAATGACCATGCTCAGCAGCAAAGTGTAACGCTGTTCTCAGGTCAGAGCGGTAGCAGATATATGCTGCTTCTTTATTATCATATACATTTGAGCAATTTATTTTTGCACCATTCAAAACTAGGTATTGGCAGATATCAAAATGGCCGCATCCAGCAGCAATCATTAAAGGTGTTTTTTTTCTCATCTTGGAGACCTCTTTTACTGAATCTAATCTATTTATTTCTGAGCCATTTGAAACTAATATCTGGCAAATATCCAGTCTACCTTCTTCAGCAGCAATGTGTAAAGCTGTTCTCTTGCAGCTGTTCCCCCAATTGCCCTTCCTTTCGTGAAACAACACTTTCAGTCATCTTAAGCATTTATAAGTAGCACATGCAGCATTATCAAAGTAAGTTCGGTTCTTTGAATTGCATTTTAGCAACTCCTCGAATTTATTTACTCTAATATTTTTTATGCTACAGAAAAACACATAACTATTTAAAAAGAGTGTAAATAATTTTGCATCTTTTAAGTCTGATAAACAATTTAATAGTCTGATGCTCAAGACTTATGGAGTCTGATGCTCAATGAATATTTAGGTACTGTCTCAAAGTGATGATATCAAAGAACGAAACGAACAACTGTGGCAAACCACTAAGTTTCTTGCAAATGAAGTTCAAACAGATCAAATATAAGAAAGGACACATCCGAAAATGTTTCAAATGGACATTGTGATATGAAAAGTTCAACTTTTTGGGTTATTATTTCTCATAAACTATAAAACCGAGAAAGACGTCACGTGAATCAGAAATTTCAGGAAACTCAGTTAAGAATGACGTCATATGGGCACTAAAAGCCTCTCTCTGTGGCGAGAAGAGGACAAAACTAGTGTTCAACTGTTTTCTTTCTTTTCATTTGGTGAATGATTCAATTTAGGTACGTGGAATCTTTGGAAAATAACTTTGAAACCCCAAGACTAGCTATAAGCTTAAAATGTCTGGATATAATTTGAAGAATTTGTGTAGTTTGATAATTAAGAAAGGAAAATTTTTGAAAACCAAAGTTTAGATAACGAAATATGAGTATCCAAGGACTGAATACATTCTCTTATGTGTGGAGATCAATTCAAGCACGAAGAAAATTATTTCTAATGTTCTATCTTTAATATTTCTTGCATTCTTGCAGCAACCATAATAAAGTTGTTTACTTTTCAGGAACTGATACATCAGGATCCTCACAAGTATTCTCTCATGTTCCAATCCTATGTTCAATTAACAATGCTTGACCATCATGTGAAGCTTACCTCTGCCCAAAATGAAAATTATTGAAAGTTCCTTGTACAGTGCCAGGTAAATTTTACATTAAAAATTTTACATTAAATTTGCCTTATGTATTACTTTTTTTTGCTTGCAGATATCTTATGGATGTGTATCATGGCCTGGCATCATTCCTACGTACGAATAGAACACCTCCTATGACCAATTTCAGCCAAGGACACTCGCCCTCTCCTTGCAAATTTATGACCTGGTGCTAATGTTTTTGATTTTTTAAGGGGTTCAGAAAAAAAATCCACTGACGGGCTGAAATTATGCCAGAGATCCTTTGTGAGACGCAAGGTGGCTGCAACTGCTAAGCACTAAAATAAGAGGAACCACTGAAGACAAACTCTAAGCTTTCTGCTAACTTAAATTGCAAAAAGCTATCTTACTGTTTGAGATGAAGTTTGCTCGTGACAGGGTATTTTACAATTTTCTTTTAACATCTTGCCCGTAACCATTTTAGAATCACAAATTGAGAAATATTTTGCACAATCTTTTGCCTAATCTTTACTTTGGTATATTTTTTCAGTTCCTCATCATGATGTCTTAGAATACGAATAGCTCGATAATCACATTCAAATTCATAATACCTTTCATCTTTCTTTCTTTGAAATAACTTCACACATAAACTTTATTCTAGCTCTGGATCTGTTTCTCTGTTCTGGAAACATATTCATGTACTGATGATTTAAACAAATTAAATAGTACTCCAAGCGTCCATTTAGGTTCAATTGCAGAATCGCACTTATTCAAATTACAATTCCTAGATCAATGAGAAACTTGATTCCTTGTAAATTTTCCTCACTCTTGACAAACCGGTTTGGTTTGAATTTATTTCGACGTGTATTTCGTATGTATTACAGAATTTTCTTTTGGAGTAGCAGTACAACCTAGGTTACCGGGCTTCCTGCCTTCTTTTTATTTTTATTTAATGTTAAATAAAGTTTTAAAATGAGAATAATGTCGCAAAGCAGAACAATTTTTGAATCTAGAATTGAAAATTGTTTCTTTCCTTGCAGTTTTAATTCTTCAAGCCTTCGGTTAGATGATTTGTTATTGGGCCCTTGAGAATAAGCAAAAGAAGTCAGGTTCTCAATAAGCTTCACAATTGCGTGGGATTATGTATTTGCAAAATACTTCAGCTGTTTCTGATATTTTTGAAAGACAAGACAGTAATTCTCTGCAAGCTTTTTCTCAGTCGGCTAACCAAGCCAGTGAAAAATATCAAGTTTTTCAAGGCTCCACCCAAAAAGTCACTTTCTAGGTGGCAACATTAAGTTTTTTTGTACTTAGCGCAGATAAAACAGCAAATATCGTAGTCCTTCGTCCGACGAAAGTTATTAATGCCATTAGATTGGACCAACTATATATTAAGGTTTTTAGGGCACGGCTCAAAAAGTCGTTTTCTAAAGGGGTAATTGGTTTCTGTAGACTTTGCGCAGATAAACCAGTAAAGTTTGTTGTTCTTCGCCCAACAAAAGAATTTTCTTATGGAGCAGCAGTGCAATCTAGGTTACCGGACTTCCTGCCTTCTGTTTTTATTTTTCTTTTTTGTTAAATAAAGTATTAAAATGAGAATAATGTCGCAAAGCAACACAATTTCTGAATTTAGAGTTAAAAATTGTTTCTTTTCTTGCAGTTTTAATTCTTCAAGCCTTCGGTTATATGATTTTTTATTAATCCTTTGAGAATAAGCAAAAGAAGTCAGGTTCTCAATAAGCTTCACAATTGCATGGAATTATGTATTAGCGAAATACGTCAGCTGTTTCCAATATTTTTGAAAGAAACGGCAATTATTCCCTGCAAATTTTCTCTCAGTAGGCTAACCAAACCAGTGAAAAATATCAAGTTTTTCAAGGGGCTCCCCAAAAAGTCACTTTCTAGGTTGTAACATTAAGTTTTTTTTTACTTCGCACAGAAAAAGCAGTAAATTTCGTAGTCCTTCGTCCGACGAAAGTCATTAATGACATTAGATTGGACCAACTATATATTAAGGTCAGTAGGGCTCGGCTCAACAAGTCGTTTTCTAAAGGGGGAAGTAGAAAGGGGGGTACCAGCCCCATTGCCCACCCCTGCTGCCACCTACAACTTTTTTAATGCTCACGAGACTCCTAATATGGGCATAGAGTCCCTAGGGAGAACACGTGGTTAATGGGGTCAATGACATGGAACACCTGTGTTGTCAGTCATTAATCAAATTGTTTCCGGGGAAGTTAATTAATGTCTGACAGATGACGTCAAGTTAATTAATGTCTTTGGAGTTCGACCAGAATTGTTTCCAGGGCAAAGTTTAGATCACACGTGACAGCTGATGTCATGATTGATTGATTTGACACGAAAGGGGAATTAATTTGTTGTTTCTAAGGGGAATTATTGATTCACGAAAGAGGAATTAATTTGTTGTTTCCAAAGAGAATTGTTTTCGAGTGAATGTCTATATTAATGTCTTTGGAGTTCTACCAAGAGAATTGTTTTAGAGCGGATGTTTTGATCTTAGCGATGAATAGATTAACACGGGAATCAGGTTTCTTAGTAATTTCAAATGTCACAGCGCAGAGATGCCAAAACAAAAGGAATACGCTGAAGCTACTATTAGGGGTTATTTGGGCGAAACCGTTTTAGACATTTTAGGGAATTATTTCGGCGAAACAGATAGAGACATTTTAAAAGATGATTTTAAAAGATGTTTTAGAAGAGGTTTTGAGTGTGGTCGTTATACTACACAAGTTCTATTTAAACGGTGTTGTGAAGTCCCCTACCCCAACCCCAAAGGGTCCCAATCCCCATACCCCAACCCAAAGGGCTCCGATCCCCCTACCCCAACCCCGACGGAAGCCCCCGACCCACAAAGTTTCCCAGGCCCCAGGCTCCCAAAGGGTCCCCTGGGTCCCCCAAAGGGCCCCCGGTGCCCCAAAGACCTGATTTTTCAAAGTTCATTTTGAATTTCTTTCGTTGAAATGCAAGAGTTGGAATATTTCAGTAGTATTTGTTTGTGGTTTACCTTGTCACAGTTACATTTTCTTAATTTTTCAAAGTTCATTTTGAATTTCTTTCATTGAAATGCAAGAGTTGGAATATTTTAGTAGTGTTCTGTCGTGGTTTACCTTGTCACAGTTACATTCTCTTGATTTTTCAAAGTTCATTTTGAATTTCTTTCATTGAAATGCAAGAGTTGGATTATTTCAGTAGTGTTTTTGTCGTGGTTTACCTTGTCAAAATTACATTCTCTTGATTTTTCAAAGTTCATTTAGAATTTCTTTCGTTGAAATGCAGGAGTTGGAATATTTCAGTAGTGTTTGGTTGTGGTTTACCTTGTCACAGTTACATTCTCTTGATTTTTCAAAGTTTATTTTGATTTCTTTCATTGAAATGCAAGAGTTGGAATATTTCAGTAGTGTTTTCTCGTGGTTTACCTTACCACACTTACATTCTCTTGATTTTTCAAAGATCATTTTGGATTTCTTTCGTTGAAATGCAAGAGTTGGAATATTTCAGTAGTGTTTTGATGTGGTTTACAGTGTCACAGTTACATTCTCTTGATTTTTCAAAGTTCATTTTGAATTTCTTTCGTTGAAATGCAAGAGTTGGAATTTTTCAGTAGTGTTTAGTCATGGTTTACCCTGTCACAGTTACATTCTCTTGATTTTTCAAAGTTCATTTTGGATTTCTTTCGTTGAAATGCAAGAGTTGGAATATTTCAGTAGCGTTTTGTCGTGGTTTACCTTGTCACAGTTACATTCACTTGATTTTTCAAAGTTCATTTTGGATTTCTTTAGTTGAAATGCAAGAGTTGGAATATTTCAGAAAGCATTTTGTCGTGGTTTACCTTGTCACAGATATATTTTTCTTGATTTTTCAAAGTTCATTTCGGTTTTCTTTCATTGAAATGCAAGAGTTGGAATATTTCAGTAGTGTTTTGTCGTGGTTTACCTTGTCACAGTTACATTCGCTTGATTTTTCAAAGTTCATTTTGGATTTATTTAGTTGAAATGCAAGAGTTGGAATATTTCAGAAGCGTTTTGTCGTGGTTTACCTTGTCACAGATATATCCTCTTGATTTTTTTCAAAGTTCATTTTGAATTTCTTTCATTGAAATGAAAGGGTGGGATTATTTCAGTAGTGTTTCGTCGTGGTTTACCATCTCACAGTTACATTCCCTTGATTTTTCAAAGTTCATTTTGGATTTCTTTCATTGAAATGCAAGAGTGGAATATTTCAGTAGTGTTTGTTGTGGTTTACTTTGTCACACTTACATTCTCACGATTTTTTCAATGTTCATTTTGGATTTCTTTCATTGAAATGCAAGAATTGGAATATTTCAGTAGTGTTTTGTCGTTGTTTACCTTGTCATACTTACATTCTCTTGATTTTTCAAAGTTCATTTTGGATTTCTTTCATTGAAATGCAAGAGTTGGAATATTTCAGTAGTTTTTTTGTTGTGGTTTACCTTGTCACACTTACATTTTCTTGATTTTTCAAAGTTCATTTTGGATTTCTTTCATTGAATGCAAGAGTTGGAATGTTTCAGTAGTGTTTTGTCGTGGTTTACCTTATCACAGTTACATTCTCCTGATTTTTCAAAGTTCATTTTGTATTTCTCTCGTTGAAATGCAAGAGTTGAATTATTTCAGTAGTGTTTTGTCGTGGTTTTACCTTGTCACAGTTACATTCTCTTGATTTTTCAAAGTTCATTGTGGATTTCTTTCGTTGAAATGCAAGAGTTGGAATATTTCAGTAGTGTTTTGTCATGTCATGGTTTACCTTGTCACAGTTACATTCTCTTAATTTTTCAAAGTTCATTTTGAATTTCTTTCGTTGAAAAGCAAGAGTTGGAATATTTCAGTAGTGTTTTCTCGTGGTTTACCTTGTCAAAGTTACATTCTCTTGATTTTTCACAGTTCATTTGAATTTCTTTCGTTGAAATGCAAGAGTTGGAATATTTCAGTAGTGTTTGGTTGTGGTTTACCTTGTCACAGTTACATTTTCTTGATTTTTCAAAGTTCATTTTGAATTTCTTTCATTGAAATGCAAGAGTTGGAATATTTCAGTAGTGTTTGGTTGTGGTTTACCTTGTCACACTTCCATTTTCTCGATTTTTCAAAATTCATTTTGAATTTCTTTCATTGAAATGCAAGAGTTGGATTATTTCAGTAGTGTTTTGTCGTGGTTTACCTTGTCAAAGTTACATTCTCTTGATTTTTCAAAGTTCATTTTGAATTTCTTTCGTTGAAATGCAAGAGTTGGAATATTTCATTAGTGTTTGTTTGTGGTTTACCTTGTCACAGTTACATTCTTTTGATTTTTCAAAGTTCCTTTTGGATTTCTTTCATTGAAATGCAAGAGTTGGAATATTTCACTAGTGTTTTCTCGCGGTTTACCTTACCACACTTACAATCTCTTGATTTTTCAAAGATCATTATGGATTTCTTTCATTGAAATGCAAGAGTTGGAATATTTCAGTAGTGTTTTGCCGTGGTTTACTTTGTCAAAGTTACATTCTCTTAATTTTTCAAAGTTCATTTTGGATTTCTTTCGTTGAAATGAAAGAGTTGGAATATTTCAGTAGTGTTTTGTCGTGGTTTACTTTGTCACAGTTACAGTCTCTTGATTTTTCAAAGTTCATTGTGGATTTCTTTCGTTGAAATATGTTTTGTTGTGCTTTACCTTGACACAGTTACATTTTCTTGATTTTTGTTAGGTTAGGTTAGGTTAGGCTAGATCAAGCTAGGTTAGGCTAGGTTAGGTTAGCCTACGTACGCGCGCGTACGTAGGCTAACCTAACCTAACCTAACTAAAATCAAGAGAACGTAACTTTGACAAGGTAAACCACGACAAAACACTACTGAAATATTCCAACTCTTGCTTTTCAACGAAAGAAATTCAAAATGAACTTTGAAAAATTAAGAGAATGTAACTGTGACAAGGTAAACCATGACAAAACACTACTGAAATATTCCAACTCTTGCATTTCAACGAAAGAAATCCACAATTAACTTTGAAAACTCAAGAGAATGTAACTGTGACAAGGTAAACCACGACAAAACACTACTGAAATAATTCAACTCTTGCATTTCAACGAGAGAAATACAAAATGAACTTTGAAAAATCAAGAGAATGTAACTGTGATAAGGTAAAACCACGACAAAACACTACTGAAATATTCCAACTCTTGCATTTTAAATGAATGAAATCCAAAATGAACTTTGAAAAATCAAGAAAATGTAAGTGTGACAAGGTAAACCACAACAAAAAACTACTGAAATATTCCAACTCTTGCATGTCAATGAAAGAAATCCAAAATGAACTTTGAAAAATCAAGAGAATGTAAGTATGACAAGGTAAACAACGACAAAACACTACTGAAATATTCCAATTCTTGCATTTCAATGAAAGAAATCCAAAATGAACATTGAAAAATCGTGAGAATGTAAGTGTGACAAAGTAAACCACAACAAAACACTACTGAAATATTCCAACTCTTGCATTTCAATGAAAGAAATCCAAAATGAACTTTGAAAAATCAAGGGAATGTGACCGTGAGATGGTAAACCACGACAAAAAATTACTGAAATAATCCCACTCTTTCATTTCAATGAAAGAAATTCAAAATGAACTTTGAAAAATCAAGAGGATATATCTGTGACAAGGTAAACCACGACAAAAACACTACTGAAATATTCCAACTCTTGCATTTCAATGAAAGAAAACCAGAAATGAACTTTGAAAAATCAAGAAAATATATCTGTGACAAGGTAAACCACGACAAAACGCCTTCTGAAATATTCCAACTCTTGCATTTCAACTAAAGAAATCCAAAATGAACTTTGAAAATCAAGCGAATGTAACTGTGACAAGGCAAACTATGACAAAACACTACTGAAATATTCCAACTCTTGCATTTCAATGAAAGAAAACCGAAATGAACTTTGAAAAATCAAGAAAATGTAACTGTGACAAGGTAAACCACGACAAAACACTACTGAAATATTCCAACTCTTGCATTTCAATGAATGAAATTCAAAATGAACTTTGAAAAATCAAGAGAATGTAACTGTGACAAGGTAAACCACAACAAAAACACTACTGAAATATTCCAACTCTTGCATTTCAACGATAGAAATTCAAAATGAACTTTGAAAAATTAAGAGAATGTAACTGTGACAAGGTAAACCCTGACAAAACACTACTGAAATATTCCAGTTTCAACTCTTGCATTTCAACGAAGGAAATCCAAAAGGAACTTTGAAAAATCAAGGGAATGTAACTGTGACACGGTAAACCACGACAAAACACTACTGAAATAATCCCACTCTTGCATTTCAATGAAAGAAATTCAAAATGAACTTTGAAAAATCAAGAGAATGTAACTTTGACAAGGTAAACCACGACAAAACGCTACTGAAATATTCCAACTCTTGCTTTTCAACGAAAGAAATCAAATGAACTTTGAAAAATCAAGAAAATGGAAGTGTGACAAGGTAAACCACAACCAAACACTACTGAAATATTCCAACTCTTGCATTTCAATGAAAGAAACTCAAAATGAACTTTGAAAAATTAAGAGAATGTAACTGTGACAAGGTAAACCACGACAAAAACACTACTGAAATAATCCAACTCTTGCATTTCAATGAAAGAAATTCAAAATGAACTTTTCAACGAGATAAATCAAAATGAACTTTGAAAAATCAAGAGAATGTAACTGTGACAGGTAAACCACGACAAAACACTACTGAAATATTCCAACTCTTGCATTTCAATGAAAGAAATCCAAAATAAACTTTGAAAAATCAAGAAAATGTAAGTGTGACAAGGTAAACCACGACAAAACACTACTGAAATATTCCAACTCTTGCATTTCAATGAAAGAAATTCAAAATGGACTTTGAAAAATCTAGAGAATGTAAGTGTGACGTGGTAAACCATGACAAAACACTACTGAAATATTCCATCTCTTGCATTTCAATGAAAGAAATCCGAAATGAACTTTGAAACATCATGAGAATGTAAGTGTTACAAGGTAAACCACAACAAAACACTACTAAAATATTCCAACTCTTGCATTGCAATGAAAGAAATCCAAAATGAACTTTGAAAAAATCAAGGGAATGTAACTGTGACATGGTAAACCACGACAAAACACTACTGAAATAATCCCACTCTTGCATTTCAATGAAAGAAATTCAAAATGAACTTTGAAAAATCAAGAGAATGTAACTGTGACAAGGTAAACCACGACAAAAACGCTACTGGAATATTCCAACTCTTGCATTTCAACGAAAGAAATCCAAAAATGAACTTTGAAAAATCAAGAGAATGTAACTGTGACAAGGTAAACCACGACAAAACACTACTGAAATATTCCAACTCTTGCATTTCAACGAAAGCAAACCGAAATGAACTTTGAAAAATCAAGAAAATGTAACTCTGACAAGGTAAACCACGACATAACACTACTGAAATATTCCAACTCTTGCATTTCAATAAAAGAAATTCAAAATGAACTTTGTAAAATCAAGAAAATGTAACTGTGATAAGGTAAACCACAACAAAAACACTACTGAAATATTCCAGCTCTTGCATTTCAATAAAAGAAATTCAAAATGAACTTTGTAAAATCAAGAGAATGTAACTGTGACAAGGTAAACCATGACAAAACACTACTGAAATATTCCAACTCTTGCATTTCAATGAGATAAATCCACAATAACCTTTGAAAAATTAAGAGAATGTAACTGTTGACAAGGTAAACCATGACAAAACACTACTGAAATATTCCAACTCTTGCATTTCAATGAAAGAAATCCAAAATGAACTTTGAAAAATCAAGAAAATGTAAGTGTGACAAGGTAAACCATAACAAAACACTACTGAATATTCCAACTCTTGCATTTCAATGAAAGAAATCCAAAAGAACTTTGAAAAATCAAGAGAATGTAAGTGTGACAAGTTAAACCAGGAGTTAAGTTAGGTTAGGTTAGCCTACGTACGCGCGCGTACGTAGGCTAACCTAACCTAACTTAACCTAACCTAACTTGATCTAGCCTAACCTAAGCTAACCTAACAAAAATCAAGAAAATGTAAACTGTGTCAAGGTAAAGCACAACAAAACATATTTCAACGAAAGAAATCCACAATGAACTTTGAAAAATCAAGAGAATGTAACTTTGACAAAGTAAACCACGACAAAACACTACTGAAATATTCCAACTCTTGCATTTCAACGAAAGAAATCCAAAATTAACTTTGAAAAATTAAGAGAATGTAACTTTGACAAAGTAAACCACGGCAAAACACTACTGAAATATTCCAGCTCTTGCATTTCAATGAAAGAAATCCATAATGATCTTTGAAAAATCAAGAGAATGTAAGTGTGGTAAGGTAAACCACGAGAAAAAAACACTAGTGAAATATTCCAACTCTTGCATTTCAATGAAAGAAATCCAAAAGGAACTTTGAAAAATCAAAAGAATGTAACTGTGACAAGGTAAACCACAAACAAACACTACTGAAATATTCCAACTCTTGCATTTCAACGAAAGAAATTCAAAATGAACTTTGAAAAATCAAGAGAATGTAACTTTGACAAGGTAAACCACGACAAAACACTAATGAAATAATCCAACTCTTGCATTTCAACGAAAGAAATTCAAAATGAATTTTGAAAAATCAAGAGAATGTAACTGTGACAAGGTAAGCCATGATAAAACACTACTGAAATATTCAAACTCTTGCATTTCAATGAAAGAAATTCAAAATGAACTTTGAAAAATCAAGAAAATGTAACTGTGACAAGGTAAACCACAACCAAACACTACTGAAATATTCCAACTCTTGCATTTCAACGAAAGAAATTCAAATGAACTTTGAAAAATCAAGAGAATGTAACTTTGACAAGGTAAACCACGACAAAACACTACTGAAATATTCCAACTCTTGCATTTCAACGAAAGAAATCCACAATGAACTTTGAAAAATCAAGAGAATGTAACTGTGACAAGGTAAACCAAGACAAAACACTACTGAAATAATTCAACTCTTGCATTTCAACGAGAGAAATCCAAAATGAACTTTGAAAAATCAAGAGAATGTAACTGTGATAAGGTAAACCACGACAAAACACTACTGAAATATTCCAACTCTTGCATTTCAATGAAAGAAATCCAAAATGAACTTTGAAAAATCAAGAAAATGTAAGTGTGACAATGTAAACCACAACAAAAAACTACTGAAATATTCCAACTCTTGCATTTCAATGAAAGAAACCCAAAATGAACTTTGAAAAATCAAGAGAATGTAAGTATGACAAGGTAAACCACGACAAAACACTACTGAAATATTCCAATTCTTGCATTTCAATGAAAGAAATCCAAAATGAACATTGAAAAATCGTGAGAATTTAAGTGTGACAAAGTAAACCACAACAAAACACTACTGAAATATTCCAACTCTTGCATTTCAATGAAAGAAATCCAAAATGAACTTTGAAAAATCAAGGGAATGTAACTGTGAGATGGTAAACCACGACAAAACACAACTGAAATAATCCCACTCTTTCATTTCAATGAAAGAAATTCAAAATGAACTTTGAAAAATCAAGAGGATATATCTGTGACAAGGTAAACCACGACAAAACGCTTCTGAAATATTCCAACTCTTGCATTTCAACTAAATAAATCCAAAATGAACTTTGAAAAATCAAGCGAATGTAACTGTGACAAGGTAAACCACGACAAAACACTACTGAAATATTCCAACTCTTGCATTTCAATGAAAGAAAACCGAAATGAACTTTGAAAAATCAAGAAAATATATCTGTGACAAGGTAAACCACGACAAAATGCTTTCTGAAATATTCCAACTTTTGCATTTCAACTAAAGAAATCCAAAATGAACTTTGAAAAATCAAGTGAATGTAACTGTGACAAGGTAAACCACGACAAAACGCTACTGAAATATTCCAACTCTTGCATTTCAACGAAAGAAATCCAAAATGAACTTTGAAAAATCAAGAGAATGTAACTGTGACAGGGTAAACCATGACTAAACACTACTGAAATATTCCAACTCTTGCATTTCAACGAAAGAAATTCAAAATGAACTTTGAAAAATCAAGAGAATGTAACTGTGACACTGTAAACCACATCAAAACACAACTGAAATATTCCAACTCTTGCATTTCAACGAAAGAAATCCAAAATGATCTTTGAAAAATCAAGAGAATGTAAGTGTGGTAAGGTAAACCACGAGAAAACACTACTGAAATATTCCAACTCTTGCATTTCAATGAAAGAAATCCAAAATGAACTTTGAAAAATCAAGAGAATGTAACTGTGACAAGGTAAACCACAACCAAACACTACTGAAATATTCCAACTCTTGCATTTCAACGAAAGAAATTCTAAATGAACTTTGAAAAATCAAGAGAATGTAACTTTGACAAGGTAAACCACGACAAAACACTACTGAAATAATCCAACTCTTGCATTTCAATGAAAGAAATTCAAAATGAACTTTGAAAAATCAAGAGAATGTAACTGTGACAAGGTAAACCACGACAGAACACTACTGAAATATTCCAACTCTTGCATTTCAATGAAAGAAATTCAAAATGAACTTTGAAAAATTAAGAAAATGTAACTGTGACAAGGTAAACCACAAACAAACACTACTGAAATATTCCAACTCTTGCATTTCAACGAAAGAAATCCAAAATCATCTTTGAAAAATCAAGAGAATGTAAGTGTGGTAAGGTAAACCACGAGAAAACACTACTGAAATATTCCAACTCTTGCATTTCAATGAAAGAAATCCAAAATGAACTTTGAAAAAATCAAGAGAATGTAACTGTGACAAGGTAAACCACAACCAAACACTACTGAAATATTCCAACTCGGGGGAATCGGTTTCTGTAGGCTTTGCGCAAATAAACCAGTAAAGTTTGTTCTTTTTCGCCCGAAAAAAGAATTTTCTTTTGGAGTAGCAGTAAAACCTAGTTTACCAGGCTTCCTGCCTTCTGTTTTTATTTTTCATTTTTGTTTAATAAAGTCTTAAAATGAGAATATTGCCGCAAAGCAACACAATTTTCGAATTTAGAATTAAAATTGTTTCTTTCCTTGCAGTTTTAATTCTTCAAGCTGTAATGGGATCAATTCTCAAAAAATATACATCAAAATTCCCCAATTAAAGTTACCCCAGTAAAGTAACATCACCCAAGAATGTGAATCCGAAAATTCAAGTAACCTACAAATCAAACAAATATCAAGCGTTCAATTTAAAACACTGAAATAAACGTAGTTAATTAAACAAAAAATCTTTCCCACAGAAAATGTAACAAGTAAATCCGACTCCCCGTCTCCAAAGTATCAAATAAATATTAGCTTGACCAAATCTTATACGACAGGTGACTAACACCTGTGTTCGAATAATAAGAGCTCGAAAATACCAAACTGTCAAGAAAGTAAGATTTACAATACAAAAAAAGTAGTCACTCGAGATGCAAAATATATTTGCTTAAGCTAATTGCATTTTTCTGGAGACTAAGTTTAAAACTGGGTATCTTAATGCGATTAAATTGTACTATCCTTTACCAATTTTCAAAGAAATAAAATATAAGTCTCTGAAAATTAAGCGACACCCCACTGGGAAAACGTGACGATATAAAACTTTGTTCGTTCGAAAAAATTCCAAAGTGATGTCTTAAAAGTCACAAATTAAGCGATCCCCTGCTAGCAAAATATTGCAGTGTAGAATTTTTAGTTGTTAGAAAAATTCCAGAGTGTTATCTTAAAAGTCATAAACTTTAATTAAACCCAAGTAGCCCATTGGTGCAAGCCTGTCCAATAGTAATGTAGGACAAATAGTGCAGCCAGTAGGGACTGAAAAAATATACTTTTAGCAACGCCTAAACGTAACCTCCGGCAAAATCGCAGAGGATAGATAGTTAGGACTTACCAAATTTGAGCTAGTCTTACACAAGTATCCTATGAGTTTTTGATCAGTCTTTTACCAGTCTTTTACCAACGTTTGTCAATTAACCATGATTGTGTTGTAATAAACATTTCACCAGTGTACAAAGTTTGAGTTATTTCGTCTCAGTACAATTAGTTGTTAGAGACCTGTGTTGCTGATTTGTTGATACAACCAAGAACTCTGCGACTATTATGTAAGTAACAATAAATGCATTATTATTTTATTTTATTCTCTTGTGTTAATATTTCTCAAGCACGTTAGTCCTTGTGGCTCCATTCGCTTCCAAGGGACATTGCAACTGTACAGTATGATTTCGACTCAGCATGGCCATTAGTACAAGCTCCCCAATTGAACTATTAACGTAAGCTCTCAATTCTAGAAGTTCCGCCTCCACTCAGGTAAGCCACTCGCGGACCGCCTGCCAAGAGTTTAGTTTTGAAACCCCCATTAGTATAAACTTTTCATTATATATAAAAACCCCCCATTAAGAAGTGGCACTTATCTTTCTAACAAAAACCCCCATTAGAATTGGCGCGGCCTGTTTAAAGGAGCAAAAACACAAGGACAACATTGAAAAAAAGGGGGAAAATCGTTGAGAAATATTACCGACAAGAAAATATTTTTTTTCTTTTTCTCTTTGCATGCTTTGAAGTGTAATATTGTTTACATATTTTCAAGTGCCAAAATTTTTTTTTAGGCCTAAATCCTCTGGAAGTAGTAGCAAAAGAGAGTACATGTAATTAAAAAAAAAATAAAAAAATATCAATTTTAAATAGTATCAAAAAATAAAAAACCAGTACCGAATTTTAACCCATCAAAAAAAAACAACAACAATATGTCGTTAGATCAAAACGCACAATTATTAAAGCAAAAACTTATTGCCAAAACAGTGGAAATATCAAAATCACTACCCCAGTATAACGGAGACTCAGATGTAGATGAATTTATTATCCAATTAAATCAATTTGTAGAGGTAACTCAAACAGACTTAAAATCATTAGTAAGCATGTTGCTAATGAGACTTCAGGGGCAAGCACTAAAATTTCTAAAACAAATTGAAAATACGATAGGGAAGATAACAATCTTCCTATAAACTCAATCGAAAAATTGCTAAAAGCGTTCCGAGAAAGATTCGTTGAAACCAGTTCAACACACAAACTAAAGCATGGTACGGTTTGTTTCGACGAAACACAAAATGTTAGAGAATATCTGCACAAAGTTATGATATCTATTGAAGCCAAGTACGGAAAAGAGTTTGGTCCCTTATACGATAAAATCGTACTAAATGCTTTCATGCAAGGATTAAGCCCCAAACTGTACCGAATGTTGATATCAAAGAATATCCAAACTTTAGAGCTAGCAGTCCAGGAAGTAGAGAGAATGATAGAAATTGACTCAATTGTGGCGAACCACAATAAGTCAAGAATAAATAACGTAGAAAATTCAACTCCGGGACGATCATGAGCAATTTCCCCAAATTTCTTTCCAAGAGACAACACACCCAAACCAAACCAAAATAGATCTCCAGCCCCTACAAGACAAAGGATGGTACGTTTTGTACCCACGAATACGACAAACAACGCACAGAACCCCCCAATTATATGCTATGCATGTAATAAACAAGGACATATTGCCAGGGAATGCCGTACTAGAAATAACTTTACACCAGCAACCCCCAATTTTAATAACCGTTTGTTCGGGAGAACAAACTTAAATTCCAATGGGTCAGGAAGCTATAGAAATAACCCCCCACGTCTCCCCTCGTACCGCAACTCGTACCAACAAGGATTTGTACACACGAATCCTTCCCAATATACGAATCCCCAAACCTATACAAATCCTTCCCCCAACCGACAAAATAATTATCGGTTCCCCAACCCAAATACGCGACAGAACATGTACCAATTTAATTCACGAACGGTGTACCCAACTAGATTCAACAGGAATACAACTGATAACAGAGGATATTTTTTCCCGACGGGAAACGAAAGAAATTTTTCGTCAATACAAAATGAACAAATGCCACGAGCCTTCGGCACAAGAAACTTTAACCCACGCAATAATACGTGGCAAACAAGACAATCAAATGTCAACCAACTTGGAACTTTACTAGCATGTGAAATTCCCACCGAACCCCAATGTCAAACCCCACTTATCAAATAAGCGCACAGGGAAACGAATCAGGCCCCCAAGAAAATTAACTGGGACCCTGGAGGCCAGTATTTTTTTTAGGTCCCATCCAGTAATTGTACCTTCTTTTAGTGATAATAATGATATGCTACCTATATTGAATAACTTTAGTGTTGCAAGTATTAACTTCGAAGCGTTAATAGATTCGGGTGCATCGGTTAACATAATAAATTCGAATGTATTTAATAGACTACCAGTATATATTAAACGACAGAAAAATTTCAATATTCCCAATTTCACATGTGTCACGGGGCATAGGCTGGAAGCTATAGGCTCCATATGCCTAGATGTGATAAAAGACAATAGGATCTTTTCTACAAATTTCATAATCTGCAAAAATTTCCCATATGAAGCGATAATTGGTGCTAATTTTTTAAAGTCTAATAAGGTGTTATTAGATATAGCAAATAACCGACTCGTGTATCCACACGATCCTATTCTCCAACGCGTGGAGAGAGGGGAAGCAAAAGTGAATAGAATCAAATCTTTTATACCTCACGTCACGTCATTTTCTCCCACGGGACGAGAAAGAAAATCAAACAGCAAATGGATCGAGTCAGTAAAAGTAAAAATAGGAGAAATGCAGGAGTATAGACAAAAAGAGATAAAGAAAATAGCTGAATTGTGGAATGAAATAATAAATCCAAACACTGTTGTAAGGGGAAAAGACTTGGAGTCACCCTTACAATCAACCCCAAAAGCGGAAGACTTGACGCAACCAAGCGCCAACCTCAACTTAATAGAAAATAACTCGGAAGAGAAATATTATGGGTTCGCGGTACGTAAAACAAAAATCCCCCCAAATACTATGCAAAAAGTACAAATCTCTCAAATGGTCACCCCTGTGAATGACAATTCCGAAATTTGGTTCGCATCCCCGTGTAAAGAAATTCCAGAAAATCTGTTTTGTGAAGAACAGATCATTTCATATGAAAAAGGCGAAGGTTTTATTTGGTTAACTAACACACATGAAAACGATATGATTACATTGAAAAAAGGAACATGTCTCGTTGAAATACAGGTTATTTCTGAGCATGAGCTAAACAAATGGAGAGACTCCAAGGAAAGCTTAGTTAATAACATTGGAACTAGCAATCCAAAGAATAGGTACCCCCTAACAAAACCCCAATTTTTCGAAAAATTTAAATTAGATCATATCCGAGATACGCAATTAAAGGAAAAATTATGTGAATTGCTTTGGAATTTTAGAGATATTTTCTCTACATGTGAGGAAGACATCGGGTTGATACCATTTTATCAGCACTCTATCCAAACCACAGGGTTACCTGTAGCTAAACAGCCCTATCGCATCCCCCATCCCTACAAAGGCTGGTTAAAAAATAAAATCCGCGAATTAGAAAGAAACAATATTATACGACCGAGTATAAGCCCGTATTCAGCCCCTGTTATACTAGTACCAAAAAAGAACAAAGACCTTAGACTTGTAGTAGATTATAGAGCCTTAAATAAGCAAGTAGTAAGTGACAAATTTCCCCTGCCCCGAATTGATGAAATCCTAGATTCCATTTCAACCAAAAATAAAATTTTTACATCTCTTGACCTCACGCAAGGTTATCATCAAGTTAAGATAGCAGATAATGACGTCTATAAAACGGCCTTTTCAACGACGGAATGTGGTTCTTATGAATATTTGAGAGTACCCTTTGGACTCAAAACCAGTTCAAGTGCATTATGTAGACCTCTGTTACACTTATTACGAGGTATAGAAAATATTATCCATTTTGTAGATGATGTTATTTGTGTGGGAGAAACACCAGAGGACCATTTAAACACATTAACCAAAGTTTTCGAAAAATTCATAGAGGGTAATCTAAAATGTAGACCGGAAAAAGTAAATTTGTTTCAATCCGAAATAAAATTCTTAGGAATGATAGTGACCCAAGGTCAAATATCACCGGACCCTGAGAAGATAAAATGTGTAGAAAATGTTAAGCCGCCAAAAACTATGAAACAATTAAGAGGCATTATTGGTTTAACCAGTTATTTTAGAAAATTTATACGTAAATACGCCCAAATCGCAAAACCCCTAACAGATCTAACTAAAGGGAATTCCCAAAATGTTACCTGGTCTCAGGAAGCTCAAACTTCTTTAGACACTCTCAAGAAAGCTCTTACTTCTGAACCAATATTAGCGTTACCAGACTTTGAAAAAGGAACATTTGTGGTTACCACTGATGCTTCAGCTCTAGGTATCGGTGCAATCCTTTCCCAAATAATCCCTGTGGAAAACAACCTCGAATCCCAACCGGACCCCCCTCAATATATAGAGAAAGTCATATGCTATTCAAGCAGAACTCTAACCAAGGGCGAAAGTAGTTATTCAGCAACGCAATTGGAGTTACTATCTATAATTTACCACTTAGACAAATTTAGACATTATTTAGTAGGTCGAAAATTTAAGTTGTGTTCGGACCATAAAAGCTTACAGTACCTAAGCACATTCAAAAATCCAACTGGAATCTTAGCAAGATGGATAATGAAAATCCAAGATCTGGATTACGAATTTGAACATGTGACCGGTAAACAAAATGCCCCTTGTGATTACCTGAGTAGATACCCTGAGAATAACCCTTCAGATAATGAAACTAAACAAATAAATGCCATTAATCCCTGTAAACGAAAACATAAGAAGAATAAACCAAAAATCCTCACAGAAGAAAAAGGGCCACGAGTAATTCCCTTATCCCTAGCCAATATTAAAAGAAAACCAAGTTAAGGATGAAATATGTTTAACTCTCATTAATTACTTTGTGAATTCTGATAATCTCCCTGATAAGTTCAAAGCCCTAAGACGGGAAATAGACAATTTTTATTATGACTTTGACGAAGAAATCCTTTGCAGGATAGTAACAGGCGAAACGAATAGAAATCAAACCTTAATAATCCCAGTGCTCCCCCAAAACTTAATAATACCTGCCTTTGAGTACTTCCATTCGGAAATAGGCGGACACTTAGGAATAACCAAAACGTTTCACAAGCTAAAACAATACTTTTATGTTCCGTCGGCGTTAACAAAACTCAAAGTTTTTATAAATACGTGTGAAGCGTGCAACTTAAGAAAAAATCCACAAACGTACCCAAATCCCCCCTTGGGAAGAGTGCCAGTAGCAAGGTTCCCTTTCGACATCGTTTCATTTGACCTTTTTGGTACAAGTGGAGGATTACCTGTTTCTAATAGAGGTCATACTTGCATCCTCTCAGTAATAGACCATTTTACCGGGTTCACTTTTGCCAAAGCATTGAAAAATCAAGGCGCATATGCCACAAGCAAAGCCTTAGCAAAAATATTTTTAGAGTTTGGCGTTCCTCAACGGGTCATTAGCGACAATGGATCTAACTTCGTTTCTAAAGTAACAAAGGATTTAATGAGTTTCCTTAAAATAGAGAAATTAGTAACCTCTCCCTACCATCCCCAAGCTAATGGAAAAATTGAAAATAGGCACAAAATATTTTCCAATGTTTGAGTATTTATTCAAAGGACAACCGAAACGATTGGGATTTGTATCTACCCTACCTAACCAATGTAATTAATACCGCTTACTCAGAAGCGACTAAGGATAGTCCATTTTTTCTTTTGTTCGGACGCGATTTTGAAATACCTTATCAAGAAATTATAGAATCAAGACAGTATTACAATAGTACAGAGGACTATAAGCAAGATTTTGTAAATAAGATGAGAAAAACCTATAAAATAGTTAGACAAGAGTTAGAAAAATGCAAAATGAATCAAGAGTTGAGGAATGAATCCAAAATCAAAGGGAATATAAATTTTAAGGTTGGCGACCGTGTCTATCTGAAAAATGAAGCTAAACTGGAAGGCAAAAAACTTTCCAATAAATATTCAGGACCCTATAGAATAATAACAAAATATGACAACGATTTTACTTTTAAAATGATAAATCCAGAAAACGGAAGAACATACAAAGCCCATGTAAGCCGTATGAAAGGTGCCAAGTACCCCGTTAAGTGGGCACCCAAACCCTCATCTTCAGATTCATCAAACGCGGAAAATCAATTTCCTAAGTCCAGGCTACCCGAACTAAAACCCTTTAATTTCAAACAAAACTATTTTGAAAACAATAGCGAAGAGGAAGATTTTGAAGAATTTTTGGCCATGAAAAATCTAGTCATCCCTAAAAGAAAACCCCTAATACTCATGCCTGCAAGAACCCCAAAAAGCCCAGAGAGCTCATCCACAGAAAGCTCGGAGCAAGAATTGGATTATACGCTGTCGCCAAAAACCCAATTTTTCCCCGATAGAATTTCAACTTCATGTCCCCCCAAAGATTTCCTGATGACATGGTATCCCCAGCAACCCCAATAGAAAGACCCCTGTCGCTACAGGAGGAATTAAACAGAGCCGTGGAAACCCCAGGTGCAAAAAGGAGGAAGACTCCTCCTAGGGATACAAATACAAAAAGCTTGAGAGAGGCCATGAACATTATTAATTATCCGATAAAAACAAGGCAAAGTACCTTGCCGTGGACACAGGAAACACCCTGAAGATGAAAACTTGGGACAGTACCATCACATAACGGTATCTAAAGTAAAACCCAAAGAATCTCACTCCTGGAAACAGACCATGCTACGAAATACACCTCACCCCCCGGAAGATATGGCATTCAAGCAGTGGAGACATTCTCCAAAGGTATTTGACTCCTCCCAGAGTTCCCAAGAATCCTTCAACTCCCCCGAAACAGGACCTCAGCGTGAGGAAATAGAAAATAAACCCTCAACCTCTAGAGGAGATGAGATGTATGAAGCAACAGCAGGTGATACTACAAAACCCAAAGGACGACCCCAGAAAGCGCTAATGATGAATCCTCAGGAACTAGTTCTACCGAATCCGACGAGGAGCTCCAAGACGCACAAAAAACAAAAAACCTACTTCGGCTACCGCACATGCAAAACAGGCTAAGGCAAAAGGACAGAAATTCTTTTGAAACAATACAAAAAGTTTGACCTAATCTCCATGGGAAAGTCAAAAAAAGAGTAAAACGCCAGAAAACGAACAGGAGGTTACCACGAAATCCGGCAGAATTAGCAAGAGACCGACAAATGGAAATATATCTAGGAAACCAGTACCCCAAAAAATTATAAAGTAATATTAAATCAAAATGAGCAGTTTAAAAAAAAAAAAAAAAAAAAAAAAAAAAAAAAAAAAAAAAAAAAAAAAAAACTTAAAACCAGAATATATGAGTAAGACATCACAATAAAAGTCACCCATAAAAGGTCGAAATAAGTCAATAGTTAATTTTTCCAGATAAACTAAATCCCAACTTGGTAAGGGACCCCGAAGGTAGAAGAAGAACAAGAATTGTTCAAACCCCCCTCCGAAAGAAAAATACCCAGTGCAACCCCGTTACTGACAGAATAAATATGGATCAACTATTTCAAATAAGATCAAAACTTCTCGAAGACTCGGCACAATTAGTAGCAGAAAGAGTGAAAATTGAGAATATGATAGACGCCACACTTAAATCTCTTAGTGAAGTGAAGGCTTCCCAAGAAAGAATGAACAAAAGAATAAATGAGATTTTAGTAGCTAAACAAATGGATAAGTTGATTGAAACACAGTTTATTGAAATTAAAGAACAGACCGCAAAATCCAAAATGAAATGGAATCAATAAGCGACACCACGCTTTTCGAGGGATATAATTATCCCGACCAGATCCTAAAATTGCAAATATTATACGATAAAATGCAGGAAATTGGTAAAAAAGTACAAGATTATAGAAACAGTACTGTTCTGTCCGCGACAATGGCAGTACAAGAAGCCCTGGCACCCCAACGAGCAAAGATCCTAGACTTGCAGCATAAATACGATCACTTAAAAGCACAGAAAGAAATAATTAAGCTGCAACAGGACAGCTCAGAGAAACAACTAAAAGAGAACCACGCCAAAATTACCGAAGAACTTCAGAAACAAAGAGATTTCTGCTCAAACCTAGAAAAAATGGTTGCAACATACTTTACTGTTGAAATTGACCTACCCCTTAGTCCCCATTTGGAAAATCTTCTTACTAACAGCTACAACGAAGGACCATCCCAACCCGCATACTTTGCGATTCCAAATCATGCTCGTCATCACCACATAAAACCCCAAGTGGAAACTAATCAACAGAATCCTCCAACGGATAATAATGTAATTACGAAGACCCAGTACCCTGACGCCAAGAGAATATTACTACGGGCCACAATTCCTCGGACGTCTCCGCACCACAAGGAATACCCAATACACAACTACTACCAGAAGATACGGAAAACTAGGAATATTAAACGCGGGAATTAGTCGAACTCAAAAGAAAGAGGTAAAAATGTATATATTACTACAAAAAAAAATATTTTTTATATTTCCGCTAGCCAAGAATATAGTGTTTTCCTAATAAAAAAAAAAAGAAAATAATAAATAAAATAATCAAATATATTACAAATATATTACAAATTCACTCATAAGGGAGAAATTTATAACCTCAAATCAATATAATGCAAAATTTACTTTTAAATTTAAGAAAGTATTCAGATCGGCGCCTGAATACTCAACTTGGCAATCGATCCGGGAAGCCTTCGGTGTATTGTTCCTCCAAAGGCTTGGTTGTTTGTACTTGGATATTCGATAAGCTGAGAGTTCACTAGGATAGATCCTACCCCTCGAAGATCAATTGTAGGATATTTTTTTTTTCTCTCAAAAAAATCAAATACGGAATTTCAAAAGGTACTAAATTTAATCAAAAGAAAAGATGATCGGAAATAACCACCACCCAAACCTGCCGTAAAGGCTATAAAATACCAAACAACTTAAAATATTTAGTCAAAAAAAAGTATACACGCGAGTCATTATCGTATTAATCACCCAGATAAGAAACAATTAGAAGAAAACAGGTAATCAGTGGCAATATAATAAGCAAGCTTATCATGGTTACTAGTTAGTTAAATGTGTATATATATATATATATATATATATATATATATATATATATATATATATATATATATATATATATATATATATGTATATACATGTAAGAGAGTAACAATGCGAGGCATGATTTAGCTACAAATAAGCATACGATAATTAACCGAATTATAAATATAGGGCCGCTGTCAATCTAAATAACAGAAGCAGGCCTCAGTCATTATATGAACTGAAAATTCTGCAAAAAATTAACCAATCGAAAATAATTCAAACAAACAATAATGGTAAATTGATAGACTCGCTTACATGTTCCTTCGAACAAAACCACAAACTCCAATGCATTCCAAAAATTACAAAAGCCAAAACGGCGAAATTTGACCATCCCCAGCCTTACCCCCGTGTGTTCATTTGTTTTACCTCAAAAAGGCATGTACCAACCAATTAATACGAAAAAAAAAATACCCTCAATACCGGTAAAAGCCACAGTTGTCACATTAAGATTATTTAGTTACCCTAGCATGCACCATGTGTACTAGTTGGCCTCCACTCAAATACAAAGAATGGGAAATGCGCTAATTTTCCCTTAATTAGTGATGCAAATTTTCGTTATTAAAGACAAAGAATTCTTAATTAATCGGAACAACAAAGGCAGTCCTTACTATTCCTTCAAATCCTTTCTTATATTCAAGACTTCACAAACCAATTTTCCAAAAATCGAGCTAGATAAGTTGCACAATTTTTTTGCAACCAATTTTCACAATTAATTAGCAACCAATTCTTACAATAAAACTCAAAAGAGCTTTAGCGCAAGTAGCAATTAGAAGTATTCTTCCAACTAAAAGTCAGCAAAAAATAAGGGGCCTGCATAATCATAATCAAAGCCCGCGATTTCCAAACACAGTTGAAACCACTAATATTTATGATAGTATAGCCAAATCACATAAGCATATTGGCCTCGAGTTAAATCGCCTTCACTTTTCATCTCTTCATTAATAAGAAAAAAAAAACATTTGACCCGTGTGATATCGCGTACTCTGAGTTAAGTGCAGCACCTATAATCAATGTTATTTATGAACCCAACTGATTTAAGCTTTGCAAAATACACACATAAGCATATTTGGCCTCGAGTTAAATCGCCTTAACTTTTCATCTCTTCATTAATAAGAAAAAAAAACATTTGACCCGTGTGATATCGCGTACTCTGAGTTAATTGCACACCTATAATCAAAGTCTTTTAGCCTAAAAACTAAGAATTAGCTTACCATACCAAAAGGTTTCTCAAATATCAAGACCCCCGCTGCAAAAAAAAGCTTGCCATCAAAAATTGATATCTACGATATATCCTTAATTACATATTTAGTCGTATATTGCTCATAGAGTAGTCTGGCATAACAGAAAATAAATAAAATAATACAAAGTTCCGTTCCGAAATCTAAGTGAATAAAGGAAATTAATTGCTAGAAAATTGATGTAAAACGAAAATTTTAGTAACCTTAAAAAAAACGTAAAAATAGTTCGCAAGAAAAAATGTAAAAATAAATCCTATATAAAATCCCTATAAAACCTAAAGATAAATCAAAATTGTAGAACTTAAAATACTAAATTCGATAGGTAGACTTCAGCCTATAGAAACGTAATAGGACATTTTAGTAAGGGATAAGTCCATCCGTAGAAACTAAAGATTTCTCTTTTGTTTCCTCTTTTAGAAGTCTCGACATCTTTTTTCAGATAGTTGATCATATATTGGTCATAGATTAATGTAGTATAATCAAGAACATATAAAATAAATATCAACGTAAAATAACCTTAAGTGAAAAGTAAACCACAATTGTAAAATTTAAATACCGATCTCGTGCATAAATTTTGACCCGTAGAGATGCCATATAATCCTTAATAGGAGGCGTGTCCCCATACACAAAAAAAAAAACATACAAAAACCAAAAAAAAAGAGACTTTTATCATCGAACATCTTAAACAATTTAGTTTAATTCCTGTAATGGCGTAGTCGAACGCTAATTAACATATCTTTAAGCCCGGTATGATAAAACCATAAATAATATTGCATCGACAAGTAATCTCTGTAATATAGAAACTAATTTCGTATCATTCGTGCAGATTAAACAGCTTGAATGACAAAATAAACCTTCCTTAGTCAAGAAAATACGCAAATAGTTAACAAAATCATAAAATAACGTACCTGCGAAACACAAGTAAGACAGACTAAAGCAAAAAAAAGAGGCATTAATTAATTTTTTATTTTTTCTTCTACTTGTGATGACCCTCTATCGAAGAAGCGCTTCTCTATCAAAAACAGTGGTACCATGAACAAAAACTATAACCAACGTCTAAGGTAATTAAACCAGTAATTGTATAACTATTAACAATAATGACGTTATTGCCATACAGCCGTTAAGGGAAGAAAGAAAACCAATCGTCAAAAAAAAACTCCCAATTGTATCAATAATTATAACCAGAAATTTTCCTAGAAAAAGCTGTAGCGATAAAAAAAAAAAAAAAAATAGAGCCGCAAGATTAAAATAGCAAAAAGTGGCAAATCTTGCAATAAATCCATTCGCCAATAATCCAAGAATCAGCTATACGCTATATGCATATATATATATTTGAATCCTAAAATATTGCAATTGCAGAAAAAATATTTAAAAAAAAAAATGAAACATGCCAAGGCGTATAACTAAACTAGAGTCTCGTTAACAGTGGCAAATTTATTCTGCCTCGAACGATGATCAATAAGCCTCAAAGGAGGACATTCGCAAAAAAAAAAAAGGGGAACCTATTTGCCAACCAAAATATAAGGAACCGTAAGAAATAGGCAAGTTTCAGCCTAACCCTGGAGTAGGAAAAAGAGAAAAGAGAATAATAGCATCCTTTTGCAAAAAAAATTAATTAATAAAAATAAGACCAATATAATTCTGCCTTGATGCGGCCTAGTAACTTCTTCACAGACCAAATAATAAAACGAAAAAGAAAAAATTTTTTTTTTCTTTCAAAACAATTATCGCGTACACCTGCAGCAAAACAAAACTTAATAATTTTTACTAACCTTATGAACGAGCCACGGCCTTTAGTCACAGTTAATCCCTATTTCCCCCAATAAGGAATATAATATAGTAAGTCACACATATTTACAAGAGCTAAGTCTTGTCCACTATGGAACAAGTATTCTTAACTGAAATTAACGAGGTGATAATGAACATATATATGAATAATTCAAGGGTAATTTCAAAAATAATCAAGCGAAAGTTAAGCCATAAAGGAGAGCAATTAAATAGATCCTAACATCTGCGAAATACTCTTGCCCTTTGCTCTGAAACAGGCTTCAAAGACCCTAAATTAATATGGATAAATTATCGAACTTTCTCCCTGAATCAAACTCTTACAAAGGATAACCTACTAAAAATTATCGCCATAAGATGCCAAAGAAAGGAACCACAGATGAAACGGGTAATATTCAAATCAAAATTACGAGTCCCCCCCCCCCTTTTTATAGTCGCACAGCTCACTTGTGCGGCACGTCCGTGGCATAACGTATAGTGCCGCGAGGTAAAGAAAAAAAAAAGAAGAGACTATTCAGCGAATTCTTTTTAGGACCATCTTAAAAATAAAACATATACCTGCGAAATTCTTGATAATACCATACCTGCGCCATGTGGCACAACCCCTATCACAAAAAAATGCTGAAACGTAATGAATGCGAAAGAAAAAAAAAACAACTAAACGTAATTATTCGCGCACTTTTAGGCGAAAATCGGGCCAACCCGCCGACTCCTAATTATTCGCCCCCAGAATAGGGATAATATGCCCTACGACGACCCAGAGGGGTTATGATTGAAAATAATCTATTTTATGATATAACAAGACCGCCATATAAGACAATTCCCTGAGCGTAATGATCTGTTTTTCAGGAAAACTTAAATCAATCAAGCTTTAGACAAGGCGTTTTGATTTGATTCCCATGTTTTTCTATAGCATTTCTAACGACTTTTATAACATAAAATTGTATCTTGTGGTGAATTATTGCACCCAAATTAGACTAAATCGGTTTCTACCCTTCAACGAATACGCTACAAAACATAAATATATCTTAATTTCATTAAAAAAATACAAGGAAAATTAAACTTATTACGTCTTATCAAATTTTTTTTAGGTAAACCCACACTTAATGACAAATACCTCTGGCACGTGGCGTTAATTCCGCCACGGGAAAAGAATAAGCTGACCCCTGAGAAGTAAATAAGCTTACCTTTAACTGGTTCAGCGCGGGAACTTTAGCTCGACTAACAAACTTTTATATCCCACCAATTTAGCATTATTCTAGAGTACGTTAAAGTAGGGAATTTGTCCCTACGTAATTTAAAAGGAATTAAGTAAATATCAATGCACGACTCTTCACACAATTCAACTTGAACCAAATAGCAATATTAAATAGTTACCAAAACAAGCAATTAGGAACCAATCGCATTCAATATAAAATAAATTAATCCCTTTAATTAAGTATGTAGAAAGGTGCATAAAATAAATTAATAAATATTTTAATCAGAGTAGACGGAACTAAATAAAGTAATAGTGCTATTTAAAGCAGTAGTAGTACTTCATACGCTTCGCACGGTGATGAAAAAAAAATTTTTTCTTTTTATTAAAAAAAAAAAAAAAAAACACACTTAAAAGCAGGAGAAGCAAACCTTTAACTAAAAGTCAGTAGTAGTACCTATACGCTTCCAAGGTGACAATAAATTTTTTCCCTCCTCTCAAAAATTAGTAACAGCCCAGTGTACGTGATAATCCTAATTCATAAAAGCGAAATAAAAAAAAAAAATAGTCAGTGGACAACCCCATGAAATAATCTGAAAATGGAATAAGAGCAATAACTAGTGTCCATACGTTATACGATGATAAAGATGGATGAACCCCCAAACGTAGGAGGTCAGAGCCAAGGATAAGCACGGTATATGTTATTCCACCATGCAATCACTCGATTTTCACCCTCTGTTGAGAAAAAGTTACGTGGATATAGGACTTGAGTGCATAACAAGACGTTGCTTGGCAAACACTACAACTGCTTACTCGTCAAAATGCTTCAGCAGATGGCCTCTGAGTCATGAGAAGCTATGGCCAAGGGGCAATGGCGGGTGGTGTCTATATAACATCCCATTGCCGTTTGGCCCTAACTCTCTTATGAGGAACGACCATGCAATTACATAAATTGATCATCACATGATGAGAAACAGTTTTGGAATTGGACAAACTACCATAAGTCGTGGGGAGCCGGCGGGCAGCTGTAATGACCTGTGATGTCTTTTATCTCACTGGTCATTACAGTTTGACCGGGGAACTCTCACGAGAAGATCAACTAACCTCTCTATAAAAAGTGACCCGCAAGAATTACCCTAACTCATCCCTACCACATGGAAATAATATGACGACAAAAGTGATGGTGCAAGAATACGAAATAAAGAAGACAACGAAGTTTGATATGTGGGGTGTACGTTGGCATGGCGCGGGGACGCGAGTGATTAAGTTTCGTGTTCAGGTGCCATGCTGAGGTATCTCTTGCAGTATACAATTGGAAAAAGAAAAATGTCAAAAGATTAATGAAAGGGCCAACCCGCAGAAATGACCATACCTAGCCCCGACATTAGAAGAAATGTGATAACGCAAACTGATCATTCAAAAATATGAAAAAAAATGGACAAATTTTCAATGCCTGGGGTGTGCATTGACAGGGTGCTGGCACGCGGGTGATTGAATTTTGCGGGCGGACACCGTGCCAAGTATCTCTTACGAAGATCAACTCAAATAGGGAAAGGAACCCAGAATACCAGTGAAAGTTAAACACCATAAATTAGAGGAGTAAACTAAAAACAGCTAAAAATAATAACAAATATTGTCAAATTAAAGGCACCTAACCAATCTATTACTATGCCTTAATCATTATAACCATTTTCATACTTAGTTAATTTATTTCACAATTACTGATGAATTTTACATAAAAACACATTTCCAGATACGTTGTGTAAGTAACCTTCAACCACTGGTTAAGAGAAACGCCAGAACACGCAACCATACGGTATGTGCTTATATTGAACCTAAAATCTAGTTAAACAATCAAAATAGTAACCATGATAAGATACCCAAGCCATCAACAATTAAATAATCGTAGACGGGAAAATACAATCTTATGGAATCTTAAGATAAGACATAGCGTAGACAATATTAATGCTCCGTTAAGGGAATGGGGACATATTGACAATTTAATGAAAGAAGAGGAACTTATTAAAGCAGTAGAAAATCTTGACTGTCCAAAACTATGTTATCTTCTAAAATCCCAAAAAACTATGTTGGAACCAAGAATAATCCTAAGATTAACGGCAAGCCTAGTGCTATATAATTTTAGTGCACATGCGCTGACACGAACACTAGAGCACACTAGACGAAGTGCCAATCTGGCCTTCCGAATCTTAGTACAACATATCCCAGCAACAAAGTATAGCTCGTTGTCAAAATATATTGCCGACAATATTTGGTACGATCAAGATGATAATAGTATAACTACAAATTTGGCCCATTAAGTTTCTCTCCATATTAATAGACCAAGGACACATGTTAGAAAGTGAAAACTTTCTTAAAATCTTATACGTCAATTGTGTAAATAACACATATCTAAATCCGATAAACCCTTCAATGGGATCCGCAATTTTCCAGGTTACCCCAAGAGATTATAAAGACATAAAGAAAATAACCCTGAATTTCTTCCAAGAAGATGAAAATTTTGGAAGAAAAATAGTCCCTGGGTTAGACGTAATCGTGCGTGAGCAATTATGCTGTTGCCAATCGCACGTAAATTTAAGTTTCTCTGTAGTAAAAATAATAAATGACCCATTGTCATTATCTCAGCTGTGCCGGAAAGTCATTCGTCAAAATATGCGAAGGAATGACATAACCGCTACTCTGGAAGGCCTGCACCTCCCAAACCAACTTTTAGTGTATTTAATGTACCTAAATATATCCGAAAGCGGTAGAAATGACATAGTATTTGAACTTCAATTTCTAAGCCCAAATGTTTCTTCATGGGAAAATTATCGACTTCTAGATATGCTTAGATCTCCAAATTCAAAGGCGGCACTGCCGGATGATGCACCCATATTGAAATTAAAACCCAACCTCAGTGGAAGAAACTGTGTATATAAATAATCTTGTTAAAATGAGTGATAAAAGAACCCTATAATATTACCTGAACTGTTATAGCTATGAAAATCGATTAATATAAAGAAAAAATGCATTATAAACCAGTATTGTATTAATATTTATGGAACTACGAATTAGAGTAAATATCACGAGGTCTAAATACATTATCAATATATTGACAAAAAGGTAGTTTCTCGAAAATCTCTATACTTTTAAGACTATAATGCGACCGCAAAGTCGTTAAACTAGAGTACGGAACTTTAGGGATGATATTATGTTCGAACACACAAATAGCCAGGTGCAAGGTGGCACCACCGGTGAAAAAGTAGTTCAACTTCATCCTAAAGTTGCCTTGTTTTTCCACACAAAGTAAATATTCATCATTGGTTAACATGGAGCTTTAAGTAAGTTATGGTCGAACGAATTAGTACCCGATGTATTGAGGAAATAACGGTGAAAAGGTAGTTTGACTTCGACCTAGAGTGTACCATAATCATAACCAATCTTGAAAAAAAAATTATAAATTAAACAAAGATCAATAGAAACTACCTTTTATTTCAGAATAATGGCCAAAGCAATTATTGACACAGAGTTCATATGCATTAAACATGCCAAAGAAAATGTCATATACTCAGCGGCAATGATTATTGTGGATAAATCAGGGGATGAAGTCTTTGCGAAAAAATGGGATGTCAAGTACGACTTAAGGGGATACGACAAAGGATCATATATTTTCGGATTACGTCTAGCAAATACGCCCAAATATCGACCAGCAAGAGGCAAATTAGGAATAAAATGTAACGGCAGAAAGGGCAAGTACCTTTATTTAGTTCAACATGAGATAAGAAAGTTGCAAAAACAATATAAAATTCGATACTGGTATGTTAAGGGTCCTTGTCAAACAGATTTATTACTCCTTGATAAATGTAGAAAGCAAAAAACTAGTTTACAAAATTGAAGGGAACCCAAATTGTGTAAAATATCAAGGTAAACATGACCCCCTCCAAGAAATAAGATATTATAAGCAGTATCTATATAATCCAAAAAGTGCAATATACCGCGCAATGAAAAATGAAATTATATTTAAAAGAATAAAAACCTATGTAGCAAAATCAAAAGTAACCAAAAAATCAAAAAACTGCGCCAACCGAAATGAAAAGTAAACCAACCTATTACGTTAAAGGAAAAATTCTTACGCGAAAGAATTAAAATACCTATCCCCCCCAGCTTAAGAATCAACAGTGCGATGACCATAAGCAATGTAACAATTAAACAACAACAAGTCTTAATATCACCTTGTTTCCTTCGGAAAACAAAGATTATCACAAAAATAGAATAAACATAATATCAAAATTAGTACCTTGTCTCCTTCTCGAAAAAAAACAAAAAAAATCTACGTTCTCGTTCAATTACCAATCATAAGAAGTTTTCCTGTATAATGTCTAATGAAATATTAATTCCAGAAACAGCAAAAAGGATGTGGATAACAAAGGTCATAACAATCTTCATTTCCCAAACCATAGCCCAAGACATCGTAAAACATGGAATAATCTTCAAACATGAGAACTCATTACTTGCAAGCCATAATGCCTGGAAAATATTTATGAAATTGGATCCTAAACCGTTTGAAACCCTGTTTCAACAGGTAATGAGACTGGAGAAAAACACCAATGAATTAAAGGATTCCATATTCCATTTTTAAAATCAGATAAAAGCTTGCAGACCACGAAAGACATGCACCATAAGGAAAATAAAGGATCTCTACCCCCATTCTTCCCAAACTAAAGTCGAAATTCATAGTGGACGATTTTGACAAGAAAATGGCGGAAATCGACAAAGCACTAGGAACTAACAATATAGGAAACAGGAGAAAAAGAAAATTGAGCAGTAATGTGGACGGATCTATAAGCGAATATACCACAACAAAATATACCACCGGGTTCCTTCTTAGCAATTCCCAAGAAAAATAAACTCTATGACGGAAATTACGCAATGCTAAATGAATTACCGAGCCTATGGACCTTCCTCAAGGAATTATGGCAAAATCATGCCGAACAAAATATTACGAAGCGAATAATATCAAAACTCACAAAGGAAAAGGATTACAAGCAAATTATTTAACCTAAAGGAATTAAAATTCTCAAATACACAACAAGATGATAAGAATAAAAAGCCTACTGAAAGAAAAAGAAAAGCCACCAAAACAACCACGCCCACATATGAGACTCCAGTAAGAGATATACAATCTTCAATGTCGGAAACTACGACAAGCACAGCCCCAGAAATAACCGCACTTAGCAAGGAATCACCTAGAAATTTGACTACAATAACTTATTCAAGACCCACGATACTTACAAAATGGACGTGGTCAACTGGACCCATGTTTTACCGCATCCAGTCGATTGGCGTATTTACTATAGGCTTAAGAGCAAGACTCCCAGTAAGGCATACCGAAATGCAAACGATAAAGGTACAGGCGATTCAACCAGCAGAAAAGAAAGATAAACTAAGAAGGAGGAAGAAGATGATTACCCACACAAGAAATGTTGGACAATAGACGGTAAACGTACGTGTGCTAGATTAGCAATGGCCGATGAGCCAGCAAAGGAAGATATTGAACCATTACCTGAGCTAAACGAGAAAAACGCTCTAAGAGTATCGATTCACCAATCTTTCCCAATATTATATAGACAGAGACTGCAAGCACTATTTGAATTGTTCAATACAGAAATACAAAAGTTAAAACAAAGTACCACGAGAATCTTCGAAGTATTTTTTCGAAAAAGCAAGTACCGAAGATCAGCTAGTCTAATACCTATCGTGGGAGAATTAGCCTCACGCTTGTTTGGCCTTTCAACTGAAGAAGACCTAAATATCCTAAGGGAAAACGTAGGAAAACTAAATAACCTCATGAACGTGACCTTACATGTCCAAAAAATACAGGCCAGTATAGCCAATTACCAGAGAGACAAAATTGAGGCAATCTCAAAGAAAATATCAAAAACAGTAAGCATAATGAATTACTTGAAAAATGAAGTAGATCGTGTGATTACCGATTCAAGCCTCACCATGGTATCACTAGACATAGTGACAATGTCATTACTTAACCTGGCAACTGACGTAAGCAAATTCGAATTTGCATTATTTGCCCTTACCGGAGGAACCTTGTCGTATGACCTAGTGGATCCTTCGAACCTAAAAAGTATCTTGGATGAAATAAAAACACATTTAACGTTCGGACTACATTTACCAACAGAACCGGAAGTAGCAAACTTATTCCACTATTACCACCAAACTGAAGGTTCACATCACAGAAAATAAACGAACAATTATTTGCAGTAATAACAATCCCGTTAATAAATTAACAATCAATATATGACTTGTATAAAATTTCCACGTTTCCAGCCAACATAGGTACAACTAATTCGTTCATGACTATCACCCCCGAAGCGGAATACTTGCTAGTCGATCAAGATAGGAGGAAATATGCCTTAGAAAATCCACAGGACCTAAAGGAATGTGTAGCATTCAAAAACCTAGTATGTCAACTAACACTGCCCATTTATAACGTAAAACCCGGATCATGTATGTTGGATATATTTTTAAAAGAGACTCAACAAGAAGAAATTCCCAACTCATGCGAAGCGCTAGTAGGCAGTACTAAAAGAGAAATATTTATTCACCTTAGAAATGATCTGTGGCTGTTTTCTGTTCCAAAAGAAACAGTTGGGACTATCTCATGTTATAATAACACAGAGAGAATCGATCCAAGCTACAGAACTGAACTACTATTACAAGACGTGGGAACAATAACATAAAACAAGGATGCCGACTGGTGACTAAGGAAACCACGGTGCAAACGCCCCCCATAACAACAAGCACGAATATAATAAGTCCTAAGATAAACACACTTCAAACCAGTCAATCTATCGTATACAATTCCCAATATTGATAAGGAAGAAGTAAGGGCCACAATATGGTCAAAAATAGACAATATCAAGGGAACCTTACCACTAACAAAAATAAAAGAAGCCATAGACTCTCAAATTCCCCTATTTACCAATGAAGATCAAAGACTGACGTATGTAGAAAGTAGATACAGACTATTTTCGACAAATTTTTGGTGGTATACCCTCCTGACGATAGGATTCGTATTCATAATCTCGTATTCTATACGAATCGCATTAAACCTAAATTACGGAAGAGTATTGAGAATAACACGTAGAAAAAGAGAAAAATCAGATCACATCGAGCAGAGTGAGATGCAAAACCTAAACCCAGAACTCCCTGATAACCCTTAAGGTAAAAAAAAAACAGAAAAAGTAAGGGAGGACGTGATCGAGCGAGTGAGAATAGAGGTCCTCATTCGTGCCACGTCCAGTCCCAAATTTTTTTTTTGTTGTTTTTGCAGACCCATGCGGCTGCAAAAGACATATTTCTTAAGCGGTATGAACACGCATAGACAATAAAGATTTGTAAATTTATAGTAAACCAAGACCTCTCATATAAACCATATTGCCTACCTCGCAAAATAGTAGTATAATAGAAAAGTAAATGTTAAAGTAGATGAGCGTTAATAATATTTAAAAAATGTATTGAATATTGAATATGTGCCAAATGCACATATATACGTGTATACACATAGTCACCAATCTTGAAAATTTTGTAGTGTTATTTTTTTTAAACATAATCATTTTTCTGATGATTACCTTACTTATATGATAATAATCTAATGATTGCGGCAACATGCATGAAAGCATGAAATCTGCCCTTATTTTTTTTAGCGTTGTGTTTAACTGTACCTGTACTAAATTGATGTTATTAGTACCACTAATCATGACTATTATTTCAAAAAATTGTCTACGCAGAATATTATGAAAACCGTATATTGTTGTTATATATGTTTTAACTTATGTAATTATAAAGAACATGTTATTCTGCCCAGATATTCTTATTCTAGGAAGCAGAGCCATCAGTGCAGATTAATTATTGATGTACCAGCATGCAACACGGATACAGACCAGTAGCATCTACTTTCATCATTCGTCAACCACCGACAAGTACTCACCAAGGAAATATCTGAAGACGATGCCCTGACCACAAGTCGAAATCACAAAAACCTTGTACCAGGTAATTTTTATCTCAAGCAATATCGGCAACCAAGGACCCTATACATAAAAATATACCTGAATTGATGATTACCTAGAGAACCGCCTCGACCAGTCATGTCGTAAAACTGCATAAAATACCCGTCTAATAACTATCCTTAGACGGCAAGGTCCTTAAGATTTAATATTTGGAGCACCAAGAATAACCCTAGAGTCAGTCCCTCAAAGACTATATATCTTAAGCCCCATATCAGAGACAATATGTTAGCCAAGATCAAAAGCTTAAGTTTTGACTCTATCCAATCTAGATAGATGTCGTAAAACCAAACCATCATCCATGAGAAGAAGAACCAAACATGATCAATTTAATGGGAAATATAAACTGTACGTGCTGAAATTTCCCAAAACGAAGTGTTCAGAGAAGAGAACCAACCAGTTATTATTGTTTTAATCTCAATATTAAGCCCTCAATGATTGTGTATCATTTAACGGGTAATCAAAGACAATGCGTCGAACCAAGGCTCTAAGATCAAGTTTTGATCCTGCCATAGTTAACGTTAAATGTAGAAACACAGCCCATAGTCCAAATGAAAAATGGATTGAACGTGAAAAATTTACGGAAACACAGACTGTACGAGTATTTGATTTTCCCCGGTCAAACTGTGTCAAAGAAGAGATACCCAGCTAACGACCGAGATACCCATTTCATGTAATCAATTCCCCAAGGTTATGTACCTGATAGACATTTCAACGAATCTACAACATCAAACCCTCGTTTACGACGTAAGAAACCACGCACGGACAATTTTGTGCATACAGTCATACTTGCGGACAACATAAACACTTATTCCAAAGAACGAGTGACAGAAAGCAAAACACCAAGAAGACAAACCATGAACAATTAGCCAACCCAGTAATTAATTGAATGGAAGCCCAAAGTAAGAGTGAAAACGTATGTGAGTAATATAGACACGTAGAATGATGAAGTAAGTGTGAAATTATATGTATCTAGCTAATAACTTTAATGAACATAAAGAGCTTTTCATAAAACAAATGAAAATCAGTGTAAATTACATAAGCTCAGTGTTGCAATCAGACATTAATATTAGAATCTGTTAATGTGTCAAACTATTTCTTGCAAACTATTTTAATTTTAGTGTGTTAAAAATTTAGATGTAGTTAGATGTTTTAGACGTCGTTAGATGTTTTTGAAGTCAATACCTATCGTACCAATATAGCGTCAGGTGGAAGTATAAACTAGCGTTAGAAGTAGCGAATATGTACCACGTTAAATAATGAAGTAATTACAAAAGCGGAACTTAACTAGTTGGAGCCATGTAGAAGTATTAGAACATCAGGTGAAGGATTTTAATATTAGGTGAAGGAATAATAATATAATCATACCTATATAGCGTCAGGTGGAAGTATAAATTAGCATTAGAAGTAGCAAACATGTACCACGTTAAGTAATAAAGCAATTATTAAAGCAGAACTTAGATTAGTTAAAACCAAGTAGAAGTATTAGCATATCAGGTGAAGGAATAAAAATTTAATCGTGTCGTTATAGCGTCAGGTGAAAGTATAGTCGAGTATTAGAAAAGACAAAATGTACCATTTTCAGTGATAAAATAATCGTATCAGGTGAAGGTAAACTTAGTATTAGGTGGAGGAAACAATAATTACTATATAATCACATAACCTAATGTAGAAACTCTTTGGCCCCTTCGCCAAATCGAGTGAGTAGGCCATAAACTTTAAAAGTGATGTTGTTACATGTATAGTCTAGTAGAGCAATCAGGTATATATAAAAAAAAAATATATGAATATTACCAAAGCAGAGCTAATTCAAATAATTATTATAAAATAAATTCTTTTAAATAAAAAATCAAATTTGAAAGTGGGAGAGAGACAAACAACGATGAGGACATCGTTAAAGGTGGGATGGATGATATGTAATGGGATCAATTCTCAAAAAATATACATCAAAATTCCCAATTAAAGTTACCCCAGTAAAGTAACATCACCCAAGAATGTGAATCCGAAAATTCAAGTAACCTACAAATCAAACAAATATCAAGCGTTCAATTTAAAATACTGAAATAAACGTAGTTAATAAACAAAAAATCTTTCCCACAGAAAATGTAACAAGTAAATCCGACTCCCCGTCTCCAAAGTATCCAATAAATATTAGCTTGACCAAATCTTATACGACAGGTGACTAACACCTGTGTTCGAATAATAAGAGCTCGAAAATACCAATCTGTCAAGAAAGTAAGATTTACAATACAAAAAAAAGTAGTCACTCGAGATGCAAAATATATTTGCTTAAGCTAATTGCATTGTTCTGGAGACTAAGTTTAAAACTGGGTATCTTAATGCAATTAAATTGTACTATCCTTTACCAATTTTCAAAGAAATAAAATATAAGTCTCTGAAAATTAAGCGACACCCCACTGGGAAAACGTGACGATATAAAACTTTGTTCGTTCGAAAAAATTCCAAAGTGATGTCTTAAAAGTCACAAATTAAGCGATCCCCTGCTAGCAAAATATTGCAGTGTAGAATTTTTAGTTGTTAGAAAAATTCCAGAGTGTTATCTTAAAAGTCATAAACTTTAATTAAACCCAAGTAGCCCATTGGTGCAAGCCTGTCCAATAGTAATGTAGGACAAATAGTGCAGCCAGTAGGGACTGAAAAAATATACTTTTAGCAACGCCTAAACGTAACCTCCGGCAAAATCGCAGAGGATAGATAGTTAGGACTTACCAAAATTTGAGCTAGTCTTACACAAGTATCCTATGAGTTTTTTGATCAGTCTTTTACCAGTCTTTTACCAACGTTTGTCAATTAACCATGATTGTGTTGTAATAAACATTTCACCAGTGTACAAACTTTGAGTTATTTCGTCTCAGTACAATTAGTTGTTAGAGACCTGTGTTGCTGATTTGTTGATACAACCAAGAACTCTGCGACTATTATGTAAGTAACAATAATTCATTATTATTTTATTTTATTCTCTTGTGTTAATATTTCTCAAGCACGTTAGTCCTTGTGGCTCCATTCGCTTCCAAGGGACATTGCAACTGTACAGTATGATTTCGACTCAGCATGGCCATTAGTACAAGCTCCCCAATTGAACTATTAACGTAAGCTCTCAATTCTAGAAGTTCCGCCTCCACTCAGGTAAGCCACTCGCGGACCGCCTGCCAAGAGTTTAGTTTTGAAACTTCCCCATTAGTATAAACTTTTCATTATATAAAAACCCCCCATTAAGAAGTGGCACTTATCTTTCTAACAAAAACCCCCCCATTAGAAAGCCCTCGGTTATATGATTTGGTGTTGGGCCTTTGAGAATAAGCAAAATAAGTCAGATCCTCCTTGCATGGGATTATGTATTAGCCAAATACGTCACCTGTTTTCGATATTTGGAAAGAAACTTCAATGATTCCCCGCAAGTTTTTTCTCAGAAGGCTAACCGAGTCAGTGAAAAATATCAAGTTTTGCAAGGCTCCACCCAAAAATTCACTTTCTAGGTGGCAAATTGGTTTCCGTAAGCTTGAACGCATATGGCTAAAGCTGTAAATTTCATAGTTCTTCGTCCGACGAAAGTCATTAATGACATTAGATTGGACCAACTATATATTAAGGTTTATAGGGCTCGACTCAACAAGTCGTTTTCAAAAGGGTCAATAGGTTTCAATCAACTTCCTGTACGTGAAGTGGTAAGTTTTGACGGGCTTCACTCAACAGAATTCGTTCCTGAAGCTTCAGTTTGCACCAAAAGATAGCGACACCCCGACAAAAGTTCTTTTTGAGGTCCTTTAGGGGGGAAGCCTCCCCTCCCCTCCTCTCTTAGTAACTCCCTGGTGATAACGTTCCTTGCTCTTTTGTTTGGCTTTCTCAATTTTTACTTCTCGATGCGCCTGGTGTTAAATACCTTCGCTTTTCTCTTTTCAGGATGATTTCTCTGTGTATGTGTAGTACTGATTTTTTTTCAAATTCACGTCTACCACGCTAAGATGAAACCATCTTACTGTTACCGACCTAACTGTGTGTTCGAACAACCATTTATATTATAATGATGAAGTAATTATGTACCGATGTCATAAGAGCTAACGTTATAATATTGTGTTTTTCTATTTACATCATATATGGTTCTAATAAAACTATGGCGATATTCATTATCTAGTTTATGAAATGCAGTTCTTTTAAAAATATTTATTTTACTTTCAATATTTTTTTTAATTACAAAAGCAGGTGAGCATAGTCGTTTTAAGGTCAACTCCTGGCTTTTGCTTCAGACCGTTGAAAACAAGACTGTCCAACATATTTTCTTGATCAATATCGTCTAGCTAGACTTCGATTTTTTCAATTCGATTCTCCAGATTACGGGTTTGCATTCTATACATTTTCAACTCACGCTCGATACGGTCTAATATGGGGTTGAACTCTAGTGACACAGACTTATATAAATCGCTAATTATAGTCTCAGCTGTATCTTTAAGACCAGATTTCGCATTCGAGCCACACTTGGCAGAAACCTGACGAGTTATCTCTGTAACTATAGATTCCCTAGTTTTCTCTAGCTCCTGTTCTGTAGCGGAAATTCGTGCAAATAAAGCAGACTGTCTGTCTTTTCAAAGATATTTGATTTTTGAAGCAATCCAACAGTTCGTGGTAAAGTTGTATTTAAACTTTATATTCCATAGATAGCTTGGCACTGGAACATCGTAGAGAGTTGTTCAATGGTACATAAAGGATTGATACAGTTCATTTTGACTATGTAAGTTTTATCGGATATAGCTGAAAACTAGTAAAGAACAAACCACGACACATAGTAACTAAAAGTTAGCATAGTACAAGCATCATCTCTTGCTATTCAAACTAAGAAAAAGTCATAGGCTTTTCCTGTTTGTAAAACGTGTTGTCTAATCAAACAGTTCGTGGTTACGAACTGTATCTTTCAAAAATATATCTAACATACAGGATCCAGACTTGACATTATAAATAGGTAACGTAAGTTGGCATACTAAGTTTTTGAATGGTACGCACTCTATTAGGTCTTATTTTCATATTTTCGTCTATCTTGATCAATAAGCAGGTACTCTGCTTCGGGCGTGATAGTCATAAATGAATTCGTCTTCTTTATGCTAGCCGGGAAGGTCGAAATTTTGTACAGGTCGTAAACGGATTGTTGATTTATCAATGGAATTGTTACTACCACAAATAGCTGTTCATTTATTTCCGTGACGTGGACTTTTAATTTAGTATAGTAATGGAATAAATTTGATATTTCTGGTTCTATGGGCAAATGTAAACCAAACGTTAGGTGCGTTTTTATTTTGTCTAGCATTTATTTTAGGCTAGATGGATCTACTAGGTCGTAGGACAAAGTTCTTCCCGTGAGGGCAAATAGTGCAAACTCGAACTTGCTGACGTCTGTCGCCAAATTTAAAGTGACATGGTAATTGTATCGAGTGAAACCATAGTTAAGCTCGCGTCTATTATCACGCGGTCCACTTCATTCCTTAAGTAATTCATTACGTTTATAGTTTTTGAGATTCTTTTCGATATCATATCAATTTTATCTCTCTGGTAGTTTGCCACGCTAGCTTGTATCTCCTGAACGTGTAATGTTACGTTCATCGCATTATTTAACTTTCTTACATTTTCTCTTAGGCTGTTTAGGTCCTCCTCTGTCGTTAAACTGAAAAGGCGGGAGGCGAGTTCTCCGATGATGGGAATTAGGCCTGTAGACCTACGGTATTTATTTCTTCGAAAGAATACTTCGAAAATCTTCGTGGTACTTTGTTTCAATTTTTGTACTTCCGTGTTGAATATTTCAAATAGGGCTTGTAATCTTCGTGGTACTTTGTTTCAATTTTTGTACTTCCGTGTTGAATAATTCAAATAGGGCTTGTAATCTTGTTCTATGAACCAGGCAGTACGGCAGCTTGATCCGGTACTTTTAGTGCCGCAAACCCTTTTGAAATAGACCTGTAAATCTCAGGAAAACGCTCAATTTCCTCAAAAGCGTGTTTCACATTCTTCGCAGTTTTAGTAGAAGCCTCTTGAATATTATCCTTGTACGATACAAGATTATTCTCAGAAACAATTTGCTCGTTATGATCCCCGTAACAAAAGATCAAATAGTTAGTTCGCTTTCCATCATTTTTCGTAATCATCAGAATTCGTACAGGCCACAATGGATAGCCTGCAAATTTCGCCAGTGCAATATCGAATTGCTTGAAAGACGTCATGATTAGTATGAGAAAGAAAAACCAAAATTAAAAATGAAAAACCAAAATGAGACTTATCTTGTAGTGGGCAGGCCCACGGATGGCGTTGGCAATCACCGCTCTTGCAGGGTGGCCCAGTGGACCGTGGAGGCCTGCGACGTTTTTTTTTTTCCACCGTTTTCTTACATCCAAAACAGCTAGCATCCAATTATTAACAAAATAACTAAGCCACAGCAAGTCCTTTTTCTTTTCACAAAATGTGAATACAGCGAAACAAATTAATTCACTTATTGCGAAACTGTCCACTGTAATTTATTCTAAATTTAATCCGGCTTAAAAACAAAACAGATGTTTACAGGTCAGATGCCAAACAAGAACTGAAATTGAAGAAATGTTTTCGAAAACCCATTGCATTATTGTATTAGATTTGTCTGGTACTCAAGATATGAGTATGTTTCGGACGGAAAATGTACGTTTAGAGAGTACCTTTGCCAAACCATTGGAGGAAAGCATTGCATTAATCTCGCTAAATCAATTTGAAACATATTGGGAAATTACTCCGGACGGCAGTGTTTTATTAGACTTGGCGCCATGATTACGGAACAAATATTTGATGTATTTAACAGGGATCCCTACATGCCCAATTATAAATCTTATTGCATACCTTCAGATTTCCTGGAGCACATTCAATATGATGACAACACTCTAATCATTGTTAATAACAGTCCTTCCAGTTTAAACTTTCAAACAAGAAGCAATATGGAATTTTTTGATCCGCTTGGCTTGCAGTATACATTCTACACACCTCATATTAAAAATTTTCCTAAGCAGAGCGAGAAATCTATTATTCAAAATTGAAAGCGGGTAAAAGATTTATCAACGAAAAGCTGTAGTTTCATGCCCTATTGTATCTAATTTTTCGAAGTCGTAGACATACTTAAATGGAATTTATCAAGATTTATGGTGAAAATCCTCGATTGAACGACTTTTTAGTGGCAAATACTCTGACTTACCGCTATAATATAAATTTCAGTGCCCTAAAAGTGAAATTCTTTAAAAGTGTATGTAAATTTCTTTATTAATAATAGTGATGATAATAGTTAAGTATGGAACTTAATTATTTAAGTTTCATTGGATATTGTCTGGGCTGCTGAGGTAGCTAGCAACCTAGTAAGAGAAGATCATGGCCAATACTAAGAAATGTAATAGCCCATAACTCCTGAAAATATTTCAAATCAAAAAAAGGTACACTATTAGAACCACCCTTTCTGAAACCACTATATAGGAAACTTACCTTCCATTGGCTTGACTAACGAGGAAAATCTATCGACTTGAAAAACAAGACAAGTTGTTTGAATTACGATATTCTGCATGTACGGCCTCTTTTTCTTTCTTTTCTGCAGATAGCGGGGCACTGGAACACAGTAGATGTTGAATGGCTCATTTTAAAGGAAATTTATGGCGTCAAAATTTTTTTTGTAATTAAAAAACTTTTGTAATTTGAATAAATTTTTCACGAAAACTTTTTTTTCTTTAACACTGTTGTAGCTTATGTCATTGACATAAGGAGTTTGTCTATATATATATATATATATATATATATATATATATATATATATATATATATATATTATATATATATATATATATATATATATATATATATATATGTATATATATATATATATATATATATATATATATATATATATATATATATATATATATATATTATATATATATATATATATATATATATATATATATATATATATATATATATATATATAGTATATATATATATATATATATATATATATATATAATATATATATATATATATATATATATATATATATGCTGAAGCTATAATGCCAGTTTTTATTAATAAAACATATAGTTTTTTAAAGTTTGATCTATGTTAAAGGGATTATCGTCAAAAAACACTTTTCGATACATCCCGCAACATGTATATTAGGTCATTGCCAAAAACAAAATTATACCTAATTTTTCAGTTTTATTTTACTCAGATTTAGTTTTGAAAATACAATTATGGTGTTTGCCTAGATAGCTACCTCCATATAAGGAAACATGTTAGAAAACAATTCTTACATCATAATATGCAGAATAATCATAGTTAACATATTTTTGCATGAAGCTAACCTTTATCTTCCCTTCTTTCAGTGTTTTATACTTTTCCTACCAAATTTCTGGAACAAAGCCATGGATTAAATAAGCATTTTTTTTTTTTAGTTTTCAAACATGTGCTGAAACAAGTGCCATCTACAAAAAATTTGTTTAGACACCACTTTAGAAATCACAAGTGATGTCAAAACAAAATAAAACCCCATCTACATATTTGCTAATCAAGGGTTGCTAAAGTAATTGCAGTGGTGTCAACACAATTAAGAACAAATGTTACAGAAATTATATATAAAATTACCTTTTTATACTGCAATGACATTGCAGTTTCTCAGTCAAATGAAATCATACAAATAAATATGAATAATTTTTTATCTAATATGATGAATCAAGATGATAAAGCTGAATTTTGATTAAAGGGAATTAATTTAAAGATTATTTGTAATAGTAAAATAGTAAGATAGAATTTAATTTGACCCTTGGCTGGTGTCAAGTGAAGTTTCAGCTGACTGAGGAATGTCAGGTTTGTACAACTCAGCCACCTAAAGCAATAAATGGTGTAATCTTGCACCTTAATTTGGGAATCAGTCTCCCAGTAAAACTTGGCTAGATAGCCTGGCATGTGCTCTCCTGATCTTCTACTCTTTGGGATTGTTTTGTGCATTGAATATCATATACTTTCAATGTTTTCTGTCTGAGCAACAGTCACAAGATCCACAAAATTGTTCACTATGATTCACTGTCAGGTGCTGAATCATTGATTGTTCAATTTATTATACACTCTCCAGCAATCCCAGATTATTGTTGTGGTGGGAAGAACCCATTTGCATATAATCTCAAGCAGTGCTTCTGCTGGACCAATCTGGAACAGGAATAATAAAGAATTTAGTCTCCTTATGGGTTTTTTCTTCATTCTTTACTTTAAACATATCGATCCTTTAGGTAACACCAAGTCTCTTCAGAGGCGTGGGTTCAAATCTTACCGCTGGTATACGATTATGATTTATGTACAAAAATCAAATATCTCTGAAAAGACTGCACTATGAAAAGACATCAAAAATGCAGTTTTAATTGAAATTTATTCTTTCTTAGAAATAATTTATTTTGCTTACAAAAGATTTTTAAGCCAAAAAATTTTCTTTAAAATGAGTCATTGAACAACTCTCTACGATGTTCCAGTGCCAAGCTATCTGCGAAAAACAAGAAAAAAAGAAAAAAAATATCCGTTTAGGCAGAATGTTGTAGTAGCTGCCACTTTTCTTGATTTTCAAGCCAATATATTTCACTTGCTGTTCGAGCCAAGGAACAGAAAGTTTTCTATACAGGGTTTTCGGACAAGGCGGTTCTAATGGTGTACTTTTTTGTTTTGATCTGACTCTTTTTTTTTAGGAATTATGGATTTTTCCTTTAAAATTTCCTTTAAAATCAGCCATTGAACAACTCTCTACGATGTTCCAGTTCAAAGCTATCAGTTGAATTACTAACCTATACTATAATTAAGTGGCGTATAAAATTTAGTATAGGCAAGAGGTCGTTCCTTATTATATCTTCGAACATTTGAACCTTTTTATAATTTATAATGATGTATAATATAAATACTGTAATCTTAACTATAGTGAAGTTGCGTATGCAAGTTAGTATAGGGAAGAGTTCGATCTTTACTATAACTAGCTACCGCTGCAAGCGGATATGCAATAATTTTTTATTCAAATGATCGTCTTTTAATGCAATACCCCTGGAACCACCATATATCTGTTACTAAGGTTTGAGAGATCGTTCTTTACTGTAAATAATATGAATGAACCACAGGGTTTAGTTTCTTTGGACTTGAGTTCGTTTTTTTTTAACTATAAATACAAAACAGGAAAAAGCCTACGGCTTTTTCTTCTTTTAAATAGTAAGAGACGAAACTCAAACAATCAAGTAGCTAACTAAGTCCAATGTATGGAATGGTTTGTTATTTCAGTGATCGTCTTTTAATGTAAACGTCTCTTACTAGGTGGCTAGCTTACCGCTGCAACCTGGATATAAAGTTCATTAAAATGAACTGTTTGATTGCTTCAAAATTCAAATATCTTTGAAAAGACTGCAGTGTGAAAAGACATCAAAAATGTAGTTTTTGGTGGAAAAATTTATTCTCTTTTAGAAATAATTTATTTTAGTTACTATAGATTTTTAACCCAATTAATTTCCTTTAAAATGAGCCATTGAACAACTCTCTACGATGTTCCAGTGCCAAGCTATCTGTAGAAAACTCTTCCCCTTCCCAAAAAAAAAATATCCCGTTTAGGCAGAATGTTGTAGTAGCTGCCACTTTTCTTGATTTTCAAGCCAATATATTTCCCTTGCTGTTTAAGCCAAGGGACTGAAAGTTTCCTATACAGGGTTTCGGACAAGGCGGTTCTAATGGTGTACTTTTGAATTTGATCTGACTCCTTTTTTAGGAACTATGGGGTTTTTATATTTCTTAACATTGGACGTGATCGTCTCTTACTAGGTTGCTAGCTACCGCTACAACCCGGATAACGTCTCTTACTAGGTTGCTAGCTACCGCTGCAAACACGGTTGAATTACTAACCTATACTAAAATTAAGTGGTGTATAAAATTTAGTATAGGCAAGAGGTCGTTCCTTATTATAACCGGATAGTAAAAAATGTTGTTATGAAAGTAATATGATTTTTATAAAAACTACAGGTAACTCAGTAAAGAAGGTACAATTTTCTGCAAAATTAATTACTTTTGCAATTAAAAATAAAATACTTTAAAAAGTATTTTATTTTTAATTACAAAAGTGACTAGATGTTGCAATTTCCTTTAAAATGAGCTGTTATACAGCTCTCTATGATTTTTCAGTGCCCAGCTAGGTGAGGAGAAAAAAAAAGCAGAAAGAAAAAAATATCCCGTTTGTGGAGAATAACGTGGTTAAAGTCAATTTTCTTGATTTTCAAGCCAATATATTTTCTTTGTTATTCAAGCCAAAGAGCGGTACGTTTCCTTTATAGGGGTTTTGGACAAGGCGGTTCTAATGGTGTAATTTTTGTTTTGATCCTACTCTTTTTTTTAGGAGTTAGGGGTTTTTATATTTCTTAACATTGGACGTGATCGTCTCTTACTAGGTTGCTTAGCTACCGCTGCAACCCAGACTAGGTTGCTAGCTACTGCTGCAACCCGGATAATTCACAAACATCATTTATGATGAGCTATATTCGTCCTATATGTAACTACACCTGGAACTACCATATATCAGTTATATTGTAGTTTTTTTTGGAACTTTTATTCATTATCATGGAAAGGCTGTTTGGTCTCCAAATTACCGCTGCAACCCAGACTAGGTTGCTAGATACCGCTGCAACCCGGATAATTGAAAACAACCATTTATGATGAGCTATATTCGTCCTTTATGTAACTACCCCTGGAACCACCATATATCAGTTAGTATGGGAGAGAGATCGTTCTTTACTGTAAACCACTTTTCTTGATTTTCAAGCCAATATATTTCCCTTGCTGTTCAAGCCAAGGGACCTTAAGTTTACTATACAGGGGTTTCGGACAAGGCGGTTCTAATGGTGTACTTTTTTGTTTTGATCTGACTCCTTTGTTAGGAACTATGGGTTTTTATATTTCTTAACATTGGACGTGATCGTCTCTTACTAGGTTGCTAGCTACCGCTGCAACCCAGATTCTATTCACGTCATAGCTCTAATATAAAACTATGACGACATTCATTATTTTATCTAGTAGGGTTTCAGACAAGGTAGTTCTAATGATGTAGTTTTGCTTTGATCTGACTCTATTTTTAGGAGTTTTGGGTTTTTATATTTCTTAGCATTGGACTGATCGTCTCTTACTAGGTTGCTAGCTACTGCTGCAAAAAAAATTATGAGAGGCAGCCTGGCCAATTGGTCCAAGGCACTGGTGTTAGCCACCAGTCTCTTCGGAGGCGTGGGTTCAAATCTTACCGCTGGTATACGATTATGTTTGAAAGACTGCAGTATGGAAAGACATCAAAAATGCAGTTTTTGGTGGAAAAATGTATTCTCTTTTAGAAATAATTTATTTTAGTTACTATAGATTTTTAACCCAATTAATTTCCTTTAAAATGAGCCATTGAACAACTATCTACGATGTTCCAGTGCAAAGCTATCTCTGGATACAAAGAAAAAAATAAAAAATATCCCGTTTAGGCAGAATGTTGTAGTAGCTGCCACTTTTCTTGATTTTCAAGCCAATATATTTCCCTTGCTGTTCAAGCCAAGGGACAGAAAGTTTACTATACAGGGGTTTTGGACAAGGCGGTTCTAATGGTGTACTTTTTGTTTTGATCTGACTCCTTTGTTAGGAACTATGGGTTTTTATATTTCTTAACATTGGACGTGATCGTCTCTTACTAGGTGCTAGCTACCGCTGCAACCCGGGATCATATTGTTAATCTTACAACTTTAATTAACGACGTCGTGATGCAACTGGCTAGCACGATCAGCTGTTAACCAAAAGTAAGTGGTTAAAGGCCACCCGTGGTAGATTTTTTTAGTTTGAAATTCAGCTATCAATAATCCATGATACCTATGATACTTACAAAATTCCAATTTACAATTTTGACCCTTTACGTAATTATGATTAATAATAACTATGGGTTTGAGTTGGTTTTTTACTATAATATCGTTCTTAATTATAATAAATATTATCTAAAGTTGCTCTTTATATTAAATGTTTCAGTTAGTATTGGCTAGAACTCGTTCTTTATTAATAATTTCGATATTGTCTCAAAATGTATATTCTTTCCTAATATACAAGCATTGGTGGCTCAGTCAGAAGAGCGTAGGTCTTGTGATCCTAAGGTCTTGAATTCTAAACTCTCCCGTCACAGCTTTTTATATTAATTATAAATGTATGATACTGGTTTCTAGGAATGTAAAGTTTTATTACAAACTTTAAGTCTCCCAGTAATATTCAGTTATTATAGGTTTTACTATTCGTTCTTTACTTTAATTACTAGTTCTATACATATCCTTTATATAAAAAATTACCAAGAAGAAAAAACTTGTGACTTTTTCTTATTTGGAATAGTAAGAGACGAGCCTCAGGGAATCAGGCACCTAACAAAGTAAAATAAATACCATGGTCTGTCCTTTTGCAGGTTTTAGCAATTACTACATGCACAATATCAATGAAACATGCATAACCCCCCATTTATAATTGATACGGTTCTTTCAAATGAAAAAGACAAACCTCAAACAATAAAATAGCTAACTAAGTCCAACGTAAGCAATGGTTTGTTATTTCAACGATAATATGTAACTTATTTTTCATAAGTCTCCAATGGTAAAATGGTAAGCTTTCACCAAGATTGGCAATAAAAATGCAGTTTTATGTCAAAATTTATTGTATTTTAAAAACTATTTTATTTTTAATTACAAAAGGCACTAGATGTAGCAGTTTCCTTTAAAATGAGTCATTGGAAATCTCTTCATGATTTACCAGTATCTAGCTAGCTGAGGGGAAAGAACAAACGGAAAAAATGCCGTTTATGTAGAATATCATAGTAACTGCCCACTTTTCTTGATTTTCAAGCCAATATATTTTCCCTTTTGTTCAAGCCCAGAGACGGTAAGTTTCCTATACAGGGGTTTCGGACAAGGCGGTTCTAATCGTGCTCTTCGATTTTTGTCTGATTCTTGTTTTAGTAGTCATGGACAATTTTATTTTTTACTATGGGGCGTGATCGTCTCTTACTAGGTTGCTAGCTACCACTACGACGCAGATTAAGAACTTTTAGTCTCCAAGCAATTTTAAATTATCATAGGCTTTATTTTTCATTCTTTTCTTTAATACCTTAATGTAAAACAAATTCTTAACCGTATGTCGTGGTTACCGATGAAACTTACATAATCTTCCTAAACTATCCCGCTTCTCTATGTAAATAAAATAAAATGAACTTTTTCAATTTTTACGTAACGTCCCTTATTACGTCATATATGGTTATTAGTAGACAATTGGTGAAAGAAATCAGACTTGCTTCAAAAATCAAAAATCTTTGAAAAGAAGCAGTATGAAAAACATCGAAAAGGCAGTTTTTTGTATAAAGTGATTCTATTTTTACTTTTTCTGTTTGTTAATTCAAAAAACATTTTTAAATAAGTTTTTAAGTTTCTCAGGCTCGTAAATTTTGATGGGTAAGACTAAACATAACAAAACTCAATACGTCATATTACGTCACGGAACTTTTTTACGTCATATATGGTTATTAGTAGACAATTGGCGTAAGAAATCCGACTTGCTTGAAAAATTAAATATCTTTGAAAAGATGCAGTATGAAAAGACATCGAAAAGGCAGTTTTTTTGTATAAATGGATCCTATTTCTAATTTTTCAGTTTTTAATTAAAAAGAGCATTTTTCAAATATTTTTTGATTTTCTCAGGCTGTTAATTTTGATGGGTAAAGCGGCGTCTACATTTGGCATTTTCTAGAAAACTGGGCCGGAATACTGGAAAAATGGGTAAATGTAGACCACTACCAGTTTTCCGTTTCTGAATATGGCACAAAAAGACGCCAATAAATGGGCCGGCATGCAAGAAAATGGATAGTGAAGATGGGTTGTTCCGTTTTCTGGCAATTCTAGTAAGCACTAAATTTGAAAAAGAAGCCATGGGATTCACCAAAAAAGACAAAGAGGCTTCTAAAAACTCTCTCAAATGGTCAAAATGAAGAGACGTTCTCAGTAATTGATATTTGGAAGGACAAATTTGATGACCTACACAAAATAGGACCTAAAGTTCAAAATCATATGGCCACGTCTACATTCGGCATTTTCTGGAAAACTGGGTCAAAAAAGTGTAGTGCAGACTGCTACCTGCCTTCCAGTCTTCCGGCCCAGTTTTTCAGAAAATACAGAATGTAGACGCGGCTTAAAACTAAACTTAACAAAACTTAAACATTTAAAATCAGCGGAAAAATCCAATTCTTTGAATGTATTTATTGGTATCAAAATTCCGTTGCTTAAAGTTTCGGTTACTATTGAGATGAGTCGCTCTTACTATACAGTTTGTTACCAGGAACTGTTTGATTACTTCAAAAATCAAATATTTTTGAAAAGACTGCAGTATGAAAAGACATAAAAAATGCAGTTTTTTGTAATAACTGGTTCTATTTTTAATTTTTTTTTATTTAAAAGGCACTACAACTTTTAATTTCCGTTTGAATGAGCCCTCTTGCGACATTTTAGAACCACTGGGTCGATATGATAACTCCTGGGAAAAGAAACAAATAAACACGCATCCGTGATCGTTCTTCTGGCAAAAAATACCAAACTCTACATTTTTGCAGATAGGAGCTAGAAACCTCTACAGCAAGGTTCTCTGATATGCTGAATCTGATGATGTGAATTTCGTTAAGATTCTATGACTTTTAGGGTGTGTTTTCTTCTTTTTTGAAAATAGGGCAAATTTTCTCACTCGTAAATTTTGATATGTAATACTTGATGAAACTTATATATTTAAAATCAGGATGAAATCCAATTCTTTTGGTGTGTATATTGGTATCAAAACTCAGTTTTTTTTAAGTTTTGGTTACTATTGAGACGAGTTACTCTTACTATACACTTAGTTACGTCGAACTGTTTGATTTCCTGTTTCTTCTTATTTTTCTCTCAAACACCCGCGGGTCAGTGGATAGTCGTAGATAGACGATTGAGGGTTCTTTCGAAAAATTCCAAATACAATTAACGCCCTTTTCGTGAACTGAGATCAATAGTGCCAATTTAAAGTGTTTTTTAACCTTCCGCTGTGCAACTTACTAAAATTTGTTGTTCTTTTAGTTAGCTGATCTGTTCGACTTTTAGAGTCAGAATCACATCCCGGATCTCACAACATGGGCTTTCAATCATCTCGTGGTCCCTGTCACGAGTCTACTCAGTGAACGGGCATTAAAGGGGCTGGCTACTTCGTTCGCAAGCAATGCGCGAGGTCAAATCACAAAAACTTAGAAAAAAATATTTCTAAATGAAAAGTTTAAAGTTTAAACATATTACTTGGGAAGAAGTTTGAACCTCAAACTGGATATAAAATGTATATAAAATGTATTGACCACAGTTCAGCATGGAAGCTAGCATTGAATCATGGTTAAGTTTGTTTTTCATTTCATTGGAAGGTGTTGTGGTTTCGTATTTAAAAGATCAGTTTGTTCCTTTTATTTTATACTCCGTTGTTAAACATCTTGAGGTGGCAAGAACGAAACCATGCTGTTTCAAGGTACTCTAATAGGTTTTAAAATCACCTGTACTGTTGGAGTCGTATCGTGTCGTATCGTCGTATGGGTCGTATCGTGTGCGCATTCGGTTGATTAAAAAAGAGATGGATAAGTGTATTTGGGATAGTTTAATTGCGGTTTCTTTACACTAGCTTGGGAATTGCAGCGTATAGTCTCGTCTAGTATAGATGACAGGGTGTAACATCCTTAAAATATTGGAAAATAAGCGAAGACAAAGATCAGCTGTTAAAACAGCTATTTTCTTAAAAAACAGCTGTTTTCTGCTTTTCAAAAAATACAGAATAGAAAGCAAAAACAAGTAATCTGTTTTTGACGGACTTATTTCTGTTGTGTTTCTTTATTTGTTTTTTTTCTGTTTCCATTTTTCTGGAAAACATAAACACTGCCGAGGCTTAGCTTTAACGGAAAAACTAATAAGTGATTTCTGCTTTACCAAATCTTTTATAGACTATGACAGTGTCAAGCTGAAAACGCGTATCTCGAGAAATAATACAATTCAGCTGTACTGTTTTCAACCAAATTCAAGCATAAAAAGTTTGGATTTTAAATCACTTATAAATAGGCTATTCCTCAAACGATTCGCCATTTTCTTCGTCTTCATCAGTCTCAAGAAGGGTCTTTTTCCCACCCTAAAACTTTCAAACTTTCATATTCATGATGGAATAGATGTAGCATCACCTTCTTCTTCAAGAGGGTCACAACTTCTCTCTTCTTTACTTCTGAAACAGGAATTTCTACAGAATAAGTTGCCTTCAGGACTTGTTTCTTGCAGCAAAGTTCAAACCGCCTTTTATCTATTTCGGTGAGTTGAGTAACACTTTACAACTGACCAGTTTCAAGTTAAGTTTACCTACCTCAGTTTACTCCACGAAATTTTAAGTCTGTTTTTTATCCTACACGGTGGATGGAATGATGGAGTCTTGAGCTGGCTTCCAGCCTACAAAGTCTTTGAACGCTATTAATTCGACAATGGAGGGGGATGAACTTTTTCTTGCACTTTTGAGTAGTCATCTATTGACTTAGTAAATAAACTGTGATTCATCTTACATTTTTTTCAAGCAGAGAATGCATCCTGTCTACGGTCCTTAGCGAACTGCTGGAAAGAAAGAATGCCAGCTCAATGATCTGTATACTTTTGCGCTGCTGCAGAACTGCAAAAAGCATCGCCAGCATTTGGCGGTTTCTGTTTTGACCACCACAGCAGTCAGGGGACAGGCTCATGGTCTGGGCAGTATCTTTACTATCAACTTATCGAATCCACTGTGAAAGACAAATTCCAATTTCATTTGCCCCTCGTTTTCTGTTCTTTTGCTCCCATAAAAAGCAATATCCATTGGTAGTCTCATTCTTGTAAACTGTGAAGTTGTAGCAAGCATATTTTCAAGAAAAATCAATCAAAATTGTCTCTCTGCTTGGTGTACAGAGTAGTTTTTCAAGATAGCAGCATGGACCAAGTGACACTGGTCAGCTTCAGCACGTTAAAGGATGGCTTCCATGTAGCACCTGGCTGCTGTCTTTTCTATTATGTGAACGGTATATGCTAACTTTTCACTTTCTGTAATATTCTGATCAGATTGTACTATTTCACAGAGCAAAAGTGTTACTTTTAAGAAAGAATTGGTAAATTTGACAGAAAACTTGCTACTTCTGACAGAAAACTTGTTATCACAATCAAAAAATTGTTATCATTGACGAAAAATTTGGTATCTTTGACATAAAACTTGTTAGTTCTAACAGAAAATTTGTTATCACAGACGAAAAATTGTTACTTCTAAGAGAAATTTGATAGCTGTAATTAAAACTCTGTTAGTGTTAAGGAAAAAATTGTTACTTTGATGAGAAAATTTGTAAGTGTTAAGGAAAACTTGCTACTTTTGACTGAAAACTTCTTATCATGAATGGAAAAAAATTATGCTTCTAAGAAAAATTTGATATTTTTAAGTAGAAGTTTGTTAGTATTGAGGAAAAAGTTGTTGATTCGATGAGAAAATTTGTTAGTGTTACTAAAACTCTGTTAGTGTTAAGGAAAAAATTGTTACTTTGATGAGAAAATTTGTTAGTGTGAAAGAAAAAATTGCTACTTCTGACAGAAAACTTGCTCTCATAAACGAAAAAATTGATACTTCTAAGAAAAATCTCTAAGCTAAGACTCTAAGGTAAAACTCTAAATTCTTAACTATAACTAAACTAAACTTCAACTCTAACTAAAACTCTAAGCTAAGACTCTAAGGTAAAACTCTAAACTCTTAACTAAAACTAAACTAAACTAGAACTCTAACTAAAACTCTAAGCTAAGACTCCAAGCTAAAACTCTAAACTCTTAACTAAAACTAAACTAAAGTAGAACTCTAACTAAAACTCTAAACTCTTAACTATAACTAACTAAACTTCAACTCTAAATAGAACTTTAGGCTAAAACTCTAAGGTAAAACTCTAAACTCTTAACTAAAACTAAACTAAACTTCAACTCTATCAAAAACTTTAAGCTATGACTCTAAGCTAAAAACTCAAAACTCCTAACTGTAACTAAACTAAACTTCAACTCTAAGCTAATACTCTAAACTAAAACGCTAATCTCTTAACTATAACTAAACTCTAACTCTAAATAAACTCTAAGCTAAGATTCTAGGCTAAAACTCTTAACCAAAACTAAACTGAACTAGATCTCTAACTAAAACTCTAAGCTAAAACTCTAAACTCTTAACTATAACTAAACTAAACTTCAACTGTAACTAAAACTCTAAGCTAAGACTCTAAGGTAAAACTCTAAACTAAAACTAAACTAAGCTAGAACTCTAACAAAACTCTAAGCTAAGACTCTGCGCTATTACTCTAAAATAAAAACTCTAAAATCTTAACTATAACTAAACTAAACTTCAACTCTAACTAAAACTCTAAGCTAAGAATCTAAACTAAGACTCTAAACTCTTAACTATAGCTAAACTTCAACTCTAACTAAACTCTAAGGTAAAACTCAAGGCTAAAACTCATAACCAAAACTAAACTAAACTACAACTCTAACTAAAACTCTAAGCCAAAACTCTAAATTCTTAACTATAACTATAGCTAAACTTTAACTCTAACTAAAACTCTAAGCTAAGACTCTAAGCTAAAACTCTAAACTCAACTAAAACTAAACTACAACTCTAAGCTAAAACTATAAAGTAAAACTAAACTAAACTAAACTTCAACTCTAACTAAAACTTTAAGCTAAGACTCTAAGGTAAAACTCTAAACTCTTAACTAAAACTAAACTAAACTAGAACTCTAACAAAAACTCTAAGCTAAGACTCTAAGGTAAAACTCTAAACTCTTAACTAAAACTAAACTAGAACTCTAACAAAAACTCTAAGCTAAGACTCTAAGCTAAAACTCTAAACTCTTAACTAAAACTAAATTAAACTTCAACTCTAACTAAAACTCTAAGCTAAGACTCTAAGGTAAAACTCCAAACTCTTAACTATAACTAAACTTCAACTCTAACTAAACTCTAAGCTAAGACTCTAAGGTCAAACTCTAAACTCTTAACTAAAACTAAAGTAAACTAGAACTTCAACAAAAACTCTAAACTCTTAGCTAAAACTTAAATAAACTACAACTTTAACTAAAACTCTAAGCTATGTTTCTAAGCTAAAACTCTAAACTCTTAACTATTACTAAACTAAACTTCAACTCTAACTAATTTCTAAGCTAAGACTCAAAGGTAAAACTCTCAACTCTTAACTATAACTAAACTTGACTTCAACTCTAGCTAAGACTCTAAGCTAAGACTCTAAGGTAAAAACTCTAAACTCTTAACTAAAACTTAACTAAACTATAACTTTAACAAAAACTCTAAGCTAAGACTCTAAGGTAAAACTCTGAACTCGTAACTAAAACTAAAGTAAACTAGAACTCTAACAAAAACTCTAAGCTAAGACTCTAAGGTAAAACTCTAAACTCTTAACTAAAACTAAACTAGAACTTCAACAAAAACTCTAAGCTAAGAGTCTAGGCTAAAAATCTAAACTCTTAACTAAAACTTAACTAAAACCAAAACTTTAACTAAAACTCTAAGTTAAGACTCTAAGCTAAAACTCTAAACTCTTAACTATTACTAAACTAAACTTCAACTCTAACTAAAACTCTAAGCTAAAACTCTAAACTCTTAACTAAAACTAAACTAAACTAGAACTTCAACAAAAACTCTAAGCTAAGACTCTAAGTTAAAAACTATACTCTTAACTATAACTAAACTAGAACTCTAACAAAAACTCTAAGCTAAGACTCTAAGCTAAAACTCTAAACTCTTAACTAAAACTAAAGTAAACTTCAACTCTAACTAAAACTCTAAGATAAAACTCTAAACTCTTCACTATAACTAAACTTCAACTCTAACTAAAACTCTAAGCTAAGACTCTAAAGTAAAACTCTAAACTCTTTACTATAACTAAACTTCAACCCTAACTAAAACTCTAAGCTAAGACTCTAAGGTAAAAACTCAAAACTCTTAACTGAAACTTAACTAAACTAGAACTTCAACAAAAACTCTAAGCTAAGACTCTAAGGTAAAACTCTAAACTGTTAACTAAAACTAAAGTAAACTAGAACTCTAACAAAAACTCTAAGCTAAGACTCTAAGGTAAAACTCTAAACTCTTAACTAAAACTAAACTAAACTAGAACTTCAACGAAAACTCTAAGCTAAGACTCTAATATAAGACTCTAGGCTAAAACTCTAAACTCTTATCTAAAACTACACCTTTAACTAAAACTCTAAGTTAAGACTCTCAGCTAAAACTCAAAACTCTTAACTATTACTAAACTAAACTTCAACTCTAACTAAAACTCTAAGCTAAGCCTCTAAGCTAAAAACTAAACTCTTAAATATAACCAAACTAAGCTAGAACTCTAACAAAAACTCTAAGCTAAGATTCCAAGCTAAAACTTCAAACTCTTAACTATAGCTAAACTAAACTTCAACTCTAACTAAAACTCTAAGCTAAGACTCTAAGGTAAAACTCTAAACTCTTAAATAAAGCTAAAATAAACTAGGACTCTAGCAAAAACTCTGAGCCAAGACTCTAATGTAAAACTCTAAACTCCTAACTAAAACTAAACTAAACTAGAACTTCAACAAAAACTCTAAGCTAAGAGTCTAAGCTAAAAACTCTAAACTCTTAACTAAAACTTAACTAAACTATAACTTTAACTAAAACTCTAAGCTATGATTCTAAGCTATAACTCTAAATTCTTAACTATAACTAAATTAAACTTCAATTCTAACTAAAACTCTAAGCTAAGACTCAGAGCTAAAACTTCAAACTCTTAACTATAGCTAAACTAAACTTCAACTCTAACTAAAACTCTAAGCTAAGACTCTAAGCTAAGACTCTAGGTTAAAACTATAATCTCTTTACTAAAACTCAAGCTATGATTCTAAGCTATAACTCTAAATTCTTAACTATAACTAAACTAAACTTCAACTCTAACTAAAACTCTAAGCTAAGACTCAAAGCTAAAACTTCAAACTCTTAACTATAGCTAAACTAAACTTCAACTCTAACTAAAACTCTAAGCTAAGACTCTAAGGTAAAACTCTAAACTCTTAACTAAAACTAAACTAAACTAGAACTCTAATAAAAACTCTAAGTTAAGACTCTAAGCTAAAACTCTAAACTCTTAACTATTACTAAACTAAACTTCAACTCTAACTAAAACTAAACTAAACTAGAACTCTAAAAAAACTTTAAGCTAAGACTCTAAGCTAAAACTCTAAACTCATAACTAAAACTAAAGTAAACTTCAACTCTAACTAAAACTCTAAGGTAAAACTCTAAACTCTTAACTATAACTAAACTTCAACTCTAACTAAAACTCTAAGCTAAGACTCTAAAGGTAAAACTCTAAACTCTCAACTAAAATTAAACTATACTAGAACTTCAACAAAAACTCTAAGCTAAGACTCTAAGGTAAAACTCTAAAATGTTAACTAAAACTAAAGTAAACTAGAACTCTAACAAAAACTTTAAGCTAAGGCTCTAAGGTAAAACTCTAAACTCTTAACTAAAACTAAACTAGAGCTTCAACAAAAACTCTAAGCTAAGACTCTAAGCTAAAACTCAAAACTCATAACTATTACTAAACTAAACTTCAACTCTAACTAAAACTCTAAGCTAAGCCTCTAAGCTAAAAACTAAACTCTTAACTATAACCAAACTAAACTAGAACTCTAACAAAAACTCTAAGCTAAGACTCCAAGCTAAAACTCTAAACTCTTAACTAAAACTAAATTAAACTTCAACTCTAACTAAAACTCTAAGCTAAGACTCTAAGGTAAAACTCTAAACTCTTAACTAAAGCTAAAGTAAACTAGAACTCTAACAAAAACTCTAAGCCAAGACTCTAATCTAAAACTCTAAACTCCTAACTAAAACTAAACTAGAACTTCAAGAAAAACTCTAAGCTAAGACTCTAAGCTAAAAACTCTAAACTATTAACTAAAACTAAACTAAACTAGAACTCTAACAAAAACTCTAAGCTAAGATTCTAAGGTAAAACTCTAAACTGTTAACTAAAACTAAAGTAAACTAGAACTCTAACAAAAACTCTAAGCTAAGACTCTAAGGTAAAACTCTAAACTCTTAACTAAAACTAAATTAAACTAGAACTTCAACAAAAACTCTAAGCTAAGACTCTAAGATAAGACTCTAGGCTAAAACTCTAAACTCTTATCTAAAACTACAACTTTAACTAAAACTCTAAGTTAAGACTCTAAGCTAAAACTCTTAACTATTACTAAACTAAACTTCAACTCTAACTAAAACTCTAAGCTAAGCCTCTAAGCTAAAAACTAAACTCTTAACTATAACTAAACTAAACTTCACCTCTAAATAAAACTTTAGGCTAAAACTCTAAGGTAAAACTCTAAACTCTTAACTAAAACTAAACTAAACTTCAACTCTATCAAAAACTCTAAGCTATGACTCTAAGCTAAAAACTCTAAACTCCTAACTATAACTAAACTAAACTTCAACTCTAAGCTAAGACTCTAAACTAAAACGCTAATCTCTTAACTATAACTAAACTTCAACTCTAAGTAAACTCTAAGCTAAGATTCTAGGCTAAAACTTAACCAAAACTAAACTGAACTAAACTAGATCTCTAACTAAAACTCTAAGCTAAAACTCTAAACTCTTAACTATAACTAAACTAAACTTCAACTGTAACTAAAACTCTAAGCTAAGACTCTAAGGTAAAACTCTAAACTAAAACTAAACTAAGCTAGAACTCTAACAAAAACTCTAAGCTAAGACTCTGCGCTATTACTCTAAGCTAAAAACTCTAAAATCTTAACTATAACTAAACTAAACTTCAACTCTAACTAAAACTCTAAGCTAAGACTCTAAACTAAGACTCTAAACTCTTAACTATAACTAAACTTCAACTCTAACTAAACTCTAAGCTAAGACTCTAGGCTAAAACTCATAACCAAAACTAAACTAAACTACAACTCTAACTAAAACTCTAAGCCAAAACTCTAAATTCTTAACTATAAACTAAACTTCAACTCTAACTAAAACTCTAAGCTAAGACTCTAAGCTAAAAACTCTAAACTTTTAACTAAAACTAAACTAAACTAGAACTCTAAAAAAAACTCTAAGCTAAGACTCTAAGCTAAAACTCTAAACTCTTAACTAAAACTAAAGTAAACTTCAACTCTAACTAAAACTCTAAGCTAAGACTCTAAGGTAAAACTCCAAACTCTTAACTATAACTAAACTAGAACTCTAACAAAAACTCTAAGCTAAGACTCTAAGGTCAAACTCTAAACTCTTAACTAAAACTAAGGTAAACTAGAACTTCAACAAAAACTCTAAGCTAAGACTCTAATCTAAGACTCTAGGCTAAAACTCTAAACTCTTAACTAACACTTAGCTAAACTACAACTTTAACTAAAACTCTAAGCTATGATTCTAAGCTAAAACTCTAAATTCTTAACAATAACTAAACTAAACTTCAACTCTAACTAAACTCTAAGCTAAGACTCAAAGGTAAAACTCTCAACTCTTAATTATAACTAAACTTGACATCAACTCTAGCTAAGACTCTAAGCTAAGACTCTAAGGTAAAAACTCTAAACTCTTAACTAGAACTTAACTAAACTATAACTTAAAAAAAACTCTAAGCTAAGACTCTAAGGTAAAACTCTGAACTCTTAACTAAAACTAAAGTAAACTAGAACTCTAACAAAAACTCTAAGCTAAGACTCTAAGGTAAAACTCTAAACTCTTAACTAAAACTAAACTAGAACTTCAACAAAAACTCTAAGCTAAGACTCTAGGCTAAAACTCTAAACTCTTAACTAAAACTTAACTAAAACCACAACTTTAACTAAAACTCTAAGCTAAGACTCTAAGCTAAAACTCTAAACTCTTAACTATTACTAAACTAAACTTCAACTCTAACTAAAACTCTAAGATAAGAATCTAAACTCTTAACTAAAGCTAAACTAAACTAGAACTTCAACAAAAACTCTAAGCTAAGACTCTAAGTTAAAAACTATACTCTTAACTATAACTAAACTAGAACTCTAACTAAAACTCTAAGCTAAGACTCTAAGCTAAAACTCTATACTCTTAACTAAAACTAAAGTAAACTTCAACTCTAACTAAAACTCTAAGGTAAAACTCTAAACTTGTCACTATAACTAAACTTCAACTCTAACTAAAACTCTAAGCTAAGACTCTAAGGTAAAACTCTAAACTCTTTACTATAACTAAACTTCAACCCTAACTAAAACTCTAAGCTAAGACTCTAAGGTAAAAACTCAAAACTCTTAACTAAAACTTAACTAAACTAGAACTTCAACAAAAACTCTAAGCTAAGACTCTAAGGTAAAACTCTAAACTGTTAACTAAAACTAAAGTAAACTAGAACTCTAACAAAAACTCTAAGCTAAGACTCTAAGGTAAAACTCTAAACTCTTAACTAAAACTAAACTAAACTAGAACTTCAACAAAAACTCTAAGCTAAGACTCTAAGATAAGACTCTAGGCTAAAACTCTAATCTCTTATCTAAAACTACAACTTTAACTAAAACTCTAAGTTAAGACTCTAAGCTAAAACTCAAAACTCTTAACTATTACTAAACTAAACTTCAACTCTAACTAAAACTCTAAGCTAAGCCTCTAAGCTAAAAACTAAACTCTTAACTATAACCAAACTAAACTAGAACTCTAACAAAAACTCTAAGCTAAGACTCCAAGCTAAAACTCTAAACTCTTAACTAAAACTAAAGTAAACTTCAACTCTAACTAAAACTCTAAGCTAAGACTCTAAGGTAAAACTCTAAACTCTTAAATAAAGCTAAAGTAAACTAGAACTCTAACAAAAACTCTAAGCTAAGACTCTAATGTAAAACTCTAAACTCCTAACTAAAACTAAACTAAACTAGAACTTCAACAAAAACTCTAAGCTAAGAGTCTAAGCTAAAAACTCTAAACTCTTAACTAAAACTTAACTAAACTATAACTTTAACAAAAACTCTAAGCTAAGATTCTAAGCTATAACTCTAAATTCTTAACTATAACTAAACTAAACTTCAATTCTAACTAAAACTCTAAGCTAAGACTCAAAGCTAAAACTTCAAACTCTTAACTATAGCTAAACTAAACTTCAACTCTAACTAAAACTCTAAGCTAAGACTCTAGGTTAAAACTCTAATCTCTTTACTAAAACTCTAGGCTATGATTCTAAGCTATAACTCTAAATTCTTAACTTTAACTAAACTTCAACTCTAACTAAAATTCTAAGCTAAGACTCAAAGCTAAGACTTCAAACTCTTAACTATAGCTAAACTAAACTTCAACTCTAACTAAAACTCTAAGCTAAGACTCTAAGGTAAAACTCTAAACTCTTAACTAAAACTAAACTAAACTAGAACTCTAACAAAAACTCTAAGCTAAGGCTCTAAGCTAAAAACTAAACTCTTAACTATTACTAAACTAAACTAGAACTCTACAAACTCTAACTAAACTCTAAGCTAAACTAGACTCTACAAAACTAAGTAAACTCACTAATAAACTCTAATAAACTCTAACTCTTAACTATAACTAAACTTCAACTCTAACTAAAACTCTAAGCTAAGACTCTAAGGTAAAAACTCTAAACTCTCAACTAAAACTTAACTAAACTAGAACTTCAACAAAAACTCTAAGCTAAGACTCTAAGGTAAAACTCTAAAATGTTAACTAAAACTAAAGTAAACTAGAACTCTAACAAAAACTCTAAGCTAAGGCTCTAAGGTAAAACTCTAAACTCTTAACTAAAACTAAACTAGAACTTCAACAAAAACTCTAAGCTAAGACTCTAAGCTAAAACTCTAAACTCTTAACTAAAACTAAACTAAACTTCAACTCTAACTAAAACTCTAAGCTAAGCCTCTAAGCTAAAAACTAAACTCTTAACTATAACCAAACTAAACTAGAACTCTAACAAAAACTCTAAGCTAAGACTCCAAGCTAAAACTCTAAACTCTTAACTAAAACTAAATTAAACTTCAACTCTAACTAAAACGCTAAGCTAAGACTCTAAGGTAAAACTCTAAACTCGGGAGGCCTTTGGGGCCGGGGGTTCCTTCGGGGTTGGGGTAGGGGGGTCGGGGGGTCATTGGGGGATCGGGGGGCCTTTGGGGCCAGTGGGTTCCTTCTGGGTTGGGTCAGGGGGTTGGGGTCCTTTTGGGTTGGGGTAGGGGGTTGTTGTGGTAGGGGACCTCACAATACTGTTCAAATGGAACTTGTGTATTATAACAACCACAGATTTTCACCCTCAAATCCTCTTCTAAATCATCTTCTAAAATACCTCAAACGGTTTCGCTTAAATCATCTTCTAAAATGTCTCAAAACGGTTTCGCCCAAATAGTCCCTAAACGTAATTTCTGCGTGTTCCTTTTGTTTTGGCATCCCTGCGCTGTCCCATTTAAAATTCCTAGGAAACAATTTCCTGCGTTAATCTCTTCATCTCATAGATGTTCCTAGCTACACTATTATGGTTTCGATAGAATATTAATTTATCTCTTTGACCTAAAGATCGAAGAAACCGTATTTAAAAATAGAATTTCTATCTCTTTAGACTCGCGCATAATTCCAAGATAACAAGTGATGTCATTTCTAATTCTCCTTTCGTGAATCAATAATTCCCCTTAGAAACAACTAATTAATTCCCCTTTCGTGAATCAATAAAATTCCCCCACCGATTATGTAATCAATTTCTCAGAAATTCACTTGTCCTAGTCGAGTCCTGGATCAATACAATCCCCTAGCGATTATGTAAATCAAATTTTCGGAAATTCACTTGTCCTAGATCAATAAATCTCTTCCCCTAAATTGAAGCCATATGCATTCCCCTCTGTATCTTAAGCATCAAACAGAACGAAACCATGAAAATACAACAAAGTGAGAAAAATCCTGTTGTTTCATTCTCAGTGACAAAAACCATAAGAACATGCATAAATGGCTGTTGACATCCATGAAAAATAACAAATAAATTGACTAACACTCATAACCATCCAAGAAACATCCATCAAAGTGAGAAAAATCCTGTTTTTTCATTCTCAGTGACAAAAACCATAAGAACATGCATAAATTGCTGTTGACATCCATGAAAAATAACAAATAAATTGACTAAAACTCCTAACCATCCAAGAAACATCCATCAAAGAGAGAAAAATCCTGTATTTTCATTCTCAGTGGCACAAACACTAAAAACATGCATAAATTATGTTCGTACGGGGCTGGTACCCCTATCCCTACTACTGTTTTCGACTCGTTTTAATACTTTCTGTTGCTTCTTTTCGAACCGGAACCCCAGGATGCCAATTTGCCAAAAAAAATATGAGCCGTTTTTGAAGAAAAACAAATAAACAAATACATATACAATCATTGCTCGTTTAAATACATAAGATATAGTACCAGGAGCCCGGTAAAAACAAAAAACGAAAGAAAACAGAAACAAAACTAAATATCAACATAAAAGTAAACAGGAAAAATTCTCGCTATATTTTATTTTGGTTATATATTTATTGGCAGTGTTTACATTGCTCATTTTAGCTAATTTAATAAAATTTCAACATTGTTGTAAGCTTCCAAATTTTGAACATTGTTGCAGATGTTCAAGCAAAGCCTAAAAGTGATTTTAGACCCTCCACGATCAAGGCAATTCTGCAATCATGGGTGTCATGGTCTTACTAATCTCATTAGGAACGACCCTTCTATAAATAGTTAAAGTTTATGTAACAATAATAATTAAGGAATTGCTTGTATTTATATTTATGATTTTTGCAATTAGAATCAAAGGAAAAATGTTTATTTGGAGCTCTTAGGTGATCCAGATCACTCCAAATTTACAGCATATCTACTAATCTACTAAAAGCAATTAGTAGATTCTACTAAAATCAATTAGTAGAATCTACTAATTGCATATTAGTAGACAGATTTGTCTTTTTTGATGGGACCAAATTGAGTTATATTCTTATCAGTTGGCAAACTCTATTATATATATTAATTTTGTTTTCAATTATTTTGTATAGTAACTAACTCAGAATTTGTTGCAAAAAACTGACAAGAGACTAAAGCCATAGGTTTTGTGAGGAAAAGCAAGGTGTGATTAATATTCCTAAGTTTGACATTTATATTCAGAATATACCAAATCATTGCGAGGAACAGACAATTCTAATTACCATTTCTGATATTCCTGTAATAACCTACATGGAGACAAAGATTTAATCTTTTAAAGGTTTATATCTTGGTTATATTTTAATCTGAAAGATTAGCATTTTTGTAGTAGGATAAGAGTAAAATCGAAAAGAGCCACCAAAAATCGGTATTTGTTTGAGTAGGAAATGATTTAATCCTTTTTGTAGGAAAATCTACAGGTGAAAAGTACCAAACAAAGAAAAGAAAAGGAAAAATTACGAAACCCAACCCCCACCCCAGGTTAGCTCAATGGATAGAGAGGATAAAGATCACCCAGAGGCATTGCCGGTGCAAGAAGGGAGGCTCTATCGAAGTTTCGGTTGCTGGGTATTTTGTGCAGGGACAAGTAGCAAGGTTGTCACCCAGCCTCACTGTAGCGGGGATCAAACCCTGGGCCACATATTCCTAAGCAGAACACTCCGCTAAGACAGGGTACTTCAATGATCAACACATTGAAAAATCACAAAATATCCCCTGCCCCCAGAAATCCACCTGTTGCAGAAATCTACTGTTGATAAACCCACAAAAATTCTAAGTTTAAACGAGAAATAGGTGTCAAACTAAATTAAAGGAGACGACTATCTAGTCTAAATTTCGCCATTCAAAATTTCTGATTGGCTGACAAATTTTCACTGGCTCAAATTAGCGCTGGCTGAATTCTGGAATTAGTAAAATCCACTACTTTTTTGCTTTGTTCCATCGCTTTATTTGAATTAGACCTGTTTTTTCTCACTTAATTTCTGTAGATGGAAAAGCAGTGTGGTCCAAAGAATTAGTTGCAAAAGAAGTATTAAAAATAAAATGATATCTGGCATAATTTTACCCCGTCACTGGATTTTTTTCTCCTGAAACACTAAAAAAAATCAAAAAAAATTAGCACCAGGTCTTTAATTTACAAGGGGTGGGCGAGTGTCCTAAGCTGAAATTGGTCATAGGAGTTGTTCTATTTTTGTGTAGGAATAATACCAGGCCATAATACACATCCCTAAAAGATCTCAAAGCAAAAAAAAAAAAAAATAACGCATACTGGAAATTTAATGTAAAATTTACCTGGCACTATACAAGAATCTTACAATAATTTTCACTTTGGCAGAGTTAGGCTTCACATGATAACTGTACATAATGAGACAGCATTATACTTGGCTGCTAAAAATGGTCATTTAGAAATCTCTCAGTTGTTAGCTCTGAAAGGAGAGAATAGATGTCCTTTTTTAAAGATAATTGCCTTCTTAAAAACTCCTTACTAATTTTTTGCAAACAGGTTTTGGAGTTCAGTGGCAAAATTAGCTGTATATTAGTAGCATTCCTTCAACGACTGTATGGGATCAATACCCAAGGCATCTCTTCACCAAATACAAAGGGCCAGTGTCCCTCGTTCCCTATAAATGATTGAAACTGACCCGGGAAAGCCCTTCAAGAAATATGAGTGATCAGTACCCTTCGTATCCTATCAACGAATACAAGTGGCCAATACCCTTTAGAATCCGTTCAACGAATGCAAGTGGCCAGTAGCCCTCGTATTCTATCAATAAATACATGCAACCAGTACCCTTGCTCAATGAATTATCATACGGCTATAGGAAAAAAAAACAGCTGCTATTTATTAAGCTGAATAAGTAATTACGGAAGGCATATTTACGAAACTGATTTCTCTTGCTTGAGTGCTAGTATGTATTAAGGTAAATAAGTCATGGCGTAACAACTATTGCGTAACCGATTTTGACCTTGAGTGAGAATATAAAAGATGGAAAAAGGACCATTTTAATATCATTACTTGAAAATCCATTAAACCGTAATCAACTATGGCTAGTAAAAGGTCTAATAATGATATGGTTTCTGATGCAGAATTGGAACAGGTTAGTAATCTTTAGTATTTTTCTTTGTAGACTTAGTGGAGGAATTTTTTTCTAGTTTTGTTTTATCAAAATACATTTACAATCCCTTTAGTTACTGAATTGTTTGTGATTGTTAGCTAATAAAATGTTGGTGACTGTATGACATTTATCATCTTTCATTTAAAAAACTTCCCTCTCTACCAGCTATTCCTGAACTTTTGAATTTAATCCACGGATTGATTTTTAAATTGAACCTCCACAAGGCTAGCTGTAGAATATATACTAAGAAAAAAGACGGGTCCCCATAATATCACCTTTTTTGGTTGCAAAAATTCAAGATATAGATACAGGCGTTATCATACTTAACACGGCAGGACCCCATATCGCTTCGGGAGGATTGGGAAATTTTTGAAGGGAGTTCATATTGTGGAACTTAATATTTTTAAAACTTTTTTTCATATCTTAAAATGACATTAAATATGGTAAATAAATCATTGCGTAAGAATTATTGCGCAACTGATTTGAACCTCGAGCGAGAATACAAAAGATAGAAAATATACCATTTGATATATATATATATATATATATATATATATATATATATATATATATATATATATATATATATATATTATATATATATATATATATATATATATATATATATATATATATATATATATATATATATATACATATATATATATATATATATATATATATATATATATAATATATATATATATATATATATATATATATATATATATATATATATATATATATATATATATATATATATACATATATATACATATGTATATATATATATATATATATATATATATATATATATATATATATATATATATATATATATATATATTATATATATATATATATATATATATATATATATATATATATATATATATATATTTCTAAGAAAAGAATTATCCTTGTGATATTTTTAAAATACGAAATAAAATTGATATAAGTATGTTAGTTGTGATTTTTTGTTTTAGAAAAATAGGGTTTATAGTTAAGCTTTTTTACTCGTTTTGTTTTCTGAAAATAGAGATGTTTCAGTGTCTTTTTTTAGCTTAGAAATTTCAACTTCAATTTGAGAAATTTGAACATAAATAACTACTAAGCTTTAGTTTATTCTAGGCCAATGCAGATTCAAAAAGAGCAGGAATAATCAAACTGTTTTGAGGGGAAATGAACTGCAGTCACATGGTTATGTAGATCCTGCTTTAAAGGATGCTCTATTGAGTAAGATAGAGAGCACTCAAAACCCTCATGAAGTAACCAGCTCTACCACTGTAATAAAAAATTGAATTTATTTTCTCTCAGTATCAAGTTTGTGTTTTTGTGTGTGCGTGTGTGTGTTTGTTTGTATGTGTATGTGTGTTAGTGTGTTGTGTGTGTGTGGACATGCGTGTTAATATTTTTTTTTATTACGCAGGTGTTTTTAAAATGATATGAAGATAGAGGTAATTAAACACAATGAAAATATAATTTTTTCATCTCAATAGAACCCTACCATTCCAAAAAGAAAATAACTTCATGTTATCTTTAGATTCAGCTAGCGACATTATTAATACAATCAACTCAAGGGTCCAACAATCTCTGTGAAAGCATGGAGATACATGTCTTGTCACTACCATCTCCATTTTGTGACACTATCAAACCGAGACAGAACAAGCCCCGGAGGAAACTTAACAAGAGGTGTTGAACATATTTTGTCAGGTTGCCGGCTGTGGCGGTAGCCAGCAGCCTAGCAAAAGACGATCACGTCCCAAAGTAATACTACAATACCCCTAACTCCTAAAAGTAGTGTCAGATCGAAATAAGAAGTACACTATTAGAGCCGCCTTGTCTGAAACCATTAGATAGAAAAATTACCGTTCCTTCTCTCGAATAACAAGAAAAAATCTATTGGCTTGAATAACAAGAAAAGTGGCTGACACCACGATATTTCGCATCACAGTAAATTTTTTCTTTCTGTTTTTTTTTTCTTCTTCGCAGGTGGCAGGCTCTGGAACATCATAGAGAGCTGTTCAATGGTACATTTTTAAGGAAACTGACGCATTTTAAAACTTTTTGTAATTTAACGAAAATAATCTGAAAATGGAATCAAATTTTTACGAAAAAAAATTTCTGTATAATACTTGAATATCATCTAGGTTTCAACAGTAGCTAACAAACTAGTGAAAGACGATCACGCCACATAGTAAAAAAGATAATAAGCCCAAAACTACTAAAATTAGATTCAGATAAAAAAAGTACACCCTTAAAACTGCCTCAACCAGTATCTTTCTATACAAAACTAATACCCCTTGACTTAAAAAAACAAAAGGTATTTCTGCTCGAAAAGTAAAAAAAGTTGCTTGAACTAGAATATTCTGCGTGGACGGCGTTTTTTCCGTTTTTTTCTCTACAGCCGGTGGGGCATAAATCCTAGAGATCTGTTTAATAGCTCATTTTAAATAAATTTGCTACATCTAATGACTTTTGTAATACAAAAATGTTTTTATGTAAACAGAATCAATTTTTGACGAAAAACCTCATTTTTTCTCAAACACTGTAGTAGCAAATGTTATTAAAATCATCATGGATCAACCATCGCAGGTAGGATTGCATAAAGGATCGATTTAGTTCATTATAAATGGGGACTATTTAAGTTTCATTGGATATAGTCCGGGCTGCTGAGGTAGCTAGCAACCTAGTAAGAGAAGATCATGGCAAATACTAAGAAATGTAACAGCCCATTACTCCTGGAAATAATGTCAAATCCAAACAAAAGGTACACCATCAGAACCAGCCTTTCTGAAACCCCTATAAAGGAAACTTACCTTCAATTGGCTTGATTAACGAGGAAAATCTATTGGCTTGAAAAACATGATAAGTTGCTTGAATTACGATATTCTGCATGCACGGTATCTTTTTCGGGCGAAGACAACGAAATTGACTGCTCTATCTTTGTAAAAGTTTACAGAAACCAATTTGCCACCGAGAAAGTGACTTTTGTGGTGGAGCCTTACAAAACTTGATATTTTTCACCGGCTCGGCTAGCCTACTGAGAAAAAAACTTGCAGGGAATTATTATCGTTTCTTTCCAAAATATCAGAAACAGCTGAGGTATTTTGCTAATACATAATACCATGCAATTGTGAAGCTTATTGAGAACCTGACTTCTTTTGCTTATTCTCAAAGGCCCTATAACAAATCATATAAACATGGGCTTGAAGAATTAAAACTGCAAAGAAAGAAACAATTTTTAATTCTAGATTCGAAAATTGTGTTGCTTTGCGACATTATTTTTATTTTAAGACTTTATTTCACACAAATAAAAATAAAAACAGAAGGCAGGAAGCCCAGTAACCTAGGTTGTACTGCATATCCAAAAGAAAATTCTGTAATATTTATGAAATACTCGTCGAAATAAATCCAAACAAAACTGGATTGTCAAGATTGAGGAAAGCTTACAGGGAATCAAGTTTCTCATTTATCTAGGAATTGCAATTTTAATTAGTGTGATACTGCATTTGAACCTAATTGGACGCTTGGAGCACTATTTTATTCGTTTAAATCATAAGTACATGAAAATGTTTGCAGAACACAGGAACAGATCCAGAGCTAGAATAAAGTTTATGAGTGAAGTTTACACTTCCACACAGGGAAGGGGGGGTCAATTTTGGAGGGAAAGCCAAAAATACTCAGAATCGAAAATAAATGGGATCTGCCTCAAGGGGAAGGCTCAGCGGCCCCTCCTTCCACCATTTCTGAGGGTGTTCTGTCGTGGTTTACCTTGTCACAGATACATTCTCTTGATTTTTCAAAAGTTCATTTCGAATTTCTTTCATTGAAATGCAAGAGTTGGAATATTTCAGTAGTGTTTTGTTGTGCTTTACCTTGTCACAGTTACATTCTCTTGATCTTTCAAAGTTCACTTTGGTTTTATTTCGTTGAAATGCAAGAGTTGGAATATTTCAGTAGTGTTCTGTCGTGGTTTACCTTGTCACAGAATGGTTTACCATGTCCCAGTTACATTCTCTTGATTTTTCAAAGTTCATTTTGAATTTCTTTCGTTGAAATGCAAGAGTTGGAATATTTCAGTAGTGTTTTGTTGCGGTTTATCTTGTCACAGTTACATTCTCTTAATTTTTCAAATCAAATTAATTTTCATGTTCATTTTGAATTTCTATCATTGAAATGCAAGAGTTGGAATATTTCGGTAGTGTTTTTGTCATGATGTACCTTTTCACAGTTACATTCTCTTGATTTTTCAAAGTTCATTTCGAATTTCTTTCATTGAAATGCAAGAGTTGGAATATTTCAGTAGTGTTTTGTCGTGGTTTAGCTTGTCACAGTTACACAGTTACATTCTCTTGATCTTTCAAAGTTCACTTTGGTTTTATTTCATTGAAATGGAAGAGTTGGAATATTTCAGTAGTGTTCTGTCGTGGTTTACCTTGTCACAGATACATTCTCTTGATTTTTCAAAGTTCATTTCGAATTTCTTTCATTGAAATGCAAGAGTTGGAATATTTCAGTATAGTTTTGTTGTGCTTTACCTTGTCACAGTTACATTCTCTTGATCTTTCAAAGTTCACTTTGGTTTTATTTCATTGAAATGCAAGAGTTGGAATATTTCAGTAGTGTTCTGTCGTGGTTTACCTTGTCACAGAATGGTTTACCATGTCACAGTTACATTCTCTTGATTTTTCAAAGTTCATTTTGAATTTCTTTCGTTGAAATGCAAGAGTTGGAATATTTCAGTAGTGTTTTGTTGCGGTTTACGATGTCACAGTTACATTCTCTTAATTTTTCAAAGTTCATTTTGAATTTCTATCATTGAAATGCCAAAGTTGGAATATTTCAGTAGTGTTTTGTCGTGGTTTACCTTGTCACAGCTACATTCTCTTAATTTTTCAAATTTCATTTTGAATTTCTTTCCTGGAAATGCAAGAGTTGGAATATTTCAATAGTGTTTTGTTGCAGTTTACCTTGTCACAGTTACATTTTCTTGATTTTTCAAAGTTCATTTTGAATTTCTTTCATTGAAATGCAAGAGTTGGAATATTTCAGTAGTGTTTTGTTAGGGTTTACCTTGTCATAGTTACATTTTCTTGATTTTTCAAAGTTCATTTCGAATTTTTTTATTGAAATGCAAGAGTTGGAATGTTTCAGTAGTGTTCTGTCGTGGTTTACCTTGTCACAGTTACATTCTCTTGATCTTTCAAAGTTCACTTTGGTTTTATTTCATTGAAATGCAAGAGTTGGAATATTTCAGTAGTGTTCTATCGTGGTTTACCTTGTCACAGATACATTCTCTTGATTTTTCAAAGTTCATTTCGAATTTCTTTCATTGAAATGCAAGAGTTGGAATATTTCAGTAGTGTTTTGTTGTGGTTTACCTTGTCACAGTTACATTCTCTTAATTTTTTAAAGTTCATTTTGGATTTCTTTCGATGAAATGCAAGAGTTGGAATATTTCAATAGTGTTTTGTCGTGGTTTACCTAGTCACAGTTACATTCTCTTAATTTTTCATAGTTCATTTTGGATTTCTTTCGTTGAAATGCAAGAGTTGGAATATTTCAGTAGTGTTTTGTTGCAGTTTACCTTATCACAGTCACATTTTCTTGATTTTTCCAAGTTCATTTTGAATTTCTTCCGTTGAAATGCAAGAGTTGGAATATTTCAGTAGTGTTTTGTCATGGTTTACCTTGTCACAGTTACATTCTCTTGATTTTTCAAAGTTCATTTTGAATTTCTTTCATTGAAATGCAAGAGTTGGAATATTCCAGTAGTGTTTTGTCGTAGTTTACCATGTCACAGTTACATTCTCTTGATTTTTCAAAGTTTATTTCGGATTTCTTTCGATGAAATGCAAGAGTTGGAATATTTCAGTAGTGTTTTGTCATGGTTTGCCTTTTCACAGTTACATGTTCTTGATTTTTCAAAGATCATTTTGAATTTCTTTCGTTGAAATGCAAGAGTTGGAATATTTCAGTAGTGTTTTGTTGCAGTTTACCTTATCGCAGTTACATTCTCTTTATTTTTCCAAGTTCATTTTGAATTTGTTTCGTTGAAATGCAAGAGTTGGAATTTTTCAGTAGTGTTTTTGTCATGGTTTACCTTGTCACAGTTACATTCTCTTGATTTTTTCAAAGTTCATTTTGAATTTCTTTCATTGAAATGCAAGAGTTGGAATATTCCAGTAGTGTTTTGTCGTAGTTTACCATGTCACACTTACATTCTCTTGATTTTTCAAAGTTCATTTTGGATTTCTTCCGATGAAATGCGAGAGTTGGAATATTTCAGTAGTATTTTGTCATGGTTTACCTTGTCACAGTTCCATTTTCTTAATTTTTCAAAGTTCATTTTGAACTTCTTTCTTTGAAATGCAAGAGTTGGAATATTTCAGTAGTGTTTTGTTGGGGTTTACCTTGTCATAGTTAAATTCTCTTTAGTTTTCAAAGTTCATTTTGAATTTCTGTCGTTGAAATGCAAGAGTTGGAATATTTCAGTAGTGTTTTGTTGCAGTTTACCTTATCACAGTTACAATTTCTTGATTTTTCCAAGTTCATTTTGAATTTCTTTCGTTGAAATGCAAGAGTTGGAATATTTCACTAGTGTTTTATCATGGTTTACCTTGTCAAGTTACATTTTCTTGATTTTTCAAAGTTCATTTTGAATTTCTTTCGTTGAAATGCAAGAGTTGCAATATTTCAGTGGTGTTTTGTCATGGTTTACCTTGTCACAGGTACATTTTCTTGATTTTTCAAAGTTCATTTTGAATTTCTTTCATTGAAATGCAAGAGTTGGAATATTCCAGTAGTGGTTTGTCGTAGTTTACCGTGTCACAGTTACATTCTCTTGATTTTTCAAAGTTCATTTTGGATTTCTTTCGATGAAATGCAAGAGTTGGAATATTTTAGTAGTGTTCTATCGTGGTTTACCTTGTCACAGATACATTCTCTTAATTTTTCAAAGTTCATTTCGAATTTCTTTCATTGAAATGCAAGAGTTGGAATATTTCAGTAGTGTCTTGTTGTGGTTTACCTTATCAAGAGTTACATTCTCTTGATTTTTCAAAGTTCATTTTGGATTTCTTTCGATGAAATGCAAGAGTTGGAATTTTTCAATAGTGTTTTGTCGTGGTTTACCTAGTCACAGTTACATTCTCTTAATTTTTCAAAGTTCATTTTGGATTTCTTTCGTTGAAATGCAAGAGTTGGAATATTTCAGTAGTGTTTTGTTGTGGTTTACCTTGTCACAGTTACATTTTCTTGATTTTTCAAAGTTCATTTTGAATTTCTTTCGTTGAAATGCAAGAGTTGGAATATTTCAGTAGTGTTTTGTTGTGGTTTACCTTGTCATAGTTACATTCTCTTGATTTTTCAAAGTTCATTTTGAATTTCTGTCGTTGAAATGCAAGAGTTGGAATATTTCAGTAGTGTTTTGTTGCGGTTTACCTTGTCACAATTACATTCTCTTGATTTTTCAAAGTTCATATGAATTTTTTTCATTGAAATGCAAGAGTTGGATTATTTCAGTAGTGTTTTGTTGCGGTTTACCTTGTCACAATTACATTCTCTTAATTTTTCAAAGTTCATTTTGAATTTCTATAATTGAAATGCAAGAGTTGGAATATTTCAGTAGTGTTTTGTCGTGGTTTACCTTATCACAGTTACATTCTCTTAATTTTTCAAAGTTCATTTTGAATTTCTTTCCTGGAAATGCAAGAGTTGGAATATTTCAATAGTGTTTTATCGTGGTTTACCTTGTCACAGTTACATTTTCTTGATTTTTCAAAGTTCATTTTGAATTTCTTTCATTGAAATGCAAGAATTGGAATATTTCAGTAGTGTTTTGTTATGGTTTACCTTAACACAGTTACATTCTATTAATTTTTCAAAGTTCATTTTGAATTTCTATCGTTGAAATGCAAGAGTTGGAATATTTCAGTAGTGTTTTGGTTTGGTTTACCATTTCACAGTTACATTTTCTTGATTTTTCAAAGTTCATTTTGAATTTTTTTTTTCGTTGAAATGCAAGAGTTGGAATATTTCAGTAGTGTTTTGTTGTGGTTTACCTTGTCACAGTTACATTCTCTTGATTTTTCAAAGTTCATTTTGAATTTCTATCATTGAAATGCAAGAGTTGGAATATTTCAGCAGTGTTTTGCCGTGGTTTACCTTGTCACAGTTACATTCTCTTAATTTTTCAAAGTTTATTTTGAATTTTTTATTGAAATGCAAGAGTTGGAATATTTCAGTAGTGTTTTGTTGTGGTTTACCTTGTCACAGTTACATTCTCTTGATTTTTGAAAGTTCATTTTGAATTTCTATCATTGAAATGCAAGAGTTGGAATATTTCAGCAGTGTTTTGTCGTAGTTTACCTTGTCACAGTTACATTCTCTTAATTTTTCAAAGTTCATTTTGAATTTCTTTCGATAAAACGCAAGAGTTGGAATATTTCAATAGTATTTTGTCGTGGTTTACCTTGTCACAGTTACATTTTCTTGATTTTTTTCAAAGTCCATTTTGAATTTCTTTCATTGAAATGCAAGAGTTGGAATATTTCAGTAGTGTTTTGTTGTGGTTTACCATGTCAGAGTTACATTCTCTTGATTGTTCAAAGTTCATTTCGAATTTCTTTCATTGAAATGCAAGAGTTGGAATATTTCAGTAGTGTTCTGTCGTGGTTTACCTTGTCACAGTTACATTCTCTTGATTTTTCAAAGTTCACTTAGGTTTTATTTCGGTGAAATGCAAGAGTTGGAATATTTCAGTAGTGTTTTGTTGTGGTTTACCTTGTCACACCTAAATTCTCTTAATTTTTCAAAGTTTATTTTGGATTTCTTTCGATGAAATGCATGAGTTGGAATATTTCAATAGTGTTTTGTAGTGGTTTACCTAGTCACAGTTACATTCTCTTGATTTTTCAAAGTTCACTTTGGTTTTATTTCAGTGAAATGCAAGAGACCTAAAATAATGTCGTGAAATCAACATGCAAAGTCGACATAGCTTTATTTCATTTTTTTAAGGTTAATTCTTCTGAATTTTCTTTAAGAAAATTCAGAAGAGAATTTGAACATTTTGCACTTTTCTAGTTTTTTTATTTAATCCCTTAAAGACCCTAACAATTTAGGTTATGCATAAATCCTTTTACAGAAGTTATTTAGTGAAATCACAAGACATGATGAAAGAAAAAAAGTACATAAGAAAAAAATTGTCAGTTGTGGGGTTCGAACCCACGACCCCGTATGGGGACCGGATCTTGAGTCTAGCGCCTTAACCACTCGGCCAACCTGACTTGTAAACAATTCCTGATCATATTCATATTGTAATTCAGTTTCATTCTGTGTGTGTCGTCTCTTTGTGTGTGTTGTCTCTGTGTGTTTGTCGTCTCTGTGTGTGTGTGTGTGTGTGTGTGTGTGTGTGTGCGTTGTCCCTCTATGTGTGTCGTCTCTGTGTTAAATTCTCTTGATTTTTCAAAGTTCACTTTGGTTTGATTTCGGTGAAATGCAAGAGACCTAAAATAATGTCGTGAAATCAACATGCAAAGTCGACATAGCTTTATTTCATTTTTTAAGGTTAATTTAGACGAGGTTACGTGCGCGCAGGTAACCTCGTCTAAATTAACCTTAAAAAATAAAATAAAGCTTTTCACTGCATTTCACTGAAATAAAACCAAAGTGAACTTTGAAAAATCAAGAGAATGTAACTGTGACTAGGTAAACCACGACAAAACACTATTGAAATATTCCAACTCTTGCGTTTCATCGAAAGAAATTCAAAATGAACTTTGAAAAATTAAGAGAATTTAGGTGTGACGAGGTAAACCTTAACAAAACACTACTGAAATATTAAAACTCTTGCATTTCACCGAAATTGAAAAATCGAGAGAATGTAACTGTGGCAAGGTAAAACACGACAGAACACTACTGAAATATTCCAACTCTTGCATTTCAATGAAAGAAATTCGAAATGAACTTTGAACAATCAAGAGAATGTAACTCTGACATGGTAAACCACAACAAAACACTACTGAAATATTCCAACTCTTGCATTTCAATGAAAGAAATTCAAAATGGACTTTGAAAAAAATCAAGAAAATGTAACTGTGACAAGGTAAACCACGACAAAGCACTATTGAAATATTCCAACTCTTGCGTTTCATCGAAAGAAATTCAAAATGAACTTTGAAAAATTAAGAGAATGTAACTCTGACAAGGTAAACCACGACAAAACACTGCTGAAATATTCCAACTCTTGCATTTCAATGATAGAAATTCAAAATGAAATTTGAAAAATCAAGAGAATGTAACTGTGACAAGGTAAACCACAACATAACACTACTGAAATATTCCAACTCTTGCATTTCAACGAAAAAATTCAAAATGAACTTTGAAAAATTAAGAGAATGTAACTGTGACAAGGTAAACCACGACAAAACACTGCTGAAATATTCCAACTCTTGCATTTCAATGATAGAAATTCAAAATGAACTTTGAAAAATCAAGAGAATGTAACTGTGACAAGGTAAACCACAACAAAACACTACTGAAATATTCAACTCTTCCATTTCAACAAAAAAAAATTCAAAATGAACTTTGAAAAATCAAGAAAATGTAACTGTGAAATGGTAAACCACAACAAAACACTACTGAAATATTCCAACTCTTGCATTTCAACGATAGAAATTCAAAATGAACTTTGAAAAATTAATAGAATGTAACTGTGAAAAGGTAAACCACGATAAAACACTATTGAAATATTCCAACTCTCGCATTTCCAGGAAAGAAATTCAAAATGAACTTTGAAAAATTAAGAGAATGTAACTGTGATAAGGTAAACCACGACAAAACACTACTGAAATATTCCAACTCTTGCATTTCAATTATAGAAATTCAAAATGAAATTTGAAAAATTAAGAGAATGTAATTGTGACAAGGTAAACCGCAACAAAACACTACTGAAATAATCCAACTCTTGCATTTCAATGAAAGAAATTCATATGAACTTTGAAAAATCAAGAGAATGTAAGTGTGACATGGTAAACCATGACAAAACACTACTGAAATATTCCAACTCTTGCATTTCAACGACAGAAATTCAAAATGAACTTTGAAAAATCAAGAAAATGTAACTGTGACAAGGTAAACCACAACAAAACACTACTGAAATATTCCAAATCTTGCATTTCAACGAAAGAAATCCAAAATGAACTTTGAAAAATTAAGAGAATGTAACTGTGACTAGGTAAACCATGACAAAACACTACTGAAATATTCCAACTCTTGCATTTCATCGAAAGAAATCCAAAATGAACTTTGAAAAATCAAGAGAATGTAACTGTGATAGGGTAAACCACAACAAAACACTACTGAAATATTCCAACTCTTGCATTTCAATGAAAGAAATTCGAAATGAACTTTGAAAAATTAAGAGAATGTATCTGTGACAAGGTAAACCACGATAGAACACTACTAAAATATTCCAACTCTTGCATTTCATCGAAAGAAATCCAAAATGAACTTTGAAAAATCAAGAGAATGTAACTGTGACACGGTAAACTACGACAAACCACTACTGGAATATTCCAACTCTTGCATTTCAATGAAAGAAATTCAAAATGAACTTTGAAAAATCAAGAAAATGTACCTGTGACAAGGTAAACCATGACAAAACACTACTGAAATATTGCAACTCTTGCATTTCAACGAAAGAAATTCAAAATGAACTTTGAAAAATAAAGAGAATGTAACTGTGACTAGGTAAACCACGACGAAACACTATTGAAATATTCCAACTCTTGCATTTCATCGAAAGAAATCCAAAGTGAACTTTAAAAAATTAAGAGAATGTAACTGTGATAAGGTAAACCACAACAAAATACTACTGAAATATTCCAACTCTTGCATTTCAATGAAAGAAATTCGAAATGAACTTTGAAAAATCAAGAGAATGTATCTGTGACAAGGTAAACCACGATAGAACACTACTGAAATATTCTAACTCTTGCATTTCAATGAAAGAAATTTGAAATGAACTTTGAAAAATCAAGAAGATGTAACTGTGACAAGGTAAACTGCAACAAAACACTATTGAAATATTCCAACTCTTGCATTTCAATGAAAGAAATTCAAAATGAACTTTGAAAAGTCAAGAAAATGTAACTGTGACAAGGTAAACTGCAACAAAACACTATAGAAATATTCCAACTCTTGAATTTCCAGGAAAGAAATTCAAAATGAACTTTGAAAAATTAAGAGAATGTAACTGTGACAAGGTAAACCACGACAAAACACTACTGAAATATTCCAACTCTGGCATTTCAATGATAGAAATTCAAAATGAACTTTGAAAAATCAAGAGAATGTAACTGTGACAAGGTAAACCACGACAGAACACTACTGAAATATTCCAACTCTTGCATTTCAATGAAATAAATTTGAAATGAACTTTGAAAAATCAAGAAAATGTAACTGTGACAAGATAAACTGCAACAAAACACTATTGAAATATTCCAACTCTTGCATTTCAATGAAAAAAATTCAAAATGAACTTTGAAAAATCAAGAAAATGTAACTGTGACAAGGTAAACTGCAACAAAACTAGAAATATTCCAACTCTTGAATTTCCAGGAAAGAAATTCAAAATGAACTTTGAAAAATTAAGAGAATGTAACTGTGACAAGGTAAACCGCAACAAAATACTACTGAAATATTCCAACTCTTGCATTTCAACGAAAGAAATTCAAAATGAAATTTGAAAAATCAAGAGAATGTAACTGTGACATGGTAAACCATTCTGTGACAAGGTAAACCACGACAGAACACTACTGAAATATTCCAACTCTTGCATTTCAATGAAATAAAACCAAAGTGAACTTTGAAAGATCAAGAGAATGTAACTGTGACAAGGTAAAGCACAACAAAACACTACTGAAATATTCCAACTCTTGCATTTCAATGAAAGAAATTCGAAATGAACTTTGAAAAATCAAGAGAATGTATCTGTGACAAGGTAAACCACGACAGAACACTACTGAAATATTCCAACTCTTGCATTTCAATGAAATAAAACCAAAGTGAACTTTGAAAGATCAAGAGAATGTAACTGTGACAAGCTAAACCACGACAAAACACTACTGAAATATTCCAACTCTTGCATTTCAATGAAAGAAATTCGAAATGAACTTTGAAAAATCAAGAGAATGTAACTGTGACAAGGTAAACCATGACAAAACACTACCGAAATATTCCAACTCTTGCATTTCAATGATAGAAATTCAAAATGAACTTTGAAAAATTAAGAAAATGTAACTGTGACAAGGTAAACCGCAACAAAACACTACTGAAATATTCCAACTCTTGCATTTCAACGAAAGAAATTCAAAATGAACTTTGAAAAATCAAGAGAATGTAACTGTGACATGGTAAACCATTCTGTGATAAGGTAAACCACGACAGAACACTACTGAAATATTCCAACTCTTGCATTTCAACGAAATAAAACCAAAGTGAACTTTGAAAGATCAAGAGAATGTAACTGTGACAAGGTAAAGCACAACAAAACACTACTGAAATATTCCAACTCTTGCATTTCAATGAAAGAAATTCGAAATGAACTTTTGAAAAATCAAGAAAATGTATCTGTGACAAGGTAAACCACGACAGAACATCCTCAGAAATGGGGGAAGGAGGGGCCGCTGAGCCTTCCCCTTGAGGCAGATCCCATTTATTTTCGATTCTGAGTATTTTTGGTTTTCCCTCCAAAATTGACCCCCCTCCCCTGCCCTCAGAAATGGGGGAACGAAGGGCCTCTGAGCCTTCCCCTTGAGGCAGATCCCATTTATTTTCGATCCCTTTCCCTCAGTAATCCTTCAGAACCAAAATCCCTAAGCATTTTTCCATTATCGGACTTCTTTCTCAGTCATAGGCAGCGCAATAGCGCTGCCTATGACTGAGAAAAGAACGATGTGGGCACAATGTGTTTTTTATTTTATCTGTCCATACCCGGGCCCTTCGTATCGAAGGAGTTGTCATAGAAACTTCGAAAAGGGCTCATTCGATTGGATATTGGTGTGGCTAGTGCCCTTTTTAATGGTCAAAAGTGATTGGAGGGCAACTAACCCACGCCCATCATTCCCCCAAACAAATCAAATCAAATTTTTGAGATAACCATTTTGTTCAGCGTTGTTGATTTCCAGATAGAAAATATGTTTTTGAGGAGGACACTCCCCCACAACCCTCGAGGCGAGGGTTTTAAGTTATGCCCTGAGGGCATATAAGACCGACGCTGGCACAATGTACTATTTGTTATATTTTCTTTTGGTAACAATTTCCTGCAGTAATAAGGGTTAGCATGTCAGTTACTTCGAGCATTATTAATAGATGGCATAAAAAGAAAAATTCAAAGCGGAACGCTTCTTTGTACATAAAAATCGTTTTTATTAGAGCTGAAGCCATTAACGAAGCTACTAGAAAAGATTTTAAACTTTAGACATGTTACACTTGAGTGAGAAGGTAAAATACGTCACCAGGTTTCCACATTCCCCACCGCCTCTCATTTAAAAGTACATTTAAATTATTAATTATTATATTTTTATTTTGGCAATAAAGTAGTTGGTGGCGCAAAGTTCAACACAAGAGAGGTGAGATCCAAGATACGATAATACTAAAATTGAAAATCTAATAATTACACCCCACCTCCTAACAGAATTCATCGCTAGTCTGCATTTTCAACTTCGAACAGGTGTCATTGCTGGTTGATGGTATACAGCCAAGATACCAATTTCCTTCATATTCCCAAAAATAATATTTTACTTCTTTACTACTATTTGGTAAAGCTAATGATTTATATTATAAATTTTTGTTTGACTCTATTTTTAGTCATTAAATGGTCTTAAGGAAACCCAAATCAAAAGCTTCCATCAATCAACTGATTGAACCATTATTGACCGTCAAGGAACCTGTTTGAAGCTTGAGTCAAGCGTTGATGGTGATTGATATATAGTTTGAATGACTCTTTCAGTTCCTAGACGGTCAATCTTGCTTTAATCAATTGATTGACGGAAGCTTTTGATCAAAATGATTGACCGTCTAGGGTGTTCTTTATTCCTTTGATGCCAGACTTTTAACATTTCCCTGTTTACAATAGCTTCTTTTTAACAATATTCAAGATTACACTCTTCACGTACACTCAAGGACCCTTTCATATACGGAATAATTTCTGTGCGTTTTAAGTTTTAATGTTGCTCCTTACTTTCAGTTAAAAAATTTTTTTTTAATTTAATTTTTGAACATTTTTGAATTAATGCAGGTTTTGATTTTGGCTCACCGTACATGAATAATTAAAAAAAAAATTGCATACTAATTTGACTTTTATTTGGTTAAATGGCTTTCTCGAAAGTTGTTTAATTTTATTACGAACGTTTTTATTAGTAATAAATATATGTAACTTACGAATTAACTTACGTAACGAAATTCTATATTCATATATTTTTAAAAAATATATTAGGGATTCATCCCTTATTCAATACCTCGCTCTTTACGCTAAAGTTCGAATTTGGTTCCAATTCTTTAAAAATGACCCCTTAATCACAAAGGCCGTTAATTAGAATAAATAGCTCTTATGAAAGTACTAAAAAAATTTTTGCTTAAAGAACGAGGTATTGACTAGGGGGCGAACCCAGTCATATACGTAATAATTTCTGTTCGTTTTAAGTTTTGATGTTGCTCCTTACTTTCGGTTGAAAAACTTGTTTTTTTTTATATAATTTCTAATCGATTTTTTAAATAATGCTGGGAAATCCGGCACCCCCTTCATAGCAATGTCCCTTCCCCCATGGAAAGATCCTCCCACATAACCCCCGGCACCTCCCCCGCTACCAGAAAAACCCCCCCTTAAAACGTCTGTATACTTCCCAATAACCAATGCTATATGTAAGCATTGGGTAAAGTTCATAAATTTCAGACCTCCCCCCTGGAACTTTGGAGGATCAAGTCATCCTAAAAGACATATTTATTATATTTTCGACCATGCTGACCAAAATGGCTACCTCAAAATTTTGATCGGGTGGCTTTGGGAAAAAATGAGCGTGGGACGGGGCCTAGTTGCCCTCCATTTTTTTGGTCACTTAAAAAGGGCATTATAACTTTTAGTTTCCGTTCAAATGAGCCCTCCCACAATATTCTAGGAAGACTGGGTCGATACAATAACCCCTTGGGGGAAAAAAAACAAATAAACACGCATCCCTGATCTTTCTTCTGGCAAAAATTCAAAATTCCACATTTTTGCAGATAAGAGCTTGAAACCTCTACAGTAGGGTTCTCTGATACGCTGAATTTTATGGTGTGATTTTCATTAAGGTTCTATAATTTTTAGGGGTTGTTTCCTCCTTTTTTTGAAAATCAGGCGAATAAAACTTTTTCCACAAAATTAGTTTTTCAAAGAAAAGTAAAGAAATCCATTAAAAAAAAACGAGCAAAAATAAAATCAAATAATCTACCAAGCGTGAAACTACCACAAATCCACATCGATAAGTAAATGAAACCCAAAACGAACAGAAATTACAAAAAAAATAACGGAGTCAAACATCAAAACGAACAGAAATTAACATAAGTTGGGTACAAAATCTATAACGACGCTTTATATAAAATCCTTATATGCTCCGAGGGTATAACTTAAGACTCTTACCCTGAGGGATGTGGGGGTTGTCATCCACAAAGACCTAATTTTCTGAATTTTCAACTATGTTGAAAAAAAAATGGTTATCTCAAAATTTTGGATTGGATGTGTTTGGGAAAATGGTGGGTGTGAGGGGGGTTAGTCGCCCTCCAATTATTTTCTACTAATAGAAATTAAACTAGCCCTTTCAATTTTCAATCAAATGAGCCATTTTTGAAGTTTCCACGACAACCCTTTCTATTAAAACCCTTTCTATCAACTATGTTGAAAAAATGGCTATCTCAATATTTTGATTGGATGTGTTTGGGGAAATGGTGGGCGTGAGAAGGGGTCCCTCTGAGGGGACCCCCCTTATCATTGGGAGGCATATAAGTCAAATCTTATATGCCTTCAGGGCATAACTTGCAACCCTTGCCCTGAGGGCTTTCGATGGAGCGTTCTCCTCAAAGACATTTTTCCAGATCTTTCAACTATGTTGAACAAAATGGCTATCTCAAAATTTTAATTGGGTGTGTTTAGGGAAATGGTGGACATAGAAGGCGTGTTAGTTGCCTTCCAATCACTTGGCTGGTAAAAAGGGAACAAGTCCTTCTAATTTTCAATTGGATGAGCCCTTTTCGAAGTTTCTACAACAACTCCTTCGATACGAAGTGCCCTAGTCCTGAAAAAAACACAAAAATAAATATTAAATTGTGCCAACATTGTTCTTTACTAAGGCAGCGCTGTAACGCTGCCCATGAAAGACAAACTGAAAAAGAAAAAGACAAAATCCATTATGCAATCTTTGTATTCTGTTTTTAGAATTTTCTGGAAACCAGCTTTCAAGTGCCGAAACTAAGCTACGTATGTGCACAAGCGCTGTCTGAAATCTAAGCAAGTGGCCTAAAAGAACAATCTTCGGCAATCTGTCATCCTTCATCCGCAAAACGTGCGCTAACCACCTCAACCTATCTTTCATTATAGCACTAGAGAGCGGTATTGAACCAAATTTTTCGTATAGCCTATTGTTTGAAATACGGTCATTCAGCCGGTGTGTTTGGGGAAATAATGGGGGTGGGGGGGGGGGGGCTAGTTGCCTTCTATTCACTTTCGACTAATAAAAAGGGCACTAGCCCTTTGAATTTCCAATTGAATGAGCTTTTTTTGAAGTTTCTACAACAACGCCTTCTTTAAAAAACCTTATATGCCCCCAAGGCGTAACTTAAAACCCTTGCCCTGAGGGCTGTGGGGGAGTGTCCTCCTCAAAAATATATTTCCTATCTGGAAAGTTATAGTGCCTTTTCTGGAGTCAAAAGTGATCAGAAGGCAGCTGCCCCCCCCCCCTTGCCAAGCCCTATTTTCTCCAAATTTATGTGATGATATGATAATTTTGAGATAGTCATTTTGTTCAAAATAATCCATAGGTCATATAACAATACTTCCAGGGTTGACACAACCCCCCAGAGATTAGGAACAGAGGCTGTAAGTTATACCCCGAGGCCTATAAGGTTTTTATAGAAGAGGTGGTCACATGAACTTTGGAGGACGGTTATTTGACTGAAAATTAAAAATTCTAGTTCCCTTTTGTATTTTCTTGTCACCCACAAGACCTTTTCACCTTCTTTTATTCTAGTTAAAGCAGCTTAGTCTTTTCAAGAATAGTTCACATCTATTTTTGCATTCTAACCTATCAAAACCTCCCAGACATTTATTAATTTTGCCAGCATTTTAATCCAGGACGCTTAAATCACATCGATAGTTTGAGTGTGGGAAAGTTTCACCTTCCCATTTGATTCCACTCTGCAATATACTTTACAGTGTTTCGAAAGAACTTAGGGCGTCTTGACTCTTTGGTTGTGGACTAACCGGTCGTTAGTGGGCAGACAGGATTAGACATCGAACACGCTCTGCTTGAAACTGTGAAGCATCAGTCTCTGACGGTAGAAGATTTCAAGCAGAAGCTTGTAGATGGTGCTATGGATGGATAATATTTTACGCTTCATGTGCCCACTCATCTTTTGACGCTTATTTGTCTCCTTGATTCTCCTTGGAATAAGTTTAACTGTGACACAGTGCATCGGGTTTAATTGTGTAAGGTTGCCCCTACTTAACAGGGCTAATAAATTTGGTAGCGTGATATAAACTGAGGCGTTGGATAAGAATTAGTACTCAGAACTCAGTGACAACTGATTTTATTTATAAAATAAGATAAAATGAAAAATATTCTAATTCTATCTATGTTGGCTATTTCCAAACCTCTTCTAAGGTCAAATGATCCACTTGTTCAAATCCACCGATGTATACCGAAAAGAAAAAGATTAAGTTAATCCTAAGCTAATGAATGTTTCAACTTAAAGGGGTTACACTTGAACAGCTTGTCAAGGCTTGAGTTCTGGGTTATAAAAAATCCTTTAGTTCAAGCTATTTTTGAGCTAAGCTAAGAATAACCGTACTTGCTTTTAATTCCAATTTTCATTAACCTAAACCAAGAGATTCTCTATTATTTCTTGAAAAAGGGCTGTGTATTGTTTGGACCTTTATTAAGTTTTAACTTTAGCAGGGAAGGCTTAATTGAAAATATCTGGACATAAAGGTTTGAAAATTCTTACACTGATAATATTGTTCCCCTCTTCCCCTGACCTGCCTGTATAAACATTTAGGTTACTTTTGTATAAACATGCAGTACGGGGTTAACAAAATGAAATAGTGATTAAAAAGGGGAACGGTGTTCCTCTTCGTATAAACGTCTGAAGATTACACAAGGGGGGGGGGTTGAAGTAATGTTATTGTCCGATAATTCCAATTTTCGAATATAAGGTCTTTATAAAGTCAAGCGAAGTCTCAAGGGACTCTAGGCTGAAAAGGGGAAGCCCAAATGGCTACTCCTAGCTTTCTTTTCTTGGTTGAGGTTTTCTTTCCTCCTTAAACTCTCAGTTATTCAAAGCTTAAATTTCTGGGAAGAAATTTACTTTGGCTTATTCTAACCTTAAAAAAATGCTGTTTTGTCCAAATGGCTCAAGCCTTGTTTAGGTGAAAATACAAATGAAACTATAAGTCCCAAAATCATCAATTTCTCTTATATACATATTAAAATTATCTCCAAGTGACAGAAAGCCTTTTAGAGGTTTATCTTCTTATTTTAACCTTTATCTTCAAACTTTTATCCCCAAGGAGAATTTCAGACAGACAGTGGTAGCTTATCGTTATTACAAAGTAAACACTTACTCTGTTCGATTTCCAAAAAGAGACTACCCTGTTTTCGTTCCTCAATCTCTATTTTAAGTTCTATCTATTTTGTTCTTCCTTCCTGTCATTGGTCAGAGACCAGTTTGATGTCATCCTAATGATAGTTCTTTGTTCAAAAGATTGGTGTCCGCTTTCTCTATTAAAAACCCTGTTTTTGGTCATGTGATTCAAATCGCGTAATATCTTTGTCGTTGACCCCTCGAGTTTGAAACGGCAGTCCGCTATTTGTATTTGCATTTTATGGTCCTTGTTGAGTCAAGGGTACAATTGTTCAAAATCTAGCTAATGTTGTTTGTTTCCTTACACAAAGAAATTTAATACTTTGTTACTCTTATCATTACGTAAAAGTCATACTTTGCTATCTTTACAATTTATTCAGGTTATGATGGCTTTCCCACATTTTTACAACCTCCCACACTTAAAATTCTTAGTACAGTTATTTTTTCTTAATGAAACTATAACTTGCTAAGAATTAATTTAGTTCAATTTCTTCCTGTTCTACATTTACGTGGAATCCTTGAGACTTTTGTTTCCTATAGTCTAACAATAGTTTTCTCAATGTTTTAAATATAATTCCAATAGAGACTAGTCCTAATAAAGATAGAAATAGATTAAGGGTATTGAAAAAAATGTCCAATAGCTAGCCGTTTTCCTTCCTTTTTCTTTCTTTAAGGAAATGTGCATTTTTCTTAGCTCAGCTATGCCAATCTGCGTCTTGGTGTTGTTCTGGAAATATATAGAGATTATATCTTCAAATTCTTCGCTCCATTCGTTTTTTATACCAGCTATGGAGAGGTTTCCTTCTAGGCTAATTATCGATATATTTAAAGGTGCCATTTCCTTTGTAATCTGTCCCCTATACATACTGTTTATATTTAACATTTCTGCAGTTAGAGAACATTCTTCTGGCAATTTCACTATTGAGCTGCCTTTTATATATGTGAATTTACTGTTTTTCTCTGTTTTACATTCGAAATGTATTCTTATTTCTTCTATGAAAGGAGATGTGATTATATATTTTTCCCTTCCAATTCTTTGGATTAAGATTTTATTTTCCTTTATAATTTTGGTTTGGCACTCTTTATTAATTAATGCATTATTTTCCATATAGTTTGCTAAACTGCAGGAGTTCATTTGTGTTCTTCTAATAATAAATTGGTGGTTGCACAATAGTGGTCTACTCTTTAAATTACATCTTCTTTCTATATTGTCATCTTCTAAAAAATATCTCGTTTGATCTTTACTTAACCCAAAAAATTTGAAGTCATTTTCTATTTGAAAGAAATACGAAGTGTTTGACACTGGGAACGGAATGTTGAACATTTCAAACATTCTGAACCCATCCTTCTTATTTGATCTAGAAAAATCACAAATAACCAACAATTTCAATTGTTGTGTCGCCACATTGCAGCTAGCCGATTTATAAAGTTCCAGTAAGGCGTATCGTCTGTAATTTACCGATATTCTATAACCTATTTGGTAGTGAATTTTCAATTTCAAAAATTGTCCTAAGCATGTCTGCCGGATCTGTGACAATGAATGGGAAACTTTTATTTTCTGCTTGAAGAATAGAAAGGATTACTGTTTCTATTTTCTTTACTAGCTTTTTTATTTGGATAGAACCTTTTTTCATTTCTTTGTTTATCTGTAATTTTAGGAAATTTATTTCATTAATTTCCTTTGATATATACTCGATAATTCTCTTGGAGGTTCTTCCCAAAATTTCTAAGCTTTTGTTTCTTTCCATTCTTAATTCTCTGTCGAAGTCACTTACTAACAATATAGATCTGTCCGACATGTGTAGTAACCTTTCATTTTTTTTCCGTTAAATAATCTACCTGATGAAGAATGTTTTCTACATTTTCTTCCGTGGCTAGTCCTGTGACCCATCCTATTGTTTTTCCCAAAAGTGGTAAAAGACTTCGTTTGTTTCGATTTGTATTATCTGTCATTAATGATTCTAATATTTTTAGAATTCCATTTCCTTCACTTAATTCTAAATGTAATAGTTTGCACTTATCTATTACATATTCCTTTAGGTCATGTATTTCTCTTAGTTCTGTGAAATTCTTTTTTCCCTTTTCTAAGTCTTTATTGACTATTTGTTCCATAATTTTAATATTTTCGATATTTGAAATAATCAAATTCAGATCGTCTAAATCAGATCTGAGGCTTTCCGTATTTACATACCATATTACCTGATGTATTCCGTTAATTGGGAAGATCTGACCAATATCCTTGAAGGCTATTTGGCTATGTATTTCTGTTTCCTTAAGCAATATCCCTCTTGTAAACAGGGTCAACCAAACAAACAGATTTCCAATCATTTTGCTGAAATGGTTTATGTCCTTTAGTTACCTTTTAATATGGCAGGTTACAAGTGTATTTTATTTAAAACTTTGGAAGGTTCGATAATCTTACATACCCATGACACTATTAGCAGTGAGAAAGTTGAGTGCCTTATGTTATGGTATTCCCATACTTGTGAACTTTGTCTTCCTTACTCTCGGTGTTTCGATATGATTATAAAGCCCTTCCCAGAATATCTCCCCGTTAATATGAGGCTTTTATTTGCCCGTAATAGACGCGTGCATTTTCATAATGACTTTAATTCAAATATAACTAGACATTCTGTTCTTAGTGTTGCAGATCTTGATTTAGGAGATCTTTGCCTATATCCAGGCTTCCCCCTCTTATTTTACAGTAATTTCTTTATGTTATGTCTAGTTTAAAGTGTATCGTCGTTTTAACAAGTGACGGGAAGATTATTTTGCACACACACCATAGTGTTTCTTTGGATTTAACCGATAATTTAAGAATTTGGAACATTTCATCATGTGGACATAGCCCTACTAATCATCGGTGTATGGTTTTGGTCCTCGGTGGGATTTCATTAGTTACCCTTGAACACTTTCATACCCACCTACCGAGAAAATAAACTAAACTATACTCTGTTCAGATCGCAGATTTTGAGGAGTTTTGTATTTCTCCAGAGGATACTGGCTTGGAGCAGCCTTTTGAAGGTTTAAATTTATAATAAGGTAAGTTTGTTCTTTATTAAGGAATTCCTATTTTTCCACCGAGAAACCTTTAAACTAGGATCTTTATAATTTAGTGGCTTTGATTTAGCCTTTCTTTCATGGATAAATCTTCCTTGTTCGTAATTATCAAATGTTTGCACCGAAGTATTTCCTTCCGAATTGTCATTTATTTCCTCACTGGTTATTTCGTCCATGGGTTGTAATTGAGGCTCTGGTAATCTCAATTCTGTGTTTGTTCCTGTGTTACCAGGATCATTCTCCTCACTTGAAGTCGTAATGTAAGGCTTGTTTACACTTTCCAAATTATTTTCATTTATTTGGTTTAATAAACTTCCCTTTAAATTACATTGCCAAATATTATGGGGGATCTCTTCCTCTATCTGTAATATGTTTATTTGCTCCCCTTCGATTTCATCTTGTATAGGATTTAAGGGCTGGTCATCTACCTTTGACCTTTGTTTTGCTATCTCGGGGTTCATGGCTAAAAACCTTTCGTGGTCATTTATTTTTTAAGTTGTCTTATATTTACCAACCTGCGTTTACAGGTTCTTTAACTCCTGTAGCAAAAAGACGTTTTTATATAATTCCGATAACACTAGATAAGGTCCCCTGAATGAATAATTTTTTGATGAACTTTCTTGGATTACATACACTAAATTATTAGGGAAAATTTCGATTTCCAATATTTTTTGTTGTATTGTGCCGCTTGACCTTTTCGGGCCCTTTTTAATTCGTTCATACATATTTGTCGGCTGAAGAATACCTCTTGAACAAGATTAGATACCCATTCATCTTCTGAATAGAAACTCTCCCTCGGATTAGAAACAATGTTATCAAATACTGATTTCGCTTCGAAACCATGTAGTAGAAAAAAGGGTGTATATTTTCTGCTAGCATATATACTAGTGTTTAATGCTAATTGTATGAATGGTAAGAATTCACTCCAATTTCCTCTATGTATCTCATCGTGGTAGTGAGTTAGTATTCTTTTTACACATTTTACTCTATTTTCTGCTAATCCATTAGATTGGGGGTTTCTTGGCGATGAATGTATAATTTTGAATCCTAATTCTTTGGCCATTTCATGAAAGGTTTTACTTGTAAAGCATGTGGCATTATCAGACAGTAGGAAATCCATATTTCCAAAATGGGATATGATTTCCTTTATTATAAATTCCATCATTGATTTTGACCTGAGGTCTTTGGCTGGCGCTATCACTGTGTACTTAGTAAAATGCTCTACCGTAATAATTATATATTGGTCACCATTAGCGCAAAGCTGTAATTTTCCCGTGGTATCCATTGACCAGATATGGAATGGGTGGTCAGGGAAAATACTTTCTCTCAATTTAGGATATATATTGCTAACTTTATTCCTCCTTAAACATAGATCACAATTCTTTACCGCTTCCTCAACTTGGCAGTACATATTTTCAAAAATACAACTTTGTTTTAACTTATTCAAAGTTTTTACAGTCCCCATGTGTGCTCCTAGGAAAAGGCTCGTATGCATAAGATTAATGATTCCTCTAATTAGTTTTTTTGGTAGGATGATTTTAAGTTGATGCATCTGTTTCCTTTTTTCTGAGTCGTCTATTGCATACAATATTCCTTCCACTAGGATCAACTGAAGATCTCTTAACCATTTCACAACAAAAGGATTCCCTTCCCCCAAATTTGAAGTTTCTGGTCTGTTATTAATTTGAGCTCTGCCCGAAACGTCAAATTTTGGAAATTCTTCCTGCGGCTTACCCTTCTTGGTGCCTAGGTCTGCGGGTATCTCAGACCCAGCCCAATTATCCATGCTAGTGACCCTTTCTTTAGTCCTAGTCTTTGCAAGCTCCACCGCCCGAGCTTGTCGTATCCATAACGGCTCGTCCCTCTCCAAGTCTGAATCCCTGGACGTTTGGGATTCAGCCCGATTATCCTTAGTGCCAGTAACTTCTACAGTAGCTCTGGTCTTGGCAAGTTCCGCCGTCAGAACTTGTCCTTTACAGGGTTCAATTTCACTCCCCTCTAAAATTGACCTGCTGTCAGTAACACACGCATGCGTACTGCCTTTTACTTTTACCTCTTTCAGTTTGCCGTGGATAGTCCCAGAGGTTAGGCATCTATCCCTGTACCCAGGCGTGTTCCCTCTTATAGAAGGAAACTCCTTTTCAGTATTACTACTGAATTCATCTCATTTCGATGGTATGATAGCTCCGGGAATGTTTGAGCTACCTGTATTTGACTCACATCCCTCACAGGGCCTGGTCAAACCAGTCTGGCTCGACTGTTCATTTCTACCCTCTTTAGACCTTTCATTATTTTTATCTGTATCCTGGGGAGATTTTAAGCCTAAGAGTGTATTTTCTAATCTTATTATTTCATCAATTGCCACCTTAATTTCAGGGTCTTCTAATTGAAATCACCTCATCTCTTCTTTACCAATCCCAAAAAAATCAATCGGTTCCTCGTCACCTAATAGGGCTAAATATTCTACTTCTAACTCATCAAGATTAATTGATCTATTTTCCTTAACAAATTGTGAACTAGGGCGACTCAAATAGTCTGCAGGGTTCCTACTGGTACTAATGTGGTGATATGTATACAAATCGTTGTCTAATAGAACCGCAATTCTATATAATTTTGAGTGAAGATCCTTTGATCTTTTAAGATATGTTAGTGCAGCACAGTCTACAAATATGTGAGTTCTCGCGGCCCATAAATATCCTTTTTGGAAGTGCTTTAGACTTTGTACTAAGGCAAAAAGTTCCCTGTTGTGGTTATCAAACCTTGAGGCTGCACCACTAAGAACCTTCGAATAGGTTGCCACTATTCGAAATCTATCTGTTGTTTCGCATTGTTGCATTAAAATTGAAGCAATACTTTTTTCCGAGGCATCTGTAACAAGGTAAAATTCTTTGTCTTTATCAGGAAATTCTAAAAAAATACTATTTGGATTTAATAATTCTGTTTTTAACTTTTCAAAGGCTACGCTTTGTTCTGGGCCAAAAATAAAAGGAATATTTTTTCTAGTTAGTCGAATTAAAGGTTCGGCTAATTTTGCGCAATTATGATAGAATCCCCTGTAATAACCTGTTAAGCCTAGAAATGACCTAATTCCTGTGACGTCACTTGGTAGTTCTAATTTCTTTATAGCTTCTAATTTTTGTGCTTGTGGTTTAACTCCTTTTGTGGAGACCCGAAACCCTAACAAGTGACATTCTTCCGAAAAAAATTGAGATTTATCAATATTAAGCCTTAGATTAAATTTTATAGTCTGTTTTAAAGTTAGTTCAATATGTTTCAAATGTTCTTCAAAGTTCCCTGACGTATGTATTGTCAAGTCATCTACATAACTTGATAAAAATGAAGAAAATTCTGGTCCATAAACCTGATTTAAAAATTCAACAAAAGCGCGGGGCGAGAAAACTGATCCTTGTGGCACGCGTTTAAATACATAAGAAATCCCTTTATTTGAGAAACTAAAATATTTTTGGCTTTCTTCCGCTAAGTTACAGTGACTAAATCCATTTCTAATATAAATAGTTGAAATGAATTTGGTTTTATTAGATAGATCAGAGATGACCTCTGAAATTCTTCGAATACCCCACTGTGAGTCTTTTATCGCCTTATTTATTGCTCTTAAATCTATGAGGAACCGACTATTACTTTCATCCCACAAGTTTTTTGGTGGAATTTTCCCATCCTTTCCTGGTTTTCCTATACAAAATATTGGAGCTGTATATTCAGAACGTCTTATTTCAATTATTCCTACTCTCACCATTTCGTTTATGTGTTTTTGTAAGCACTCTGTCATTAAAAATGGCAAAGGGAATTGTTTGACACACTTAATAGGTATAACCGGGTCTATTTTTACCTTATATCCTGGAAGGTCATTTTGCCCTACATCATAAAGTCCAGTTGCAAAGGCTCGTTTCAATTTTAATAAGACTGTCTCTACTATTTGTTTTCTTTCAGAACTTAACGGACCCGTTTTAATTCTATTTAAAAATTCGCTGTCTTCCCATCCTATTTTATCCTCCTCTATAGAGAGGGATTCCTCTTTATTTTCTATTACTCCTGCTGCTAAGAGAGTCACATCCGTTAAATATTCATTGTTTATCACCTCATATGAACCAACGGTTTTACGTCGTGGTAAGTTTAGAGGTTTATCGCTCGTATTAAAATAAACTATTTTTATTGCGTTGTTATAAGTTTCACATAGCGACGGAGATAAATGTAGTTGTGTCTGAATATTCGGGGTAAACATTATAGTGTCGCCGTGAGCTACAAAGGGTGCTGAGTGATTTGATAATTTGGCCTTAATGATTTTGAAACAATTGGCCTGAATACAGACCTGCTTTGCTACATATGTTAATCCCCTTCCCGAAATTTCTTCCGTGAAAAACGCAAGGGAATTTATTTCCTCCGTACCTGTATTTCCTAAAGAAATTTTATTATATTTTAAATTTAACGTACAATCCAGTTTGTTTAACATGTCATATCCTATAATTACGTCGAATTTCAAGTCTGGAACGACTAAAAATTTACAAAATAATCTTTCATTCCGTTTTGCCTCATCTGTAATGCAGAATGCTACATTTATCTCTCCTATTAGTGGTAAGTCTCTCCACTTAAAGATTTCACGTTTCGGGAGGATGGTTTGAGGCGTCTACGAACCTCTACTGGAAATTTTTGAAATATTTCTTCCTTTAACAAGCTTCTTTGACACCCGCTATCTACAAAACATTTTACAAAATTTTGGTCTGCTATTTTAGCAGTCCACATAAATGGGAAAGAACTTGGTTCAGTTTTATTTTCCTGTAACGCACTAAACAAATATCTTCATTTTGGTTAGAAGGAGGGTTTGTGATTTTATTTTCAGGCTTGGGACATACCTCCTCTAAGTCCTGCCTGATTAGTTTTATTTCCAATAGGATTTAGTGCCATACATTTGTCTGCACTATGCCCGAATTCTTGGCACCTTATACATGCTAGACTTTGCCAACAATCTTTACGATAATGTCCGGGTTTTCCACAATTCGTACACTTTGGGACTTTGCAATCCACTTTCATGTGTCCCAGTCTCCCACAATTAAAGTATTTTCCCTTATAATTGCCCTTGTTTTTATATTCTACTCTGTAGTTAACTCCAGGTCCTTTAGCTGAATTTCTGTCTCTTGAATCTACTACTGCTGCTCCCAGGGACATATCTGGGGCTCCCTATATATTAAATCTGTTGCTTCGAATCTTTTTGCAAGTGTTAATAATACATCTTGGTCGTCCGAGGCCTTAGATTGTTCTAATACTCTCCTTCCAATGGAAGGGAGCATGCCACCCTTAAAAATACTCATCGTAATGTCGTTTGTTCTTATACGGGGAGAATTTTTTGCATAATCTATCGCCTTTCCCCTGATCCGGGAGTGAAATTGGTGTACTAATTCAGATGGCCTTTGTTTTTCAGAGAGCAGCTCTTGTAGTTTTTGTGCAGCTGGCTTTTCATGTAAAAAGGCTTCTTTTAGAAGTTTTTCTAAATGGTCTAAATCTCTTATTTTGGGAATATCTAAACTTGTTGCGAATCTTTGTACCTCTCCTCTTGTGTAACACATAGCTTGATTTATCATAGCAATATCATCTTTCCCTAAACTCCTCTGTATTTGTTTAAGTGTGATAATCCATGAATGGATTTCATTTGGATAAGTTAGTAATGAGATGGGGGGCGCTTGCTCCACAAATAAGTTTTGAAGCCTGTTTGTGACTGGAGCGTCTCCATATTGCTCCTGTAGAGCGTTTATTTTAGCTTGTGCGTCCTCCTCTACTCTTATTCTCTCCTCTTGCGCTTGTCATAGTGCAATTTCTAATTCTTTAATTTTGTTTTCATTGGAACTCATGGTGGATCTATTTCTTTCAATTCTTAGCGTTGGAAACGTTTTGATTCCTTATAGTGCTTTTAAGTCACTAAAATGGGTCTACTTATAAATTGTATGAGAATTTTCTCAGTACCTTGGTTTAAATTTACCCTCAAGTTTAGTATTATAATTACACACTCTTGAGGATGATTAACCTATGACCCTACTTAGGTAAATTACAGACGCGGATACTAAAACTTGTAGCAAAGAGAAAGAGAAGGAGAAGAAAGAAAGAATCTTAGGAAGATAAAAGATAAAAGTCTGTCTGAGCTTCCCCCTTAGGTTAAAATTTCCTTGAATGAACACTTTTTCAAACTTTTCTGTCTTGGATAGGTTTGCAAAACTGAACACACACCTTCTTGTGAGGAACAGAGGACTAAATTTTACCAAAATTTTATGAATTTAATTAATCCTCCCCCACTTAAACGAAAGTTGCACCGAACTTGAGTACCGCTGCGACCAGTTGTAAGCTTGCCCCTACTTAACAGGGCTAATAAATTTGGTAGCGTGATATAAACTGAGGCGTTGGATAAGAATCGGTACTCAGAATTCAGTGACAACTGATTTTATTTATAAAATAAGATAAAATGAAAAATATTCTAATTCTATCTATGTTGGCTACTTCCAAACCTCTTCTAAGGTCAAATGATCTAATTGGTCACATCCACCGATGTATACCGAAAAGAAAAAGATTAAGTTAATCCTAAGCTAATGAATGTTTCAACTTAAAGGGGTTACACTTAAACAGCTAGTCAAGGCTTGAGTTCTGGGTTATAAAAAATCCTTTAGTTCAAGCTATTTTTAAGCTAAGCTAAGAATAACCGTACTTGCTTTTAATTCCAATTTTCATTAACCTACCGCAAGGCCGTCCTGGCTAAGTGGACGTGCGCTGGGTTGAAAATTCTTTGTCCGAGGGGCACGGGTTCGATCCCTGGCGTGGCCAGTAATTTGGGTTTGGGACGGGGGTCAGTGGTGTGACTCTGTAAGCCTAGCCAGAGTCGACCCAACTCTAAATGGGTACCTGGAGAAATTTGGGGAATGTAAGCTGGAAGGGTGTGCGAGAGCACAGGATGGCTGGCCCCAGCCCCCCATTGTACTTCCTGGCTGAAGTGCCACGAAACGGAGATCAGCACCGCCGGTTTGGACCTTAAGGGTCTAGTGCCGTCATACTTACTACTTACTTACCCCAAGAGATTCTCTATTATTTCTTGAAAAAGGGCTGTGTATTGTTTGGACCTTTATTAAGTTTTAACTTTAGCAGGGAAGGCTTAATTGAAAATATCTGGACATAAAGGTTTGAAAATTCTTACACTGATAATATTGTTCCCCTCTTCCCCTGACCTGCCTGTATAAACATTTAGGTTACTTTTGTATAAACATGCAGTACGGGGTTAACAAAATGAAATAGTGATTAAAAAGGGGAACGGTATTCCTCTTCGTATAAACGTCTGAAGATTACACAAGGGGGGGGGGGTTTAAGTAATGTTATTGTCCGATAATTCCAATTTTCGAATATAAGGTCCTTATAAAGTCAAGCTAAGTCTCAAGGGACTCTAGGCTGAAAGGGGAAGCCCAAATGGCTACTCCTAGCTTTCTTTCTTGGTTGAGGTTTTCTTTCCTGCTTAAACTTTCAGTTATTCAAAGCTCAAATTTCTGGGAAGAAATTTACTTTGGCTTATTCTAACCTTAAAAAAATGCTGTTTTGTCCAAATGGCTCAAGCCTTGTTTAGGTGAAAACACAAATGAAACTATAAGTCCCAAAATCATCAATTTCTCTTATATACGTATTAAAATTATCTCCAAGTGACAGAAAGCCTTTTAGAGGTTTATCTTCTTATTTTAACCTTTATCTTCAAACTTTTATCCCCAAGGAGAATTTCAGACAGACAGTGGTAGCTTATCGTTATTACAAAGTAAACACTTACTCTTTATTCAATTTCCAAAAAAAGACTACCCTGTTTTCGTTCCTCAATCTCTATTTTAAGTTCTTTCTATTTTGTTCTTCTTTCCTGTCATTGGTCAGAGACCAGTTTGATGTCATCCTAATGATAGTTCTTTGTTCAAAAGATTGGTTTCCGCTTTCTCTATTAAAAAACCCTGTTTTTGGTCATGTGAGTCAAATCGCGTAATATCTTTGTCGTTGACCCCTCGAGTTTGAAACGGCAGTCCGCTATTTGTATTTGCATTTTATGGTCCTTGTTGAGTCAAGGGTACAATTGTTCAAAATCTAGCTAATGTTGTTTGTTTCCTTACACAAAGAAATTTAATACTTCGTTACTCTTATCATTATGTAAAAGTCATACTTTGCTATCTTTACAATTTATTCAGGTTATGATGGCTTTCCCACATTTTTACAATTTTCTGAAAGAGAGGCCCGAACATCGCCACAGTGTTTTTCAAGTCTTGGTTGCCTCATATCCACTAATAACAAAACATGGGGTTACGGAGATACAGTCGAGTATGCTTGTCTGGTTTGGCGCATTGCCCTTACCAAGGATGAAGCTGATAAAATAGAACCCGTTCAGAAGAGATCACTGCAAATCATTTATAGCGATTCCCCTCTACCTTACTTCTTTTTACCTCAAAGAATTTAAACTTGAATCCCTTTCTTCCCGCCAAGAAAAATTATGCCAAAGATTTGGCTCCTCCCTCCTCCAACATCCCATCTACCGATGATTCCTTCCCCCGCCTTTTGTCCCTATAAGATCTCCCCCCCCCCCCCAGGGAAGTGGCTGAGAAGGTTTCGTGCCAAGTTTTGTGAAATATTGTAATGATCTCTAGTGTTTTTATTCTTTAGTTTATTTTATCCTGACGAAGTTTTATCAGACAATTTTATTCTCAATCTCAAGTGTTTTTATCCTTTAGTTTATTTATCCTGACGAAGTTTTATTAGACAACTTTATTTTGCTAATTTTGACTAAGACATCATATTTGGGCTTTGCCCACGAGACCTATGTCTTGTTTTGAATTAAATAATTTGAAATTTGACAATCAAGATAATTATTTGAATAATATCTCACAAGCCTATTTCGTACTTAGCTATTGATAGTTATGAGCTATTTGTACTACTATTATTGATATTTATGAAAGTATATCTAGCCTTTCCCTTTCATTCAAAAGGTTACCGTGGAAAATCAGGAATATACTGAATGAATACATTGATGACCTCAATAAAATTAATTTAAAACTGTCAGCAGATGATCCAGTTGATTCTCAGCAAATTTCTTGCTTCTCGCAAGGCGTCTTCCATAACGACAGGTTTTTATGCCATGGAGTTCTCTTAGTTTTACGCTAGAAGCCCCTGATGTTGCAAGGGACGCGTTCAACTTGGAAACTTGGCTGATCTTGCAAATTCAGGCTGTTTTCAAAATTGGGTTGTACCATCTTAGTGTACTACAAAAGATTTAATTTTTGAGCAGCCAGCACTGTATGATGGCATTCCCAAGTTTCTTCACCTCTAATTGTGCTGTATTTGCAAGACTTCATGCGAATATGTTGTCGAAAGTATAGTCAGTGTTGTGGACAGACGTGCTAGCAGCCGCGGTGTTATTTGTGACACTCTTCACAATGGGTTAGTTATCCGGTGGCAAAGTACCCCCTCTTAATGAAAAATGTAAACCATTCATTGAAGCTGCCTTGTACGTTCACTTTGGTCCACGGAAGAAATGGCATTTCTTCCGCTCGAAAAGTAAAGGTTTTGTGCAAAGTTTTGTGAAATATTGTAATGATCTCTAGTGTTTTTATTCTTTAGTTTATTTTATCCTGACGAAGTTTTATCAGACAATTTTATTCTCAATCTCAAGTGTTTTTATCCTTTAGTTTATTTATCCTGACGAAGTTTTATTAGACAACTTTATTTTGCTAATTGTGACTAAGACATCATATTTGGGCTTTGCCCACGAGACCTATGTCTTGTTTTTGAATTAAATAATTTGAAATTTGACAATCAAGATAATTATTTGAATAATATCTCACAAGCCTATTTCGTACTTAGCTATTGATAGTTATGAGCTATTTGTACTACTATTATTGATATTTATGAAAGTATATCTAGCCTTTCCCTTTCATTTCAAAAGGTTACCGTGGAAAATCAGGAATATGCTGAATAAATACATTGATGACCTCACCAAAATTAAGTTACAACTGTCAGTAGATGATCCAGCAGACGTTTATATACAAAGAAACGTTTCGCTTGAATTTTTCTTTTATGCCAGCTATTAATAATGCTCGAAGTAGCTGACATGCTAACCCTTATTACTGCAGGGAATTGTTACACTTCAAGGTTTATATGTCTAATATAGTAATATTCTAAACTAATGAAAATTGTGCAGAGAAAAGGCATTAGTTTTGGTAAAATTATGCTATTAAAATGAATTGGGAAACATTTGAAAAAGGGGTTTTCACTCACGAAGCTGAACAAGAAGCTACTTCTGTTCGACGCTTGTGTTTTTCAAATTTTCTTCTGAATTTCTGCCCTGTTGACAATCTGGTTGTACAGATTGACTTAAGACTTTCTTCAAATCCTCGCCAACTGTCCCTAAAAGTAAGTAAGTCATACTTTTAAAAGATTTAAAGTTTCAACTGAAATTTGGTTTTATGTCCTCATCTCTTGCTGAGTTACGTCATATATCCCATTTTGACAACTAGAACGGACCTTGTACGTTTCAATTTGGTATAATAACAATCACCTTTAATTGTCAGGAAATATCTACTTTATAAACTCAGACATTCCAGAGATAACACAAATGTACTTTTTCTGACCTTCGTGTAAGGGGTTTCTTGATTTTGTTTGGCCCCCTCTCGAAATTGATCGGAGATCAATTTCAGAAATGCACCTTAGTTTATTCCTCAGTCCCATCTCTGTTAATGCTGCCATTAATGCACTTGGTATGGGGTCTTGAGCTCAGCCTATTGCCTATAGCTCAGCGTATTGGAACTCGTCTACAAGATAACTCCACGTTTCTTTCTTCAGAAATAAGAACCACTTCAGAAATAAGCAGCTGGCTAGTTCTCCGGCAGATCTCACTATTACTGACAGTTGCTACAGACCAAAATTTACCATAACACCACAGTTGCGTATATTAATATACACATATTTCCATAATATACACATTTAACTATACGTATATTTTTGTGGAAAGAAGGCGAGAAGACATATCAAATGATCGAAAAAAAGGCAGATCACTTCGTCTCTAAGTATTCAAGCTATCAGAAGCATGATTGGCACATTAAGCACGAAAGTGCTATTTTACCAAATATTATTAAGTATAGCACGTGCTCAGAGTTGCCATCTGTAGCAGGAATGTGCTATTGTAGCACAATTTTAGACCTATTGCTGTCAAATTTTGTGAATCTAGCACCGAAAATCGCTGTGTAGCACGCAAATTTGGGCAATTGTGGTATTTTAGGAGTAGACCGTGGGTGTAACCCTGATCAGAAGCCGTTTCTGCATGAGCGACATATCAAAATCCCAGAATTTATTAGCTATTGCATTATGTTTTTTAGTCTCGAAAAAATTAAACCTGAAATTTCCTGAGGACATTGATATTTCCTAACTATTGCTCACTCAAAATTGTTGGCTAAGTTTCATTCCTTACATCTTAAAAGCGGTACAGACTGTGGTAGAGATCCGATAATCTTTTTGTTGGATAGATAACAGTTGGTCTTTTTTTTTGTTAAATATTGTCGGTTTATTCATCTGTTTAAAAGTAAGTCAAATTTCGGCTTTCCAATTCAGTGACTGATTCAAATTGCTTCAAATTTACACAACACATCTTTTGGGTTTCACGATTGGTGATTTTTTTAATGATTTAAGAAATCTAAAGCAATGATGCTTGAATCCTCATCGCTACTCCTATGTGCACACATTGTATGGTGGAAAAATCAAATTTGTCCGGACACGATAATAAACTGATTTTCTGGTATTATTTTTTACATAAAATAACAAAAATTCACATGAATCACTAGAAAATTTCTTATACACAGATATAAAGTTATTAAAAAAAAAATATAGATACGTCAGTAGAACATTTACAAAGTTTCAGAGAAATTATACAAATAAAAAAGGTTATATATGTGGGTATTAATATCAATTTTGATGAAGAGGATTTTAAGATAAATTCAATTTATAATATTTTAATTAAAAAGCAGTTCCACATCTAGGGGGTTAATTTTACACCCTTCCCATTCATGTGCCTATATAGTACATGTTAAAGAACCAAAATAACCCGTTCATTACACTGATAAATAGTATAATAATTTGAGCGATTTTTGTTGATTTTTTTCAAGAATCTAGTGATTTTGTTTCATGAGGTGGCAACTCCAAAAGACCCTTCAAGGAGACGGTTATAAGCGTTTACCTCCCTCCCCTTAGAAAAGAGGATTTCCTAAATTTGAGAAAAAAAATTTCAGACATTTTAATCAACAGCAGCAAAACTCAATATAAAAAAAAAGTCAAAACAAAAATAATGCTTGAAATAGCGATCGGTTGGAGATTATTCATGCCAATCCTTCCTACCAATTTAAATAAAACGAGATTGTTGCATTTTTAGTAATATTTAATAATAATAAGTAATATATTTAAATGTTTTTACTTTTACAACCTTAATAAATCAAATAATATTAATATTTCGATTACTAAATATCAGTATATGTATATTAAACTGACAATGCACGTTCAGTTGTATTTTTTCAGTAAAGTGCAAATTTTGTTCTGGCCTTGGGAAGGCATAGGGGTTTTGCGCCCAACTTATGTCAATTTCTGTTCGTTTTTAGTTTGCCTAGGTAGTTTATTGTAATTTCTGTTCGTTTTGGGTTTCATTTAGTAATCAAAGCTGATTTGTGGTAGTTTCACGCTTGGTATATTATTTGATTTTATTTTTGCTCATTTTTTTTTAATTGAGTTCTTTACTTTTTTTGAAAAACTTATTTTGTCGAAAGAGTTTTTTTTTTAATTAATTTTTGTTTGTTTTATATTGACATAGTCTTTTCGGGGAAAAAGCAAATAATACTTTAAATTTTTTCGTTTTTTAAGACTTTATAGTTTGGCCTGCTGTTTGTATGCTGAAGAAAATTTTTCATCAATAAAATAGTACTGTAATTTAGTTTCATACCTCCTCTAGTTGACCTGAAATAGAAAACTAGATACCATTCGCAAAAAAATCTGTTTACTTTCTTCGATAGCTTGGATATACTTACACTATTTTGATTTGGTTAAATTTTAAGAGCAGTACTAAGATACTTCTGAAGTTTGCCTAAAGGAGTTTTTTTTCGACGCACTAATATTCAAAGTTAAATGATGAATTTTGTGATACGGTATTCAAAGTTTTGTATACAGTAATTTTCGAAGAATAAAAATAATACTAATTTTGATTATTAATTCTGTTAGGAAAACATAGCTCTTAGATATTTCAACTATTCTACAATGATTCTGAAATGCCACAGCCATTTCGTTTTTACCAGATTTCTACTTCTCTTGATGAATAATGAAGAAGACCAGCGTCCAGCCAGTGATTCGCAAAGTTTCTACCTCATGAACAGGTAGAATGTCTTGTAAATAAAAAATGGATTTGAGGATGACTAAAATGTATTCTATAAATCATAGACAGCGCAACCGGGCTGCCTATGATTTATCCAACAACTTTCTATATAAACCTTATATGCCCCCAGGGCATAACTTACAACCCTTGCACTTAGGGCTCTGAAGGGGTTATCATCCTAAAAGACCTAATTTCCAGTGGATTGGATGTGTTTGGGGAAATGGTGGGCATGAGAGGGGCGTTAGCCACTATCCAATCACTTTCAACTATTAAAAAAGGCACTAGCCCTTTCAATTTCCAATTGAATGAGCCCTTGTGAAGTTTCTACGACAACGCTTTCAATAATAACTTTATATGCCCCCAGGGCATAGCTTACGACCCTTGCACTAAGGGCTCTGAGGGGGTTATCATCCTAAAAGACCTAATTTCCAGGAATTCAACTGCCTTTTCGAAGTCAACTACTCTGAACAAAATGGCTATCTCAAAATTTTGATTGGATGTGTATGGGGAATGATGGGTGTGGGGTGGGGGGTACTTGCCCTCCAATCACTTTTGACTATTAAAAAGGGCACTAGAACTCTCAATTTCCAATCCATTGAGCCCCTTTTGAAGTTTTTACGACGACCCCTTCCATATGAAGTACCCTACTCTAAAAGAAAATATAATGAATAGTACATTGTGCCAGCATCGGTCTTATATGCCCTCAGGGCATAACTTAAAACCCTCGCCTTGAGGGTTGTGGGGGAGTGTCCTCCTCAAAAATATATTTTCTATCTGGAAATCAACAACGCTGAACAAAATGGTTATCTCAAAAATTTGATTCGATATGTTTGGGGGAATGATAGGCGTGGGCTAGTTGCCTTCCAATCACTTTTGACTATTAAAAAGGGCACTAGCCACTCCAATATCCAATCGAATGAGTCCTTTTTGAAGTTTCTACGACAACTCCTTCGATACGAAGGGCCCGGGTATGGAGAGATAAAATAAAAAAACACATTGTGCCCACATCGTTCTTTACTCGCTGTGCCCACATCGTTCTTTTCTCAGTCATAGGCAGCTCTAGTGCGCTGCCAATGACTGAGAAAGAAGTCCGATAATAGACCTTATTCGTTTTTCCGCCTGAATTGCAACGCTGCGCGAAAATCGGCCATATTGTTGGCAGGTTTGTTGTGCAAACATGGAACTTATCATGGAATTTCCTGAAATTCAGAAGGCACTGGTGAGTTAATTTTGTTGAGAATCTTGTTAATAGCAAGGCTGTACATCACCTGCATTCTGGATTGATTTTTCCTGAGGTTGGGTAGTAGGTTTAGCCTGTACTAGGCTATATCTTTGCCCAGCCAATCATGGACTCCAACTTGAAAATTACAAACATTTATTTAGGTGCCAAAAAAGGCAAAGAAGTTAACAAAAGTGACACAGAAAGATCCGCCATAGTCTCTACAATAATTTTAACATGTTTATGACCTAAGAACCTGGGTTGACTTTCCAGTTTTTAAGGAAAATTTGACCCTTAGAAATTAACATTGTGAATCAGTACCAAGAAAACTTAGGCTAGATTCTGCTACAAAGGTGATGATAATTGGATGGTTTTGGGGTCAGTGCCCTTCTAGAAATTCCTCTCTGTCCAGCCAGGTTAATATTTGTGTTCCAACTGCACAGGCATCATGTGGTAACATTTTGGTAAATTTTTCCATTCATGGAATATTGAGATAGCTAAGAAATAGACCTACATCTCCATTTAGAATTTCATGCTGAATCCAAATATAATAATCATTAACTAATAGTTTGCCACAAAGGATCAAATTTTATAAATTTAGTTCAAGGATATTGTCAGTTTGTTTTCTTGCTTATTTGCCAGCAGATAAAATAATTGGATGGTCTGAAATGGTATTTTCTGGTGCAAAGTGCTGGAAAATTTTCAAACTTCCTACTAAAATGTGTATTTTTTTTTCATTTGCATCTCAGATTTCTTTGTAGGAAAACAAATAATTTTAAAATAAATATTATGCCCCCCTCCTTGGTGATGCCCCTGCCCCTGACTATGTCCCTGGGCCTTGCTATTACCAATAACTAGATTTTGAATATATGAATACAAAAAAATGATTTACTTATAGAATATAAGCTATTTGGAATTGATTTTGAAACTGAATTCAAATTAATTATTCAATTAATTGAGTTAATTTTATTTAATGAATTCAATGTGAAATTAAATTTGATTAATCAATTACCAGAATTGATTTTTGTTCCATGAACATATTGGATCCAATGAAAAGTACAAGTGAGTTTTGCAGAGTGAGCACATATTAATGAAAAATTCAGTTATGTTTGTGTTGTGACTGAGAATTTATGAGTTGACCTAGCTGAGAAGGTCGCCATTTGAGGTTTTGAGGAGCTCAGGATCCCTCTCCCTCAGTAAAATATGTTTTTTGGAAACATTAATTAACTTTGGAGGGTTGCAGGGGACACCTTTGGCGCCCCCACAACTCAGTGCCCAGGGCAGTTGCCCCCTTTGCCCCCCTAGTTCTGGCCCTGGTTTTGGTCAGCTATCAGGGAGATTTAAGTCCATTCCCAGTAATTCCGCACATGGTAATAGTCCTCTTCCTCTCCTGAAAATGGACCTTGATCCTGATCGGTTTTTCTCCTACTTTTCCTTCAGCAGCAGGATAGCTGCATTTTTTCTAACTTTTCCTCAGGCTACACCAAACACAAGAGTATAAATTTGTATTTTTAGCACTCTGGCCTCCGGTGTCTGATCTACGATCTCCAAAAAAAAGTTTGCTGTATGTCTGTCACACAAAAGCATCCCAGAGTTCCTAAAAACATAATTTAAAGTAGTGGCATGTTTAGGGGGGGGCCAGGGGCCTGGTCCCCCTGAAATTTCCCAAGATTGTCAATACCAGTCCAATTCAGTTTTATTTTTTTTTATTAGTCTGGAGCTGGTGCCCCCCCCCTCAACCACTGATTTAAAGCAGCCCATAGTAGTTTTACTCTTCCAACACACTCAGAACTTTATAAAGTCATTTCATACCCAAAAACCATACTCAAATCTCCTCAGTTTAACTGGTTAGGCCTAGGCCTATGTCTATTTGAAGAACAAATCAGTACAAAATTTGTCAGCTCTAATTTTCTCATATTTTTTAGGGCCAGTGGTGCAGAGATCTTGATATTGTCCCACTTATCTCAGACAATCTTATTGAAGATTATTACAAAGCTTCAAATTCAGCCAGCCGGCAACTCAAGAGAAGCTACAGCTTTTTGGTGGAGCAATATATTGACCTGGAAACCGTGCATATTTTAGAAGTGGAAGGACTTTTTGGAAATTAAGGGTTAGTGATAAAAGGGAGTTGCTATCGCAGTTTTAAAAAGAGGGACAAGCCACATTCAATCAAAGTCTATCTTTCATGTGACAGTCAGATTATCAACAGTGCTTGTTCATGCGTTGCTGGAAGTGTTTTTTGCAATCACCTGGTGTCGCTCTTGAAAATTATCAGTTTGATGCAAAGTCTGAAGTACAAAGATATCCCTGCCTCCCTGAGCTGCACCGAGATGCCTCAGCAGTGGAATTACATGAGAAAGCAGGATCTTGAGCCACAAAAGGTGATGGACATTGACATTCGCCAAGTTCGGGAAGGAGGACTGTCAACTCCAAAGACAGTGCAGCTGTATGACCCGCGGGTCAGTAAAGATGATTGTCTCAGTCTGAGATTGCGAGTTGTGCAACTTAGTTCTTCCCTTAGCCCGGCTGTATCTGCATTTTCAGGTAGGACAGAGTTTCTGTTACATAATCTTTGTTTATTTTTGTTAATGGTTTTTTATAAAGGTAAATCTGATTCACAAAAGCAATTTTATTTTACTCTCAGAAACAATAACTTATGTTTAAAAATTATATCTTCAAATGTAAGCTGTACCTGGACTTAGGATCCTGAGATGGCTCTCATGTGAACATTTTGATGATGAGAAAAACCTTTTTCTTTACATTTCTCTGCTCTTCCTTTGGGCAGCTTTCTGGGCTTTGAACTGGGGAATGCAGTAGCTGAACTGTTCCATGCGTGAAGCATGCTGTGAGTTGCTGTTTTGACTTGCATCTCAGACGTTTTGCTTCAGGACTACCAGGACACATGCCAAGGAATAAGACAACAGATAACAAGTTCCAATAAAGCAAAAGGGGTTGTCGTACAAGTTTACCTAAGGTTTTACATGGCTTTCATGGTTACAGCGGTCAGTAGCGTATATTAGGGGGGGGGGGGATAGGGGTGATCACCCTCCCTCTGAAATCTGGTAAAGTTTGTCATAAATGCCATAAAATTGGAAATTTTCCCAGTCCAAAGGGGGCAACGGCGTTCTTGTAATGCCTTAAATTGCTTATTCCAGACTGTTCGAAAACCCTGGAACTTATCATCAGTTGCGTAACTAAGGATGGGTTGGTACATTGCACCAGAGGAATTTTTCTTTTATTGGTTTTGTAATAGAGACTTGAAAATGCATTTTTAACAGAAAAATTAAGCTTTTTGGCACTGACAGGACAATTCATTAGCAATCTTCACCATCCAATGGTCATCAAAATAGTATGGTTGGCACAGAAGATTAGGTCCTGTAGGCGGGAGGCATTAAGGAGCCAAAGAGTAATTACTTGTTCATAGAAAAAAAAATGCACGCTTTAGTGGTAAATCCAAAAATGTAGTGCTTCATGCCAGAAAATACTTTTCTATCCTTGACTATTCGCCAACTTCATTATGAGCAGAAAAAAAAAATAGAAAATGACCTTTCTTACTAGACATTTTCTTAAAACTTAGACTCTTCGCACAACACTAGTTTTAAGATAATTTAATCCTCTAAGATAGGTGTAAAAGAAGTAAATATATGGAATAGTACACTTTTTAGTTATACATGGTTCTAAAATTTCCGCTGCTTTGCGGCAGAAAGCACTGCTTTCAAGCCATCTTCTCGCCCAAAATAGATATATTTACCACTTCAAACCTCAAAATTTTCTGCACAGATTTGACTTAGTCCGCACATTTTCGTCGTCCCTTCCTAAGGTCCAAAGGAATTAGGATGACCTTGCCTATAATTAAAATTGCTCGAGACAAGGAAGTACTTTTTACTTCTTCCCCCCCCCCTCCTTTCATCGTAAATCCTGGATCTGTCACTCCAATTAATGCCATTTTTTGCTTTCTTGACTACTATATTATGTAGACTGACACCCCCCCCCCAAACGAAATCCTGGCTACGCTGCTGGCTCTCTCATTTCCAGATTGATGCAAGCACTTTAAGTTTGAAGTCCAAGGCATGCTAAAACTTGTATTTTTGTATTAAGTAGACCTTTAAAAAAGGATTTTCTTGCAGATCTTTTGAAAGACGGCATCGAAAGAGGAGAATATTTCCAGGTCAAGCTTGTTCAGAATAGATTATTGGAATGCCCAGTGCTGTCAACATTGACCAACCATTTACAAGTAGATGATCCTACTTGTAGTATTATAACCAATCTCAGTGTTGTAACCAGTGCATTGTTCAAGGCTGCTGAGTTTCCTGATTTTCCTGTGTATGGGCGTACAGGTAGTTACATGTTGACAAATCCTGATCCAAAACAGCAGCAAGTGACAGACTCCTTAAGAGCGTCAGCATCAGAAGCCAAAGAAATTGAAAAAAATTCTCGCAGACAGGCTGAAAGTGAAACGTGGTTCCGTGCACGTAAGTTTCGACTTACCTCCAGCAAATTCGGTTTGGTGGTGAAAAGGGTCACTCCTTGGAGCAAAAAATCAGTTTCGTATTTGCAGATAAAAATTTGGATAGAAACCCAGCTGTAAAGTGGGGCAGGACGCATGAAGCAACTGCTGTTCGAATTTACAAAAAAATATGAAAAAAAGAGGAAGGGATGTTGTGGTTATGGACTGTGGGATTGTGATACCAGCTGAGTACTGGCTTGCCACGTCTCCTGATAGACGTGTGTTTGACCCATGCGAAAGAGACCCACATGGCATTATTGAAGTCAAGTGCCCATATAGTCTTTGAGACAAAACTGAGGAACAGTTTTTAGCTGAATGCCCATACCTCACATGCTTGAGAAAAGACCACCACTGTTATTATCAGATCCAAGGGCAACTTGGCATTACTGGACTATCATGGTGTGACTTTGTATTATGGACAAAAAATGTTATAATAATACAAAGGATACCTTTTGATAATGTTTTTTGGGAAAATGAAGTCAAAACTCTGACTGATTTCTATTTCCAACATTATCTGGAATACTTGTCTGAGCTTCTGTAATTTGAGGTCCTTTGATTAATGTGATAAACCTTTTCGACGTATCCAGAAACCACGAAAGAGAACCCCTCACAGGCACCAGTTACGGAAAAAAATTTCTTTGCGAAACACGTTTGAGTTGAGTTTCGCGACGCTGATTGGTTGACGCTCAAGTTTCAGTAACGGTCCATGTTGCAGAAGCAACACTTCGGAAATGTCGAAGTAATGTATTTTGAGTTCCTTTGATTTTTGTGATTCAGAGTTCCTTTGATTTATGTGATTATGAGTTCCTGCGAATATAAGCATTCTTTTTTTAACCTATATATATATATATAAAAGAAACCTAACTAAAACCTGTCTTTCATCAAAAATTCGGCCACTAGTCAAATCCGTTTTCTTTAATTTGGCTGGGTACTTTATTTTCCATACAAATTGATAAATTATTCTTGTTATTTCCTTTAATGTTGTTTTATTTGGTAGAGAAACTGTTGCAGAATACCATATTATAGGGCATACAGAAATAATTACATACGGAGCCTTCTGGTGTATAGTTAGACTTCAGTTGTTTCCATAAGAAATTGCCTTTTTTACAATGCTTCTAATTTCATTCCAATTTAATTTCTGCGTTTTCTTCCAACTGTTGTTGAAAACTGTTCCAAGTACTTTGGTTTCTTCTTTGGTTGGTACACCATGCACGAAATCTCTATCCTCATCTCTGAGGCTTGAACTCTCAGATTTTGCTTTATTTATTTCTACCTTGAAAATCAAGGAGGCACACTTGTGCCTCTAAAGAGGAGACCCACCACAATGTTAAGCGATTTCCGGTCCTAGCGGTCGCAGAGAGACAGCAGTGATCGCATTTTGTAGCCCAAGCTCCAACTAAGAAACGTGCAAAATTTCACCCCCTCCGGACTTTATCTTCATGGGTAAAAGTGGGCCGGAAGTTTCGACCCTCCGACCACAGCCCCCCTTTAACGTTGTCCGATTGGGCTGAAATTTAGAGGTTAAGCATTCCTAGGGCCCGGGAGCTTATCCTCGAAATTTCAGCTCAATCCGATCACTCCTTCCCTGTTTTCCAAAAAACAAATATAGCCACTTAAAGTTCATTTCTCTTTTTTTATCAGCCACGCCTACAGGCCACAGTTGGCAACGGATCCGGGTGAATGAGGACTCATTTGAAGCGGAATTCGACCTGTTAGGGCCTTTTGATATTTTCAGACCGAAAGAATTATCCCCCGAATTATATTTACGAAAAACCTCGTTTTCCTATAAGAGCCCATGTTAATTTTTCCCACCACAACCCCCCTTTAACGTTGTCCGATCGGGTTGAAATTTTGAGGATAAGCTTTGCTGGGGCCTGGGAGCTTATCCTCAAAATTTCAGCTCAATCCGATCCTTCCTTCCCTATTTTTCAAAAACCAAATATCAAGTTTTGTGGGGATTTGCTTGCGTCAAAAATAGATACGAGAGACTAAAACAATATAACTAGTGTCTCTGTGGTACAATGGTCGCTGTTCCTGACTGTCAGGCGGAAGATCCGGGTTGGATTCCCTGTGAGAGAAAATTTTTTATATACTGAATTTAAAGTTTAAAAAAGAAACTCAGTTTCTTTTTTAAATCCAATCTATTAAATCCTTCGGCTCAACAGGCGTCTCCAGAAGAATATCACAGTCGGCCTTCAGGTTACAGGTAAGTCTCCACTGCTTTGATAACATGCCGTATACCCACATGCTCGAAGAAAAGTTGAAAAAAGAAAATCTTACTGTGCATTTGATTTGAGTATTCAGGAATTAAAAGCCTTAACACAAGAATCTTCAAAAGCGGGGGGTTTGGGAGGCGGCAGCCCCCCATCTTTAACTCCTGAAAAGATCAGCTAACAGTTAGTCAAGCAATAATAAGTAATAAACTGTACAAAAACGTGCAGAAATTATTTGAAAAAAACTACGTTTTCTAAAGAGTTAAAGAGGCTGAGTCACAAGTTCGAACCTTAAAACGTGCAGGGATTAGGAAGTGTATTTGGGGGGCTGCCACCCCCCAAACCCTCGCTTCCGTATATGAAAGGGGCTGTGCTCTCCTCAACGCCTCGCTCTTTACGCTAAAGTTTTTATTGTTTAAAAAAGAGTTGTGAGAAAGTCAAACTTTAGCATAAAGAGCGAGGCGTTGAGGAGAGCACAGCCTCTTTCATATACGGAAGTGAGTTCTCTTCTTCCAGATGCAAACCAGCATAGAAGTCCTCAGTGTTGAAATGTCTAGAACATACTCTAGTGTAGGCATCTGAGATTTGGAACAAGGGACCTTCATCTCTTCGAATCTTCACAAGCCACTCCTTTCTCAGATCCTTATCACTTGGAAGCTTGTGAAAGGAAACCTGAAATATAATTCCACTATTAGAATGATAGTTGTAACAAGGGCTGATGAGCGGTCAGATTTTCGACAATCCTCAGGGCTTATCACTTCCCAAAATCTCTCAAGTAGCCTTTGTATCCCTAATCAGTTAATTAAAAATAGAACTGCAAGCTTGAATCCTCTTTAGGGGGAGGAAAACTAATTTTTGACCTAGAACATATTCCACATTGAAGGGTAGGAAGTGATAGCCCCTAAGGATTGTGAAAACTCTGACTGGATCATTGACTCTTGATTGTAGTAGTGTTCTTGCTCTGCTCACCGACCATGCAAGTTCAGTGACAACCAAAAGGGTGAAGGGTAAAAAGTATGGATACCTCTGGGTTTTTCAGAAATATAATTTTTTTCATTCCGTTGAAAGGGGATTTTGATGACAGGGATTTGAAGCCTTCAGTAACCTATCACTGGGTAACTGTACAACCCTTAGCCAAAATTTTGTCATTTGGGCTGTCCTATAACTTTTAAGAGACCATAGTCCAAGGTCTCCTTTAAGAAACTGGGTATGGGTCATTTTATGCAACCCGTACAATCTCTTAAAATAACCTAGCTGAATACTTTCTAACTGGGCAGCGTTCTCATGTCCCCAGATCTCTGTCCCGTAATGGAGAATCAGGATAATCTTAGATAAAAAAAACCCTCTTATGCAAACACAAATTCTTTATTCCACTCATTTTATTCCTGAAAAGTGAAAATGTTGCAGCTCTTCCCCTATTTAACGCTTTGATAATATGAGAACTCCATCCACCATTACTTTGGAAGATAAAACCAAGATACAAGATAAACAAAGTCAAATTTGTAGGGATTTCAAACTACTGTAAATAGGTGAATGCAGTGGCGTAACTAGGGGGGGGGGCAAGAAGGGGCAAATGCCCCCCTAAGGAATTTCGTCGGCACATTGCTCCTGAGGATTTTTTTTGTTTTTTGTAATAAAGAGACTTTTAAGCTTTGTGGCACTGACAGGACAATTCATTAGCAATCTTCGCCATCCAGTGGTCGTCAAAATAGTATGATCGACACCAAAGAATATAATCTCAATAAAGCACAGGAGGTTGGGTGGGTAGATGAGAAAAGCTTCATAAAATTAGAAAATTACAGCACAGCCAATTCAAGAAAATTTGGGAGGGGTACAAAAACTTCCCTTCGGTTTCTTTTTTGATTTAGATACTAAAAACGTAATTTTTCAAAACCAATTCACATCTTTGCCCAAATTATTCAAAGAACGTGAAAGAACTTTCTTAGAAAAAATGGAGCAATTTTTAGAGCAATTCACAGATCAAGATGGATCTTAATTTGCTCTGAAGTGTAAATTTAGGTAACTAATGTAAAGAAGAAAAAGATACTTTCAAATTCTCCTCTTTTGATTTATAAGTAATATTGTAAGATAAAGGTAACACAACTTCATCAGAACCCATCAGCATTCAATTAGATAGATGAGTGAATCAAACACTCAATTGTGGTACTCTTTTATCTTACAATATCAACTGGGTAATTTAGAATAAGTTGTAACTCCCTCACATCAATCAAATAATCCCCCTCCCACAACAAAACCAAAATAGGGTACAAGCACCAGAAATGATAAATATGGCTGCAACTGGCATATTAGTTTTTAAAATGAACAGAGGTGGATTGAAATGCTTAACCCTGATGCTTTTCAATTCTATTTCATAGAGAACAAATTTGCTTACTATGAAAGGAAGGTAGATTTCAAATATATCTAGCTAAGATACACAGTTGTTTAGTAGAAGAGCATATATTGAAACACCAGTAAATTGCACAGAGTGAAATGATAAAAAGGATAAAGCTTCGGTAAAATTCTACTTTAGCTACTTTTGGCTATCTTGGATAGGGGTTAGGTTAGGAAAAAGAAACTTTCAGGGATGGGTCTACAGGCTTAAATGTGTCCTGGGAAGGTATTATGAAGTACCTACCTCCACTCCTCCCTCTAGAGGGTCCTGACCTTTGATGACCTTTAAAAATCTGTGTGTTATAAAAGTGAAACCTTGCAAAATAGATCTTCTGCCTAAATGAAGTACAACAAAGATTTTTTTAGCTTCACAACTTTGCTCAATCCCAAGTTATAAGGTGTTAAAGTTATGCAAATACATTTCCTAAATTTTGAAAAAAAACCATGGCTTAAAATTCTACTCAAATAACAAAAATTGCATTTTCAGAACTAAAGCCAGAGAAAAAGAAACTGATAACTAAAAATTAAGGTAAATTGTTGTCTTGTCTAAAGTTCAATAAGTATAGACCTGTCATGTAGGCAAATTTCAGGACCCTCTAGAGAGAGAAGGAGTAAAGGTAGGTACTCCAAAATACCATCCTGGGACTTACTTCAGCCTGTAGATCCATCCTTCAGAATTTCATTTTCTGAACCTAACTCCTTTCCAAGATAGCCAAAAGTAGCTAAAGTAGAATTTTATTCCAGCAATTTATTGGGGGGGGGGGGCAAAAAGTCCATATTCATGGGCTATATTATATTTTATTTTGTCCAATTTATTGGAAAAAACTATGGTAATGTAGGTTAATCATTAAAGTGTATTTTACTTTATAAAGGAAGGATGTTATGGTCTTAGTGTTTTCTTTTTTCCCCTGCCATCCTCAAACAACACCACTGGTTTTCATCCCAAAGAAAAATTAATAGTAAAATTCTAGTTTAACTGCTTGTTGCTGTCTTGGAAAGGGGTTAGGTAAATGAAACCTTCAGCAATGAATCCAGGACCAAAAACACAATCTAAAAAGGTATTACTAAGCTTCCATTTTAACCCTTTTCTGATTTCCAAGTCTTAGAAATTTGCCTACTTGGCAGGTTATACCTATTGAAATTTTGACAAAACAACATATTACCTTAATTTTCAGTCATCAGTTTCTTTTTCTGTGGTTTTAATTCTGAAAATGCAATTCCTATTATTTGAGTAGAATATTAAGCCATATCAATGGTTTTTTTCTAAATTTAGGAAATATATTTGCAGATCATTGAAACCTCATGAATTTGGATTGAGTAAAGTTGTGAAGCTGAAAATAGTTTTCTTGTACTTAATTAAAGCAGAAGATCTGTTCTGCAAGGTTTCAGCGTCAGATCACAAAGATTTTGAAAGGTCATCAAAGGTCACTGCTCTCTAGAGGGGGAAGGAGTGGAGGCAGGTACTTCAAAATACCTTCCTATGACATACTTTAGTCTACCTGTCCCTGAGGTAAAATGTTGTTTTGTTGAAATTTCAAATGGTATAGACCATAGACCTGTCAAGCAGACAAATTTCTAAGACTTAGAAATCATAAGATTGTTAATGTGGAAGCTTGGTAATACCTTTCCAAAGTATGGTTTTGGCCCTGGATTCATAACTGAAAGTTTCATTTTCCTAACCTAACCCCTTTTCAAGATAGCAAAAAGTGTAAACAATTTACTTACATTTCTGTCAGTTAGCAGTGTAAAACCTCTTAAGAAAACTGAAAGATAAATTCTCCCCTTGAATGTTCCTGAAAATGAATGGAAGCTTTAGCCTTAAGGAACAATGGTAGATTAGCCTCCTCCCTATAATGCCAAGCATTAACAATGCTAATACCAATTTCATGTCGTGTATCATAAAGCAAATAATGTTTACATTTCACAGCAATCATGAACTCCAGTATTTTTGTTGGGGAGGGGGGACAAGAGGGGTCTATATCCAGATAGTCAAGGGGCATGGGATATATAATATTTGTTTCTCCACATTATTGGGGGTGGCTGCCCCCCCCCCCCCCAAAAAAAAAAAACACCCCTGATTATGAATTAACTTTTTGATTTTCAGAATGGAATGATTCAGAGCTACTTGTTTTGCTTCACATCTCTATTTAACTTTGATAGTAACTTCACTTTGAAGCTTTGGTAAAATTCTACTTTAGCTACTTTTGGCTATCTTGGAATGGGGTTAGGTTAGGAAAATGAAACTTTCAGGGATGGGTCTACAGGCCAAAGTATGTCCTGGGAAGGTATTTTGAATTACCTACCTCCACTCCTTCTCCTTCTAGAGGGTCCTGAAATTTGCCTACATGAGAGGTCTATACCCATTGAAATTTTGACAAAACAACATTTTACCTTAATTTTCAGTTATCAGTTTCTTTTTCTCTGGCTTTAGCTCTGAAAAGGCAATTTCAGTTATCCAAGCAGAATTTTAAGCCATATCAAAGTTTTATTTCCAAAATTTAGGAAATGTATTTGGGTATCTTTAAAACCTTATAAATTGGGATTGAGCAAAGTTGTGAAGCTGAAAACAATTTTGTTATACTTCACTTAAGCAGAAGATCTATTTTGCAAGGTTTTGCTTCTATAACTCACAGATGTTTAAAGGTCATCAAAGGTCAGGACCCTCTAGAGGGAGAAGGAGCGGAGGTAGATACTTCTAACTATCTTCCCAGGGCTTACTTTAGCCTGTAGACCCATCCCTGAAAGTTTCATTTTCCTAACCTAACCCCTTTCCAAGATAGGCTAGTCAAAAGTAGCTAAAGTAGAATTTTACCATTTTTACATTAGGGGGGGGGGCAAATTTTGTTTTTGATTTAAATGGGAGGTAAGTTTAAACTTTACCCCATCCCTCCTAATGTAGAAATATATACCCTGAATTGGCATATATAGGGGGGGGGGGGCTGAAGTTCATTTCCAATAGAAATGATTATTATATTTGTAATCAGCATAGAAAAAGGCATCAAATGGTGTATTCACTTTATTCCTAACTCAATAATATGATTTGGTATATATTTACCTTTAGTTAAGCCTAGGGCAGGAATCAGAAAGGGCAAATATCTGTCAAATCATATTAATGACTTGCAAACAAAGTAAACATACTGCTTGATGACTTTTTATGCTGTTTCCAAATATAATAGCCTAATCATTTTTGTCAGAAAATAATTTTGGTAAATATCTACCAAATCATATTATTGACTTATGCATAAAGTGAATATACCATTCAAAGCCTTATTTTATGCTGATTACAAATATAATAATCATTTCTATCGGAAATGAATTTCAGCCCCCGCCCTTATATGCCAATTCAGGGTATAAATTTCTACATTAGGGGGGAGGGGTAAAGTTTAAACTTACCTCCCATTTACATCAGAAACAAAATTTGCCCCCCCCCCCCTTAATGATGAAATATATACCCTGAATTGGCTTATAGGAAATTAATTTCCTATAGAAATGATTATTATATTTGTAATCAGCATAAAAAAAGGCATCAAGTGGTATATTCACTTTATGAGTAAGTCAATAATATGATTTGCTAGATATTTACCTGAATTTTACCCCCACCCCTATATATACAAATTAAGGTGCATATTTGCACATTAGGGGGGTGAGGGTAGCCTATATTTTATTTCTGGTGTATATGGGAGGTAAGTTTAAACTTTACCCCACCCCCCTAATGTGCAAATATATACCCTGAATTGGCCTATATAGGGGTGGGGTAAAATTTATTTCAAACAAAAATGATTATTAGCTATATTTGGAAAGAAGATAAAAAAGGCATTGATTGGCATAGGCAATGCACTTTATTTGTATGTCAATAATATGATTTGGTAAATATTTAGGCCTAGATCTACCTCAGAAAGGATGAAAATAAATATTTGGTGAAACTCTTAGGAGAATAAACCAAATGAATTTATTAAAGTATGAATTTCTTAAATTGGACTTAGGCCTACTTTGAAACCAATCTAAAATGATCTTGAATATGGAGTAGGCTATAGGCTATACTTTTTGGTTGTGATTCTTCCTTTTGGGTAAAATTATTGGCAAGCTACTTCTTGATATCCAGAAAAATGGTTAGGCTAAAAAATAAAATTTTCAGTAGGCCTAGCCCAATGAAACCAGGGAAGGTGCCCAATGGATATTCTTAAAAAAATTACATTCTATGGAATGTGAAAATAATATCCAAATACACTTAGTGTCCAGATAAAATATATCATGCTAGACAGATAATAACATTATTAAGACTCTTACACCTTTACCTACCTAGCTGAATATTTGACTGTCTATGTAATATACAGAATATCTACCTAGTTGTATAATAAAATAGCTTAGTGTTTCTGATAGCCTATATATCCAACAGGATACCACCAGATGGCTAATTAGACAGTGTATATATATATATATATATATATAATATATATATATATATATATATATATATATATATTATATATATATATATATATATATATATAGATATATATATATATATATATATATATATATATATATATATATATATATATATATATATATATATATATATATATATATATATTATATATATATATATATATATATATATATATATATATATATATGTATATATATATATATATATATATATATATATATATATATATATATATATATATATATATATATATATATATATAATATATATATATATATATATATATATATATATATATATATATATATATATATATATATATACAAATCTTTAAATTAGCCAACCAGTATTTTAAGCTGTCGAGCTGGACATAAGAAAACATATTAAGAAAACAATTAGTAGCCTACTCCATGATATGCAGAGTAACCCTAGTTAACACATTTTGCAGGGGTAGAGCCTTTATCTTCACCTATTCCCTTATTTTCTCAGTTTTTCTAAGATATTCATGAATTTCTTAGAACTTATATATTTGCAGAATATATACCCCACTCCCCTAATGTGTAAATATATACCTAGAATTACATCCTTGATCTAAATATAACATCCATTTGTATCACAAATGAACTTTACTCCTATATCAGCCATATGGTGGATGTCCATATCAAACTAGGCTGATAGAAGATTCTCTAAGCAGTTTGGGCTTAATATAAAACTAGCCAGATAAATTGTTGCTGTTAGACACAGCAAGAATATCTACCTAGTTAGATAATAGTATGACATATATGAGATAATAGTATGATAGCTTTTCCTTCTTGTGTGGTTTAATATTTCGATTTTCCTGATTAGAAATCAAGCAGGGCTTGCAGTATCACTAAATTTCTGGTATTTTGCCAAAAATTTATGAATCACCCCAAAAAAAATTTTGTTCCTCAAATCCCCAAAAATCATGCAATCAAGGTGCCACCCCTAGCAATTTATTACCAGTGACTTTCCCTGCCAAATATTACTTTGCATACCATAATTCTTCACTACTCTCTTATTCATTAATTTTTGTCTCTTTTGTTACTTTGAATAAAAACCAGACAGATGCAATATGCAATTGCAGATATTGCAATATACACAGTTCTTTATATATTGACAAAAAAAGTATCATCTTTATGAAATGAGTTTATATCATTTTGAATTCAGTTTCCCAATTGCTATTTCTTACATCATTTGTAGTCAAGAATTTTAGTTTCAAGTTGAATAGAATTATAGAATGTATTCACTACTATATAGCTTCAGCCTTCAGTTGGATTTTGAAATTGACAGCCTGTTTTGACAGATTGTTTTTACAGCTTAAATGTAAGTTTGCAGATTTTTTTTTGCTGTTTTCATATAAGATTTTCTTAATATTTAATACTCAATTGTTGAACGCCTGATAGAAAATACAATATTCTTTCTGAAACATTTTTACCCCCCCCCCCCAAAAAAAAAAAAAATCCTTCTATTGAGACAAAATTTAGCTATAGACTAGACTATGTACAAGGATGGGGAATTAAAGATCGAACCAGAAGTTACCCCAAAAATATGATTCATTAATAAATTGTAAATTATTCCCTATAGGGGGGGGGGGTAGGTATCATTTTTATATGATAATACCTCATTTGTTTTTATTGAAAGCAGGGATGTCAAAAAGATAATTATTTTTTTTTATTTAAACTGGAGACAGAAGAAAATGATATTAAATTCCCTGGGAAACTATTGAAATATTTTGATAAACCCAGGGCCCCCATTAGGACTTGTTCATTGTCTTGGGTATTTTGCAATTTCTCATAGGCTACTGGCCTAATTTGGCTTCTATGTGTGCTCCCTTTTAATTAGATTCTTTGGATCCTATTGAATGCCACTGCGAATCTATGACTCAGTTTTCCAATAATTTGAGGTATATCTGAATAATTTTGACATTTTTGTTGTTGTCTTTGTACCCCTTTACTCGTACACCCAATTTTTTTTTTTTAAGGAACACTAAGCTGTTTAACGTTATTTTGCGTGTTTGTTTGAACCATATAGTGACTTAGTTAATTATTAAGTGAATTATTTTTCTAATGAAAGCTGAGATGGTATCCTATCAAGGTGGTATCCAGAGGGGGGGGGGTATTACATTTAAATGATAATATCTCGATATTATTTTTATTGAAAACAGGGATCCCAAAAAGGTATTTTTTAAATTTAAAGCAGAGACAGCATCCTATCAAGGTGGTATCCAGAAAGGGGGGGGGGGTAATAAGCTATTATGTTTTAATGATAATACCCTGTTTTTTTTAAAGCAGGGGTGCCAATAAGTTAATTATTTTTTTTATTTAAAGCAGAGACGGTGCCCTATCAAGATGGTATCCAGAGGGGGGAGGGGAAGGGCATAGGGAGTTATTATATTTAAGTGATAGTACCTTGATTTTTTTGTATTGAAAGCAGGGATGCCAAAAAGTTGACAAAAATTAACAAGATTTTTGTGAGTTATAGTTGATACAGCACTTGCATGGTTTTATTGTCCAAAGGGAAAGAACCATATGCGTCCACCCGTTTTTTTTCTTATTGATGAAACAGTTTTACTTTGAAAACATTCATTCATAAGTACCAGGCAGATTCACCCTAAAACGAATTGGTGTGACAAAAGCAGTATTGACATCCCCACCTAACGTAGCGCTCGAGTGACAATGGCGCCCTTGGTCCAGTGCCCAAGTTACATTAAAAGGCCAGGTCATAATAAAAACTTTCAATTTGGGAGGTTCAAGGAGGAGTCTGACAGTCTTATGACTTCAGGGTACTAGATTTTGCAACGTTCTTACATATCTACAGTGGTTCAAGAAATTCGATCTCCTCACAAATGACTACCAAAAATATGCACAAATAAACAAATGTAACATTTTAATTATTATAACTCTTTTTTCAAAGCTTTGAAGAAAAGCAAAAAAGGCTAAATACCCCTAACTATGCTTGAAAGCTATTTTAAAAAGAAACTCTTCAGAGATTTCCATGGAAATAACCATAGCAGAAGCTTTGAGCCTGGGTGGGATTCAAACAGGAGTCTTTGAGTATTTTGACCACAGATGACTTATTGTTGTAACTTTCTTAAATTTGGTAATTTTTCTGAGCATTTGGAAATCAAAGCTTAAACTCAATAACTGATGCTAAGTATACTAACATTTTGCTGAGATTAAAAGTGACAAACTAGGAGGAAAATCTCAACATCTTCCTGGAGCTACTTCAGTCTGCATATTATTTCATTTAATTACATTTAAAACGGATGAGGTTTCACTTTTTACCTAAGAAAATAGCTGGCACTTCATTTTTCGTCATACCAAATAAACCATTACATGTTTCTTGTTTCATTGTAAATGAAGTGTTCTCATGTGAAGTATTCATCATGTATTTTTCAATTTCATAAATTTACTCCTTTTAGATACAGTTTATAATTTGACTGATATTAGGTGTTTATCACTTTATAATTTTGAATGAATCCCCAAAAGAAAAATGAATAATATCCAAAGGAGCAGCCAAAAGCAATAAAAAAACAGCAGTTCAGACTTAGCATACATGACATATATTCAATGAAGTAGCCAAAAAAAAAACTTTAAAATGTATTTGTTATTAAAAACCAGTTTTTTAATGCAAGAAGGCTTTTCAGGAATTCAAAAGAACAAAAAAAAATAATCAATATCAAAGTCGCCCATTTCAACTGTTTTAAAGGTGACAAAACAGATATAGGCAAAGGGTATTATGAAAAAATTAAGCTTCTTAGTTCAAAGTTTTTACCCAGATAACTGTCGAATTTCGTGATATTGGAAGTTTTGTATGCAGTAATGCTTGATAAAAAAAATACTAATTTTGATAATTATTTATGTTAAGAATAAATAGCTAATAGATAAGTCAACTACTCGTATTATGCAAGGATTCTGAAACGCCACAGTCATTTCGTTTCTACCAGATTTCTACTTCTCTTGATGAATAACAAAGAAGACCAGTTTCCAGCCAGCAACTTGTGAAGTTTTGAACTCATGAATAGGCTCGAATCTGTCGTAAATTTAAGCTTTGATTTGAAATTGACTGATGAAAATATTAATGTTTGCAGTCAACATTGATCACGCTGGTGGCGCGCCGCCGACATCTTACCGGTGGCACGGCGCGGCGCCGGGGGCTATTCTTGACTCTCCTGATATATATCCAACTGGGAAGATAAGTAAATTCTATTATGCAGTTTTGGGATTATATCCAACTAGCCAGATAAATTGTTTCTCTTAGACACAGCAAGAATATCAACCTAGTTAGATAATAATATAGCTTAGTGTTTCTGATATATATCCAACTAGGCAGATAAGAAGATTCTCTAAGCAGTTTTGAGTTAATATCTAACTAGCCAGATAATTCATTTCCTTTAGGCACAGCATGAACATCTAACTAGGTGGATAATACCGAGTCTTAACACTCCTGATATATATCCAACTAGAAGGATAAGTAAATTCTATTATGCAGTTTTGGGATTATATATATATATATATATATATATATATATATATATATATATATATATATATATATATATATATATATATATATATATATATATATATATATATATATATATATATATATATATATATATATATATATATATATATATATTATATATATTTATATATATATATATATATATATATATATATATATATATATATATATATATATATATATATATATATATATATATATATATATATATATATATATATATATATATATATATTATAATATTATATATATATATATATATATATATATATATATATATATATATATATATATATATATATATATATATATATATATATATACATATATATATATATATATATATATATATATATATATATATATATATAATATATATATATATATATATTATATATATATATATATATATATATATATATATATATATATATATATATATATATATATATATATATATATATATATATATATATATATATATATATATATATTAAACTAGGCAGATAAGTAAAATCTAGCCTAATAATTTGTTCCTCCAGAATTACTTAATAAAATCCAACTAGGATTCTTCTAGGAAACTAAATTATCCAATAATAAATCTGTTTCTTTCGAAAACGATATTGTCATTTATGCAGCATTGCAAACTACCAACATTTCAAGTGAATGAAGACTACTGCCCAGAAACAATAATTTTTGCTCAAAAACACTGAAGTTTAAAATGTTTATGGTAGGGGTTCCCTCCTCCTCTTCTGATCATTTCCAATTCATTTGAGAATTGATATCGCTCCTTTTATGGCCATTGAACCTTATCAACATTGCTTTTAATTTTCTTTTATTTGAAATAAAGATTCAGGAGGTCTCCCAAATAAGATGAATCACTATATAATGATTTGAATAAAAAAAAAAATCGATGTTTTGTAGATTAAAGATAGTACTCTAATAGTAATTTACCTGTATTATCTTTTTTCAGACTTATTATTCACCTACAGTCAGATATATTATTGACTAAACTGTAGTCAAGTCTCTTACCACAGTCAATAATTGAACTGTTCCTGCTTGCATTCTTTGGTTTCTTTTATAGTTAATTGTTAAGTACTTGAACCAACAGAATTTATGGAAATGAAATTTTAATTTCCCTTCTGACAACCTAGAATTAAACCATGGTTGTGCAATATAATCTCTTTTTTAGTAGAATTTATTTCTTTTCCTCCTTTTCTTGATTTTTTTTTTTTTTTTACAATTTATATATGACACATGTAACTTTTTTGGTACATTCCAAACAAGTGTCTAGCTGTTTGTAAAATTATTGCTATTAAGACTACATTAGTTCCCAAGCAATCTGTTTTTGAGTTAGGTTTTCAGATAAGTGAACTTGAAAAGTTTTTGTTCAGCATATGTGCTTCAGTACAGCGAAGCACACTCAGGCAGCTTGGTTCTTCAGTGAGTTGTTAGTAGCAGTAACCATTTGTACATTTTGAGTAGATCTGTACAAGAAATTAAAATACTTGCTTGGATGAGGTTAACCAGTTGAGTGCTGATAGGCTACTGCTTTACAGGCTTCTTATATGGAAAAGTGCATGTGGCCTAAGCCTTATACAATTATGGACAAGTTAATTTACAAGTTAAATAGACACTTGAGGTATAACAAGTGAGTACGCCACAAATTTTCCAAAAGCCTTTGGACCAGTGATTCAAACACCTAAAATTCTGTTCAGCATATCTAAATTGTCTAGGATCAAACAAAGGTTATATCCACCTTAACTTGTTGGGAAGTGTGATTTAAGGCAAGGAAAGCACAAAATAGCTCTCACTGAGAGGTTGCACATGACAGCAGAAATTTTTGACACCTGTTACTCCAGGATCTCTAGCTAAGTCATCTTCTCTGGCTCAAGAAGAATACAAAGAACAGGTTCCACATGGCTATGATAATTAAAAGTGCAACATATGCCATTTTGGTCAAAAATTAGCTATGTATGGGCTATGGATAAACTCAGCACAAGTAATGAAAAGGTGCAGTCAGAAATGTCCTATTTTGTACTGTTAGAGACATACACCAGTTTTGACAGAAGAAGATTATCTTATGGAGCTATAGCATGTACATATGACATTTGTTTCTTTTTTGTCAAGAAGAAAGGAGACAAACACCAAAAATGGATTAATTTGAATTCACTCAGGTAACTTTTGACTGAAGAGGATTATCTTATTTATAGGAAAAAGGAGACATATGCCATAAAATGAAATAATTTTGATTTCACCCAAAATATTTGAATTTAATTTATGTCACTGAAAAGAGCGTAAGAACTTGGTTTAGAATACGTTCCTTGATCTCAATTAGCCTCATTCATTAGAGTAACCACAGCCAACAAACCTTTTTTTGGTTTTTTGGCTCTCCTGAAAAATTAAATAAGTGACATGTGTTGCACTTTCAATTATCACAGATGCACTGCTCCAAAACCTTTTCAGCAAAATACTTTTCGAGAAATCCATCTTGTACTTGCAGTTTGCAGAAGCCACGCTGAAACCACATCCTGATATCCTTTTAGTTTGTCCTGCCTCTTTGGACTATTTGCCACACATACTACATCACCACGTATAAAAATATTTTTTTTCTGACAACTTTTTAATAGATCTATCAACTATAATCATTTTATATGCAATATATATCCATTTGGACAACTCTTTAAAAGACAGCTGTTCCACAAAATGGGTTTTGCATTAGCTTCCACATTGCCCTCCTTTAAGAAACAACAAGAGCTCACTTGTATACAAATGAAAGGCTTAGATATTTTTGAGTGACAAACAGGCCTGACAAACAAAGGCATTTGGAACCTCCTAAAATCATAAAAAAAATATTTGTTCTTTTTCAGCTGTCAACATTTTCCTTCTCAACAGTCAATTCAGCTCGACCCAAATTTTCATAATTTACTTTTTCTGGTTGTTTTAGCAGTGAATTCACTAACTATGCCACTATTATTGCATCTGTCTTAGACCCATGATTATTTGGATAGCCCAATAAGGTCATACATTAAGGTGGTAGTATACTATCCTCCTAGTTGGCTATTCATTTTAAAAGAATTTATTATCTGCCTAACCAGGTATAGGCTAGGCTTGATAAGTTGCATAAATATAGTATCTATCCAGCTAGATGGACAATGTAAAATAAATGTTAAGATAATTAAGTTCTGTTTTGGTGGATATTATTACCATTTTACTCAGATAATTCATTATTTGTCTAATTTGATAAATTTCAGAAGGGTTAAGATACAGTAGGCTATTAGGCTATTCACCTAGTTTTGTGTTCATGCTATGCCTAAGAGAAACAATTACCTGGCTAGTTTAATATTATCACCAAATTGCTTAGAGAAGTTACTTAACTGCCTAGTTGGATTAGTATCAGAAGGACTAGGACAGTGTTATCCACCAAGTTAGATGTTCATGCTATGTCTAAGAGAAAAGATTGTCTGGCTAGTTGGATATTATTACTAGTTTGCATGAAGAATTTACTTTATCTGTCTAATTAGATATATATCAGAAGCATTAAGTTAAAGTATTATCCACCTAGTTAGAGACACTAAATTGGCTCTTATGCTTTATTGTATTTGGCTAGCAAACTAAAACTGTTTTTCTTTTAAATTTTAATTATTTTCCTAGTTCAATAATTTCTTATTTGCTTAAAAGGATTTTTCAGATAGCTAACTAGTTGGATACTTCTGGCAATAACTAAGTATGGCTGGATATTATTTTAACATTCCATAGAATGAGAATTTTTTGATATTATCCATTGGGTGTAATCCAGTGAAACCATGGCCAAAAGTATACTCTTTTGGCCATGGCACAAAGTATACTTTTATAAAACAAAGATTTTAAAGGACATCAATGGCTAATACCCTCTAGAGAGAGAGGGAGCACTGTTATATACTTCAAAATTACCTTCCCAGGACATACCTATCAGCTTTCTAGTAAAAAGGGAGAATAACAGATGTCTTCCAATCCCATGGGAAGCTGTTTGTCCTCTATGCATCCTCAAGGATACCATGGAGCTGCTCTGCTGTGATCTTGGGGCACTGTTTTTATATTTCAGGGGGGAGACCATCTTGATTTTTCTTCAGGGCCTTAATTGCTTTGAGTGTTTCTGCTCTTGTTGGGGTGGCCAGCCCAATGTTGCTAGGTTCTTTTTTACCACAAGGGGAAACAACCAGGAATTGATGACGGGTTTGGTTAAGTAGTGTTTGGAAGTTATATTTTTATCTGATCAAATGCTGCTTTTGACAGCTAATGACTTTTGATGATCTGTCTCTGAAAACTTCAGATACAGCAGCTTTCTTACCTGTCAATTCCTTAAGAACTTCGTAGAGTTTGGGGGTGTCATGAGCATGTGCTGGTTTTTATAAAGACAAAGCAGTTTCTTCCCACATTTTGGGGCAGTCAAGACAAGCAGCATTGCAAGCAAAACCTTTCCATGCAACTGTTTTCTGACAAGTATAGGGCTGCTCCTCTTTTTCCAATGCTCTTTGACTATTGAAAGGGTTCAAATGGTAATCCAATGCTGTAGTTTCACTTAGGTTTGCCCTAGGATTTTTTCAGTGGTCTCTCTTAGCACTGTTTTGAAGATCTTGGCTCAGTATCACTGTTTCCCTCTTCATTCAAGTTTAGGGCATCAAAACAGGTTGTTAGCTTCATATTTATAGTTTGCCAAACTTCTTTATCTTGCAGCTTATCAATGTCGAGTTGGGCTCTTGGTTTATTCTTTCTTTGAGATGCAAGATTAAGTAGGATTTTTGCAAGCAGTAGCTTGTGGTTGGACCCTGATTTTGAGCCAGTGTCTACACATTTATAAGAGCAGGTGTCTGTTACTGTACTTCTCCAACGTTGACAGGCAAGAATGAAGTCAATTTGGGCCTTAGTAACACCATTGTTGGAATGTCAGGTCAGTAGATGATTTGGCTTGTGCTGAAATATGGTGTTGGTGACAACAAGTTGATTCATCAAAGCATAGTTTACCAGCCTTTGCCCATTTTCACATCTATGCCCAAGTCCAAACTTTCTAAGGACCTGCATGGGGGAATCAGACAGATCAACTCTTGTGTTGAAGTCCCCTGCAATATTTAGGTAGTCTTTTCCAGCCACTGAGGAAGACAGTCATAACCTATCCACTTTCTTAGATAGCAAGTGTAGCTTATCTAGACTTTTACCCTTTTTTCTTTTTTACTTATCTAGGATAAAGGTAAATACATTACTAGATGTCTTTTTTTGCTCTTTCCAAGTACATTGATGACTTCTGGTTCTTATTTCATTTTGAGCCCTAGGCTAAAAGTAACTTTTCTTTTTCACTTCACAAAAAAATAATTCTCACTAAAATAGGTTTAAAAAGTAGCCCACTGGTTTTAAAAATCATATAATTTTCTATAAATCAATTATCCCAAGTAAGGTATTCCAAAGGCATTAATTTATTTCAATTTGTTAAAATTTGAAGTTACTAGTGCCATTTGAAAATTCAGTGTTACTTTACAGCTTATTTTACTCATAAAGAAACACTATAAAATTCTGAAAACAACTACAAATCCTATAATACCTACTTATGTCTTTCATAAAAGTGTATCACTTTGCTCTACATCCACCCCTTCCTCCTAGCATGCAAATATTATCAATCCAAGTTATAGATATCCTATTTTCTATGTCTTGATTCCATTATTCTTCTTTCCCATCAGATTTATTTGAATAAAAGAATAATGTATTGAAAAATGCAAGGGATATTGTCTGCAATTTTTTGGCAATATATTTTTTCATATGTAGGGGGAGGGTGGAATTAAAGAGCATAAAGCACTTTTAAAAATGATAAGCATTTAGGATTTTGTAAATATATTCAGGATATTAGGCTATAGGGTTTTATTTGTTAGAAGAATTAAATATCAACTAATGTCTAAAATTTTAAAATGTTTTCCCAACATCTGTATTAAAGAGTATATTTTTGCATAGTCTGCAAATTGCTTTCCCTCTTGAAAAACGAGGGGAAACAATCAGAAGAAGCCCCAGAAGAACAAAGGTGTGGCTTAGAATAATCTCAGCATGGTGACAAGTTACGTTAAGTTCATTCAGTTGTTCATCAAGCTTGTTGTCAATTAATCTTTACCTTAAATCGCTTTTCCAGGAAGATAAGGTGTGATAAGCCTCCTGTAGAACATCTTGCTGGTGGTATGACTTTGACTATGATTTGGCATCCCAGGTTAGCCTGCACTCTGCATTGGCATAGTCACAATCAACTCCTTTCTTAAATGCATATATGGTTTTAGACTAGATGGTGGTATCAGAGAGGCTGTTTCCGTAAGGGACTGTGCATACAGAGAAGAAGTTCCAGTGCTCATGTTGATGGCAATGGGGAACTTGCAGCTTCTTTATGTGACCTCTTGTTGTACTTGCAAGGGATGAGGAGAAAACTGACTTGAGAGGTTGTTTTCAAGCAGTTTGGGAGTAGTAATTGCATCTCCTCTCTTCCTTTAATAGAGTAGGGTGCAGAGTTTGAGGGACACAAGTTGCTCCTCATATTGCTTGTCTTGCAAAGCTGGTATGAACTTGGCTGCTTGTCTTAGGACATTACATAAAATTGCAAAGAAGAAATAAAAAGAAGGACCATAACAGCCAGTGTAGTCTCAGAAATTATTTTTGGACACTCGAGTGCCTTAACATCCATTATATACTGGGGAGACACCAGGGTCATTCCAAGTTCCAGATGTGGATACAAAATAGCTTTGTATAGCTTCTTGACCACATACAGCTTCCTGCTGGTAAGCATTTGTTTAATGACCCCTAGGGCTTGGTTTGCTGTAGCAAAGCAAGGTCCTTCTTCTCACTTAGAGCCTCAAGTAGATTATCTTCAATATGGTAAGTTTGTCTAGGGCTTTCATGTCCAAGATGCAGGACTTTACATTTTGAAGTGTTGAACTGCAAACCCCGCTCAGATGACCATCTATATAGTTCATCTAAATCTTCTTGCATTGTTGAGTGATCATGGCTAATTTGGGGACATCATGTCTCTTTGTGATAGGTGCTTTCTGTGTTTGTGACCATTGCAGGTATTTTTAGCTCAGTTTTTGTATTTGCTATTGTTATGTTTTCAAAAAATGATCATGAAGGAAATCCTCATGCACCAAATATTACATCTGGGAGGTGTGTAAAAAATGTATTGATGTGTTCAATTTCCTCCTAGCTAATAAACAGAAAAAAAATCAATCCTTTTGATACATTTATGCATGATGATTAATGTACAAAAATAGGTTTTTTTTTTAAAAAAAACAAGCAATAATCTTTTGCAGCTCTTTGTTGTAGTTCACACCTTATATATAGAGACAAAGAAAAGTAGGCCAATAGTCTTGTCGAAAAAGCTCATTTCTTGCCTTACAGTAGAAGAAATTTGTAGTTTTATGAATGAAGTTTAACATTTACATACAGGATGTATGTCTAAACCATGATTCTTTAAATTTTTCAGATAATTAAGGTTGGCAACTGCGCATATGATGATAACCCAAGCAGTTTACTTGGGAAAGGAACATTTGGTAAAGTTTTCAAAGGATGGAACCAAAAGGTATGAACTATTTAATCAATTCATGCTTTTTTGATTAGGCATACATTAGAACTCAAGATATGGTTTTTGTCTGGTCTATCTTGGAAAATAGTTGATTTACTCTATCAACTAAGTTTTTGAGTTAGATTCCTGATAAAAATATCAGGAATGTGTTCAGAGCATTAATAATCGCCCAGAAAGGTAATTTGAAGCACCTACCTCCAATACTCCTTTCTCCAAAAGGCTTTTTAGTTCACTACATCCATGCATAAATCTTCCATCAAAGTTCTTTGAACATAGCTCAACAACTAACAAACCCCTTCCTATTGATCAAGTCTTCCTTTTTTTTTCTATCAGCTCATGTCCTCACCCTTTTGCCAAACCTAATGTTTAACAGACTATCCCTCTGCAGCCACTATTCCTTTCCCATTTAGCCTTTCGTCCAGGCTTTGTCCAATAATGTTTCTTATTTGAACTGGTTTATTTTATGAGTTGAATTGGCCTTCACGAGAAAGAGTGTCAATTTGACAGCTGAAATTTAAGTTTAGATTTTCTTTTACTACTGCTACTACTAACAACTCTCTACAGCACCAAGCCGCTTGAGGCAAGCAAATCCACGTATGCTCCTCCATCCCAATTCATTCAAAGCCTCCCTCAGTGCACCCTTCCGATATTTCTTGATGACATCCTCCCACCGCAACCTTGGACGGCCAGCTTTCTATTTAGCACTAGACGGTTGGGCGAAAAGGAAAATCTTCCGCAATCTGTTATCCTTCATCTGTACAGCATGCTCTAGCCATCTCAACCTTTCTCTTATTATAGCCCTAGAAAGTGGTATTGAACCATACTTCATTAGCATACTGTGTGAAATCCAGTCAGTAAGCTGGGTACCCAGAACAATCCAAACATGCAAAATAATACACTAAATCCCTATTCCATGTCAATTCTGGAGCTCCTGGATGTGACATCTTAATATAAGATGAATATAAATATTTCCCTTTGTCTTACCCTGATAAATGCACTTGCTTCAAGAGGGATAATGACATTTCAAATGGTTTTCCAAGCTATTTAGGCATCATAGGTAATCCTCCTGCTGCTAAACTTGAAAAAAAAAACCATAAAAAAACAAAAAACCAATAAATAAGTGCCCTTTTTTGTGCTATATGTCACTTGCGGATCGTGGAATTTATATGAACCACGTACATATGAGAAATAGCTTTTAAAGGAGCTCTTAAGCGTCCCTCGTATGATGTTCTAGTGACCCGCTAGGCCTGGAAAAAAGGAAGAAAAAAGACCCTTTTAAAGTTTTTTAGCTTTTAGTCACTATGGGCTGTGGTTTGCTCTTTACTAGGTTGCAGCTACCGCTGCAACCATGATACCTAACAGTCGAGAAGTTTGCTGAATGAACGATCTGAGAAAACCGATTTCATAGCCATAAGGATAAATGACGAGTGACAGAATGCATTGGACTTCTATAATTTAGGCTATATATTTGCACACTAGGAGGGTGGGGTAAAGTTAGGTTGAATTAGGTTTTTAACCCCTTTCTGAGATTTATTTACACCCCCCCCCCCCCTTAATGTGCAAATATTTACCCCAAATTATGTTATTATATAAACTAAAGTATTATATTTTCATCATGTTATGGCATCTTTCATTATGATTAACCTAACAGCCCTTCTTGAGTGTGTTTGTATAATACATAAGTCCCAGTAATTTTCTTTCAAGAGGACATAGACTAATGCTACCAATTTTCTGTGTGTTTTTAAGTTAATTGCTGAAACCGAGTCAAACTCAAAACGAGCAGAAATTAACATAAGTTGGGCTCAAAACCCCTCTGCCTTCCCAAGACCAGAACATAATTTGCACTTTACTGAAAAAAATATAAATGTTTTAACTTTGTAATTTTTGTAAATCAAATAATATTAACATTTTGATTACTAAATATCAGTATATGTATATTAAACTGACAATACACGTTCATTTGTATTTTTTCAGCGAAGTGTAAATTTTGTTCTGGCCTTGGGAAGGCATAGGGTTTTGCGCACAACTTATGTTAATTTCGGCTCGTTTTGAGTTTGACTCGGTTATCTATTGTAATTTCTGTTCGTTTTGGGTTTCATTTATTTATCGACGCTGATTTGTGGTAGTTTTAACGCTTGGTAGATTATTTGATTTTATTTTTGATCATTTTTTGTTTAATGGGGTTATTTACTTTTCTTTGAAAAAATTATTTTGTGGAAAAAGTTTTTTTTTAATTAATTAAACAAAGAGGTAGCTATTGGAAAGTACTTTTGTTTCTCCTGATATTGATTGCTATGTTGCTACTCTTAGACATCGACAATTGGGTCATGGAATGGACTATTACAGGGGTCGTTCCTTAATGTCTGGTTACGGTCTTGGTATCTGGTTTGCTTATTTGTTCTAGTCTGCTCTAACCCTTGCTAAAAAAAAATATATTGTACCGTTTGCCGCGGATTGTGCGTCCTATTCAGTACACGATTGGGGCTCTGGAAAGGATTTTAAACAAAATATTGCACAAAATCTCAGGTCTGGCGCTTGATTCCTTAGCTAGCGATTGAAGTCACGACAAAGCGGAAAATATTTTTAAAAGACGAGAAACACCAAATCACTCATCGGTGTAAACTCTGGTAAGAAGTGAAAAACATCACTCTTGTCAAAGAAGAAAAAGAAAGCAAGGGTAAAAATTGTTAGATCGAAAAAGGATTTCTTTTCCTAGAAATGGCATATTTACTACATACAGAATCTCGTCCTTCAGTCAACTCATCACTAAATATTTTCAATGCAGAAAATGTTGATGTGAGTGTAAAACATGGTTAATAAGTACAATTCTATCCACAACAACCACACTCTGAAAACGCACATTTTCAAATTTATTCCAGTGATGACTATTTCATAGATTTGACTTCCGCATTTAAAGATTTACTTGTGATTGTCAAAAATCTAATAATGGAAAACCAAGTGCAGCCGAGGGGTTATCCTTTGAAAGTTGTGTACTACACAATTTGTTTAAGCAAATAAGTGTCTGCATAAATGGAACGTTGAGGAGCACAAGGAACAATCTTTCAAATTATGCTAGTTATATACAGTTCATGTTGATGACTCAAATGTCCTATAATAATTGAGAGGTTTACCCATGGGATATGAATATAGAACGGACACTGACACTACCAATTTACTTAGAGATGTGACAACTAAAGGTTTACACTTGGCTGGGAAAATAAATCATGAACTATTTAATATACCTCAATGGTTGCCTCCCACGGTTAAGATTGTTATAAAGCTACAACTTGCTCCGTCCAATTTTATTTTGCGAAAAGCAGTTGCCACTGCACCTGATGTTACAGTCTCTCTCACCTCGGCAATACTTCATGCACGAAAACAACAGGTTATGAGTTCTGTTGCTTTGGCAATTGAGAAATTAAGAGCTAGTGGAAATAATATCAAACTGCTCGTTCCGCATACAATCACGAATCAACGACATGTTGCTACGGGTTCACGTACCTACACCGATTCGTCATATATCAATGGCGAAAATCCTACAAAGCTCACTTTGGATTTGTAAAAAAAAACTATTGCAATTGGATCATAGACTAATTCCCCAAATAAATTTGAAATGTTTTTATCCCCACATAAATCACTTGTGTGTAAAGTAAATGGAATCCCTCTCTACAACTTATCCTTTGATAAATCCTACAGGACCATATATGACTTGACAGTGTAACCCCTAGTTCGAGATCCACAAATAATTTGAAAATGCTATAATCGATGAAATGTTTGCAAAATTATACTATCATTGTATTGGATTTGTCTGGCACTCAAGATATGAGTATTGTCTGAACGGGCACAGCACGTTTAGAATATACCTTTGCTAAACCGTTGGAGGAGACTTAAACTTGAAACTTGAATACTTAAAATACTTAAACTTGGACTAACCAAGTTTTGAACACTTAAAACTTGGACTACTTAAAATTGAATAAACAATTCGGTTTAGTGGCATAATAGTTGGCGAGGGCTTGTAAATTCAAGTAGGTATCCCATCGTCTCATGTTGTTTTATTGTTCTATATGCTCCTAATCGATTTTTTAGCTTCTGCGATGTTTTGTGGATTCAAATTGATGTAGTAAAGGTCGTTAGCAGTACTTGAGAAAGGAGGCAGATCACATAAAGCTTTGACGGGCTCAGTAGCTCAGAAAAGTGTTCTCTCAAGCGTTTGAAATATTCTTCTTTGAATCGAATGGTTTCCCCGCACTTACCTCTCAGCATATCAGTTGTTGAAGGGGTTTTTTGTTGCTTCTTTTAGCAGTTTAAATATTTACCTGCTATTATAATTTTTGGACGCATATTGCAATTTGTTTGCAACATTGGACCAGTACTGTTCTCTGTCCTGTTTCACTACTTTGCCTGTTTCACTTCGGCTGCTTTTAAGGGTGTTTTGAGCCACCAACGCGGGGGTGCTTCTTTTGAACTAGTTCTATAGCACGGTCAGAAATCCAGCTTCGTTTGGTTCCGTTTTTTGTGTCCAAGGACTGTGTTGGCCATATTTTGTGCATCAGCTTTTATCAGGGCCCATTCTCGGTCAACATCAGACAATTGAATGAGGACTTCGAATCAGTTGTTGAGCTTCAACTTGAACTCTGCTTTCTGGACAGTTAAGTTTAGACACATACAAGTGTTTTTTTTCTTTCCGGCAGTGTCCATTTGCTTAAACGAAGACAAATTTTACGCACAAGTAGATAGTGAAACCTATGTAAAAACCCCGTATCAGCTCCTCTACATGTTCTGGCATTTCAGCAGCAGCTTCTCTGTCGCCTGCTTGCTAGGATGTGATTGATCTGAGCTTTTGTTGTGCCGTGGTTCGATTGTCATAACAAGATTGCCTTTCTTGTGTTCAATGAAAGCTTTCGTAGCACATAAGATTGTTCTACCTGGCTAAATGCAGAAGCCTTTCTCTATTAGTTTATTTGTTGCCTGCACTTTTTTCCCACCCAATTAATGTTGCTGCATTACAATCTGCTCTGTCAAATCGAGCGTTCTAATCTCTTGTGACAAAGAGGTCGTTCTGCCCTGACGTCTTGTCGACAGTCCTTTGTAGGTCGTAGTAGAAGGCATCTTTGATAGTATTACTTCTGTGCCTTGTTGATTCATGGACGGCGATGATGGCTGTGTTGCTTATGCAGCCTCTGAGTCTACTTGCTGCGTTTCGAAATGATACTGGCGTATGCAAGTTAAAAACCTGAAGAATATTTCCCTCTTGGATAGATTTACTGTCCTTATCTCTAATGAATATTTCACCAGAAACAAAAACGTCAAAAGGCTTAGGATCTACATTTTTTTTTGGCCTTAAGATACAAAACTTATGAAGCTTGTTACCCCTCTTCTTTACTTTATTTTGTAATTTGCTATATTAATGATAACCTTATTTTCAGTAATATTTTGAGGTCCTTCAACGATTTTCTATTTCCTGTTCTTTGTGTTTATCTTGGCTTATTTGTTTCAGGAAGAACATGTGAAGGTGGTTGTCAAGGCCATCAACATGAATATGTCAGCAATACACCTGACAAGAGAAATCTGCATAATTGACGAATTAACAAAAAAGCGTCACCCAAATATTGTGGCCCTTTATGAATACGTGGTTTGTATCCAGGGTTGTATTTCTGTTTGTTTTTGGGTTTTTCTCTAGAAAGTAAAACGTACGCAAGTCGTCTAAAAAGGTTATTTATTTTTTAATTGGCATCCGCCACCTGTAACATGCTCAACCTTGTGTAAAAACTGAATTTGTCTGGATCTATTTGTAAAATTGCCTACATGGAATCATTGTGGATTGAACTTAGTGAGTATTTTGAGCATCAGGAGTTTACAAAATGTAGTTGTTTAGAGCAAATTATGGCGATTTAACCCTTTTTGAAAATTTATTTAAGAAAAAATTAAAAAAGTCTTCAATTGGCTTTATATTTGATAGTCGATTCACTAAAATTATCATTTTTAGATGGATGCGAGACTATTATAATAATTCTGTTCAAAAATTTTTGTATAAGCTTTGTTGTAGTTTTTTTTTGGGGGGGGGGGGGTATTTCTTTTTTTTTATTGTGTTGCACATAAACGCTTCCAAGTTTGTGGACTCTGTTTTACCTTTACTTTTAATTATAGTATTTTAAACATGATAATTAACTTGTCATCTTAAAAAAAAAAATCTGGTGCTTTGACCTCCTTTTAAACTTTTTTTTAACATTACTTATTTACTGCTAAGTCAGAAGATTTCCATTAGATTATGATTTAATAGGTATTTTATTCCCAATGAGTTTTTATTTAGGCCAAATCAAAACTATGCTATTAATTTAATTTAAACTACTTTGTACATTTTTTACCGTTTTGTTTCTTGATGCAGATACATTTTTCTAAGTTTCTGCACCTGGTTTTATCAACATTTTCAATTAATATAAGCTAGTTTTGTCTGTTTATGTACGATTCGTTTCCATAAATTAAATAGAAAAAACAAGTTTTTTTAACTGAAAGTAAGGAACGATGTTAAAACTTAAAAAGAACAGAAATTATTCCGTATATGAAAGGGGCTGTCCCCTCCTCAACGTCTCGCTCTTTACGCTAAAGTTTTTTATTGTTTAAAAAAATAGAGTTGTGAGAAAGTCAAACTTTAGCGTAAAGAGCGAGACGTTGAGGAGGGGACAGCCCCTTTAATATGTGGAATAATTTCTGTTCATTTTAAGTTTTAACGTCGTTCCTTACTTTCAGTTAAAAAACATTGTTTTTATATTCAATTTTTGAACGTTTTTGAATTAATGCAGGTTTTGATTTTGGCTCACCGTACTTGAATAATTAAAACAAAATTTGTATATTAATTTTACTTTTATTTGGTTAAATGGCTTTCTCGAAACTTGTTAATTTTATTTACGAACATTTTTATTTGTAATAAATATACGTAACTTACGAATTAACTTACGTAACGAACTTTTATATTCATAGATTTTTAATACGTATATTAGGGGGTTCGCCCCCTAATCAATACCTTGCTCTTTAAGCTAAAGTTCGAATTTTGTTCCAATTCTTTAAAAATGACCCAATAATCACAAAGGCCGTTAATTAGAATAAATAGCTCTTATGAAAGCACTGAAAAATCTTTGGCTTAAAGAGCGAGGTATTGACTAGGGGGTGAGCCCAATCATATACTTAGTATTTTATGTTCGTTTTAAGTTTTGATGTTGCTCCTTACTTTCAGTTGAAAATCTTGTTTTTTTCAAAATTTAATTTCTGATCTTTTTCTTTGATAATGCTGGGAAATACGGCGCCCCCTTCATATCAATGTCCCTTCCCCCATGAAAACTTCCTTCATGGAAAGGTTCTCCCATATAACCCCTGACCACCCCCCCCCACCTACCAGGAAAAATTCCCCCTGAAAACGTCTGTACACTTCCCGATTGCTAATACTACATGTTAACATTGGGTAAAGTTCATAACTTCGAGCCCTCCCGCCGGAGACTCCGGGGGATTAGGTCATCCCAAAAGACATAGTTATCATATTTTTGACCATGCTGAACAATAGCTATCTCAAAATCTTGATCAAGTTTGGGAAAAATGGGACTTTGGGAAAAAAATGAGCGTGGGAGGGGGCCTAGTTTCCCTCCATTTTTTTGTTCACTTAAAAAGGTACTAGAACTTTTAATTTCCGTTCCAATGAGCCCTGTCACGATATTCTAGGACCACTGGGTCGATACGATCACCCCTGAAAAAAAAAACAAAAAAAAAATAAATAAATAAACACGCATCCGTGATCTTTCTTCTGGCAAAAAAATGCAAAATTCCATATTTTTGTAGATAGGTTATTGAAACCTATACAGTAGGGTTTTCTGATACGCTGAATATGATGGTGTAATTTTCATTAAGGTTCTATAACTTTTAGGGGGTCTTTCCTCCTTTTTTCGAAAACCAGCCAAATATTCTAAGGCGCGTAACTTTTTATGGGTAGGAATGAACTTGATGAAACTTATATATTTGAAATCAACATTTAAATCTGATTCTTTTGATGTATCTATTGTCACCGAAATTCCGTTTTTTAGAGTTTCGGTTACCATTGAGCCGGGTCGCTCCTTATTTACAGTTCGTTACCACGAACTGTTTGACTATAACCTTTAATATTTTGAAACAGTAATTTCACGTACTTGTTTTATTTCACGGGGTTTGAACAATAAGTCTACTTTTTTTAAGTTCGTTCGTAACCGAGAGCACCGTTAGAAACAGTTGCAATCGAAGATGTCGTGGTTTTGATCAGTATTGAAGGGGGGGGTACTTAAAAAGAGGCCCTTTTCCCTCCAAGCTCTTTTACGTCCTCCTTTAGCGACAATAAAGATTTGAGGGTAATTTGTCCCCCTCCTGTATCCCTCTTTCCCCAAACACATCTGATCAAAAGTTTGAGATGGTTATTTAGTTCAGTATAGTTGAAAGGTTCAATAAACATGTATCTGGAGATAACCTGATCCTCCATATTTCCTGGGGAAAGAACCATAAGTTATGCAATGAATATAATATACTTTTTTGGAAAATTAACATTTTTTGGGAGGAATTTTTCACGGTTAGCATTTTACGTGGGGAGGGAAGTTTCCAATGGGAGTCTTCCATGGGAAATTTAACTCGGGAGGAATTTTCTAGAATTTTTATACACGATTCTTTTTAGTTGTCTTGCTCTCTATTTGACCGCTCAATTGTATAAACTAAGGTAATGTTTTGGGTCAATTGTCCAAGGAAAATTTTTAACAGACAGAGGAAATGTCTGAAGGAGTTTCTCCGTGGAGGGGGGTTCTGCCGGAGGGTTTCTGTTTGGGAACTTTCTGCTGTAGAAAATTTCCATGGGAGATTTTCTTCGGAGAATTTTCCACAGTGGAAAAGTTGGGATTTCTGCCATTATTCCAAAATGACCAGAAATAAAATAAAAGATTTTCTGACAATTTTTCAAGGGGGGGGGGGGCTCACCGCGGAGAAATTTCCCAGGGGAATTTTCAGTGAGAAGGGAATTGTCCAAAGTGTATTTTTCAAGGGGGTAATATTTATATTACAGGAAATGTCCATTGGGGAGTTTTGCGTGGGAGAAATTTTGTTGTGGTAGAATTTTCAGCGGTAAATTTTCCGTAGGAGGTCGATTTCCTGAAAGGATTTGAAAAATAATCAGAAACTAAATAAAAGTACACTCTATATCAGTTGAAAGTAAGGGCAACATTAAGGAATAAAACGGACCAAAATGATTGCCCCTTCCTCTATTCCTTGGTCTTTACGCTAAAGTTTGATTCTTTGTGCCGACTCTGTAAGAGCAACTCCTAAAACACAAGGACCGTTTGGTTGGAATAAGAAACTTTCTAAAGCAATCAGTAACTCAAGCTTAAAGAGCGAGGGATTGAGGAGGGGACAGTCTCTTTCATATATGAAACAATTTCTGTTTGTTTTAAATTTTAATGTTTTTCCTTGCTTTCAGTTGAAAAAAGGCTTGTTTTTTAATTTAATCACCCAAAGAGAAGAAGTTAAGAAGATATCAGTATTTGTTGCTAACAGAAACCTGATTAAATCTATGGTCTTAATTATACCAATTGCTACTTTATTTGCAAAATAAGAATTGCAAATTGCTTGAAATATTCGTTCTAAGGCTCACAGGTTACCCATAACCATTTCAAACTAGCATATGCTTCAAAGAGGATGTTTTACAATGGTTTTACTATCCAATATTTCCCCTACCCATATTTTAGGCAAATGCAGGGGCGAATCTCCAGTATTTTTATTGGGGGGGGGGGGGAGAGGCGTCCATATCTGGATAGTCAAAGGGCATGGGATGTATAATATTATTTTTTCTCCACATTATTGGGGGGGGGCAACTGCCCCCCCTCTCTTGCCACCCCCAAACGACGCCCCTGGGCAAATATGATTAGATACCCCAATATATTAACAGGTGCCGGTCACCAGAGAAGAAGGGGGTAGAAATCTGTAAAAAGTAGATGTTAGCTTACAATATCCAATTTACAATTAGGAAAATATTAATTCAGAGGTTCCCAATTCCAAGATCCTTATCAAAGTTTTTTTTTTACCAGTGAGCCCCTGGAGCTAAGTTTCTACCATATTGCCAAAACTTGGGAAACAAATGTGACGATTAGATCTAACCAGCAAAATTTTTGTTGCGCTGAGTTCTAACCATGGATTAACAGTTTTTGAAAAAGAAAGAAAAATTGATTGTTTAGTTAATTAATTGATTGTTCTAGGAATTGATGTAAAAAATTAAAGTTGATCAGTAAAAAACGGATTCCATTCAACTTTAATTTTTCGACGCCTATTCATGGCGCAAGAAACCAATCAATTCTGACTCATTTCATTTGGCAAACTCCTGATTTGGGGTGTTAAAAATAAAAGTAGTATATTTTCTTGTGTTCTGTTTATTCAAGTTTTTAATTGTTGCACTATTACATCAATAATGCAACTTAATATCTACAATGACAATTTTAGATGTTTCTAATGATGTCCAAATCAGTCTGATATTGAGTCTACTTTTTTTTGTCAAAAGGTCTCTAACGAAATCAAAACTTTTTTCGACAAGATATGACGAGAGGAACGCTATCAAACACTTGGGGGCTCAGAGTACCTCCTCCACAGAAACCGGGCTTGAATATCACCACTTATTGCATAACATTCTCCATTTCTGTTTCTCAAAATGGATTTATGATCCATTTGGCGGTTCTCCCATGGTCAAATTTTTTTCAAATCTGATTTTGATTTCATCATGTAGGGCAATTAAATGTTGGACTTCTGTCTGAATATTCTGTCAAGGCATTCTGCTTGTGACAATTTTTAAAACCGAGAAAATTCATGTCGGCTAATATTTTATAAATTCCAGTTTACCAAGAAAAGCTTAAATTAGTCCCTTTGTTTGTTTTATAATTTTGTTTTATAATTGAGGTTGCCCCCTTGTACTTCTAAGTTAATGTCATTATTTTTTTTTAAACAAATCTGTCAAATAAGTGATCTCTAGATTGAAATTGATCTGGTTCTCTTTTAAATTTGGATCTTTATTTTCCAAAAACTCCAAAATCTATTCAAAAATTGAGTAAAATCATTTTAAACATGGACCTGTCGACAACCAGCGTACTTCACTGTGTAAGAATAATTGTTAGAAGTCTTCATCATTTTCATCGCCCAATTTTGCAAATAAACGCATATTCAGTGCTCTGCTTTTTATTTGTTGGCTGCACTAATCCCAAGTTGAAGCTTTTGGTGTAATTTTTCATTCAAAATTAATTTTCACTACTAGGTGTCGTCATGAGTAACAGTCGCTGAACTTCTTAAGATGTTATCTGCCTACCTTGATAGGCGAAGTCATGCCAATACTTTGGTTCTCCATTATTCAAACCAGATACATTTTCGTAGATTATTTGTGAATTGGGAACCCCCTTTTCTTGTCACGCCAACTTAGACTTCCTTTGGAATCTCCTGTGGACCCCTTGGGGTCCACTTGAATTGTTTTGACCGCTGCTGTACACATGTGATGTTTGATCCCTCAAAAACTTTTCTTTTTCGGCGCTTACTATTTTGCTATGGAAATGAAGGAAAGAAAAGTACATTGGTTTGTGGAAGAATATAAAAGGGTTAGTGCAGCATTAAATAAGCTTTTAATACTAATCTATTTATCAGATGCATTAATTTTCAAACCCACTATAATTTTCAAAAGAAATTAGCCTGCATCTTCTTTTCAGATAACTACCGATCATGTATTCCTGGTTCTGGAATACTGCAATGGAGGGGATCTGCAGAAATATCTTCAAGGTACAATTTTTTTTATTGATACACGATGCGTATTTCTTTTTTTGGAAAAACTGTTTTTTTTTGCATAAATACTTAGAAAAGAAATAGTAGGGACTGTGCATAAGGTATTTTCTATCTATCTCTTTCAATTTTGATTTCCTAGATGGGGTCTAATTCTTGAATTACATTTTCCATGAATGATACAGTCAAGGAAATAAAACAGAGAAAGCAATTTTTTAAGAGAATGGAAGAGAAGTATTTTCTTTTAACCAACTGTCCTGTAAAATCAATTCCGTTTTTCTGTTCAGTTTTGTTGCTTGACATGTTTTCAGGGGTATTCATAAGTTTTTGTTTTCTGTGTCTGTATCTTTTTTTTTGTACGTTACTCAACTGTTCTTTTTAAACCTTACAAAAAACAGTATCTAAAGGAAAGAAGGAAATACGATTTAAAACCTTACACAAAATTAGGTCGCGTTTGTTAGCACTTCCTTTATCTGTCAATGCCTCCTTAGAAACCTAAAATCTCACTGCTGTTGAATTGCTTTGCTCCTGTAGCATTGGTTTAGCTTTAGTCAGTTATTAAAATTTCTTTTTTAGTAGATCAGTGAATATTTAATAAACTTGAAACTTCATTTAAAACAGTTTACTTCCTTCATTGATCCCAGTGAATATCTAGTTTTAACAATTGAGTTCTCTTTGCACCGAAGGAAAATGAATATCAACTGACGATAGAAAAGTTTCTTTTAAACATTTGAAGAGTGCTGACATCATGTAATCTTGTATTTTTATTTAAATTATGACACATTTTTTTGTCTGGTTTTGGCAAGTCTACCTATTTTGCCACACGGCCGAGGACTGTGTTTGGACTTACTAGGAAGCTTTTTTTTTTGGGGGGGGGGGGGTCAGGGGCCGTCAAATATTGCTTTAGCAGCCTAAAGTTACATCTGATGAGACCGACTAGAAGGGTTTAAAGGGCCCTAAATCGCCTGAGTGATGTAATTTTCAATCTTAATAGTCATTTACGACGAATGTGGGACCAAGCGCTCATAGGTTGGGTGACAGTAAATCACAAAATCTGTTTTTTTTTTTTTTTTTTTAGCCAAAATACCTGCAAATTGGGAGTTATTGGTTACTCGGAAATAAAAGTGGTGTTTTCTTTTTTCATGTATCGTAATTAAATTGAAATTTCTAAAAGCTATATTGTAATTTCTCTTAAATAAAACAAGATTCTTTTCTTGCTCACAAAATAGATAAATTAATGCTCAACATATGATTCGTTACAATTCTCTGTCGCACTAAAAATGAATTTCTTTCTTGGTACTCACTTGTGGAGACAGGAAATGTCAATTTTTGAAAAAATCTAAGGTGAAGAGAATTTTAGTTTGTTGATATTAGTTATTTCATTATAATTGAAGATTCAGCATTTATTATTCACAATTTCAGAAATGGTGATCAAATCTTGTTTTTGTAATGGCTATAAGAAAAATATCATTACTATTGAAGAAAAGCAGGCATGCTAACTAATACGTTAAGGCTAACATGTTCCTGCTTGAATGAATCTGATAATATTCTTAAAGAACTTGGGTATATACCCCCTTACTAGGGTTTAACATAATAAAAATAAGAAATAGCAAGGAACATGTTAGACTTACATTCTATAAGTGTGCAAGAAGCTTCAGCAAAGCTAAAACCCCAACTGACTTGCATTGTCAGGGTATCTCCATATAAAGCATGTATCCCCGTTATTTGCCAAACAAACGAAGCTAAATTCAATAGTTCTAAGAAAGGGTATATGTATATTTACAAGTAAGTTTATCGGGTTTAATTCAAAAATAATAATTCAAAAATTATAAGGACACTTCTTATATCACTGGGGGTGTCATTTTATTTGTTTTGAACCCTTTTTCTTGCCTATTTCTCAGCAACTGGTCAATTCAGATCTTGACTGTTTTTTTTTTTTTCAAGGAAAATTCCTTTCATCCGGACATTCTTATTTTTTCGTTTAGCTTTCTTGCTACTCTAATATATGATTTTGAAATAGGATTTATCATCTCTCAATGCAAAAGGAACTGTTAAAGACACATGAATCCCTTTTTCAATGTCAACAGGAATCCGTGCCTTAGCTGGCTTATTGTCTTTACAGTTCCATGATTCCCTGTTGGGACAAAGCCTGACAAAATTTCTTGGGGTGAATCCTTCCTTGGGGTGAATCTGCCAACAGTTTTGCTGAAGTCCTTGCCAGATTTTGTTTATCGTTCATTGAAACATGAGGATGAATATTCATTATATGATATAAATGATATGAATATTTATTATATTTCCCAAGAAAGGTTCTCGGCGGTGATATGCTAGCTTAAGATTCTGTTTTATGAGCCAAGGCAAGGAGGAAGAGTGGGAACGACCTTAATTACTTATAGTGTTTGATTATCGGGAGTGTCTTTGTTCCATGCATGGGTCCGATTCCAAATTTCTGAAGTTTCCTAATGAAATTGACTGGTTTTGCTTAATCAAATCTGGGTTGGAAGCCCAATGTAATTCTGATGCCTGACTAATCTATCAAGATGCAATAAATAAAATCAATTTTCCGTTCTTTGATAATGCAAACTAATTTATTATTCTTGAAATTTCTTATTCCCTATTACATGTTTCGTAATAGGGAATGCTCTCTTCTAGATTCAAACATAAGCGTTACCTAATAGTTTCGTTGCTTGTTCAAAAGACCTAAAGGGACCAGGAAAAACCTTCAGGCTGTCTCCCAAGCTGGTAACCTTCAAGATACTGCCACCCTAGCAACTAATTTCAACGGGGCACATAGCGAGTGATTCCACTGAAACCCTAGCAATCAATCCCACCGGGGGAGGGGGGGACTAGCATTCAATTTCTCCGGGGGTTCCTAGCTTCCAATTCCACCGGGGGGGGGGGGCTAGAGAGAATTTCACTGGGTCCCTTGCAACCAATTCTAACGGGGACCCTAGCATCTAATCCCACTGTGGCCCTAGCAACCATTTCCAATTGGGCCCCTAGTAGGTCAAATCTAATGGTAGCCCTATTATCCAATTCCAGCGGGGCCTTAGCGAGCAATGCCGCCGGGGCACTAGCAACTAGTCCCCCCGGGAGGGGCCTAGAATTCAATTTTAACTGGCCCCTAGCAACAAATTCCAACGAGGCCCCTAGCATCCAATTCCACCGGGGCCCTAGCATCCCATTTCACTGGGCCCCTATCATCCCATTTCATCGGGCCCCTAACATCCAATTCCAGCGGGGCCCTAGCATCTAATTTCACTGTCAAGACGGTTTTGAAGAAGTTTCAAGACATTTTTTCAAGATATTTCAAGACATTCCAAGACGTTTCAAGATTTTTTTTTTTAAGACGTTTTTCTTCAAGACGTATTTTCTTCGTGATTTTTTTAGTTCTGACGTAATGGGGAATGTTTACCAGTGTTAAGGATAACGCATCCTCTTCAGGGCCCGTGGATACTCCCTGCGTGTAACTGAAGTGCGCACACATGTGGTGTGTTACTTCTGACGATGCACCCGTGGGTGTTGCATGATGCTCTAATGTATTTTTTTCTTCTTCAGGTTTTCATTTTTCTTTCAAAGTGTTTTTTCGAGATTTCATTATATTTCAATGCTTTTTTTTCTCAGGGAACCTTTATACTTATTTATTAGCGAAAAGAAAAAAATTCTTTTGGATAGATTACTTATCATGGAATGCGGGAGGATGATTGTTTTTTTACATGGTAAAAAGGAGATAATATGAGCTGATAAATGAGTATAAGGTGGAGGGGTGGACGGTTAGGAAATAATAGAGACTTACCTCTTGGTAACGAGAATTATCCATTATTTTTTATATACTTGCATCGCCTTCAATAGCTCATATAAGACTGATGGAAAATCCCCTCTACTCTAGCTATTTATAGTGCTCCGGGTACGATGGCTGTGCATGGGAGTTCTATTTTTAGTTGTCCTGGGAAAAGGGAAGGATAATACACAAGAACTGGGTGTCTTCCAGGGAAAACATCAGACTCGTATATGGGGCTTCAATTTTTAGAGGGAGGATAATGCAAGAAAACAATAGACGTGGCAAAAGTGGCTAAGAATCTTGACGAAATGGTGGTTGCTTGGGGGAAAATTGGAGCACCTTGAAACATGGTGATACTTATACATAACCTATCGGTGACTTTAAAATCCCATGTTAATTTCCTATTATTGGTACTTGTTAAATATCCTGACAAAACTTGAGAATGCTTTTACTTTTATCACTTTAATAAATCAAATAATATTAACATTTTGATAACTAAATATCAGTATATGTATATAAAACTGACAATACACATTCATTTGTATTTTTTTCAGTAAAGTGCAAATTATATTCTGGCCTTGGGAAGGCATAGGGGCTTTGAGCTCAACTTCTGCTACTTTCTGGTCGTTTTGAGTTTGACTCGGTTATTTATTGTAATTTCTGTTCGTTTTGGGTTTCATTTATTTATCGATGCTGATTTGTGGTAGTTTCACGCTTGGTAGATTATTTTATTTTATTTTTGCTCACTTTGTTTAATGGAGTTCTTTACTTTTCTTTGAAAAACTTATTTTGTGAAAAAGTTTTTTAAAAATAAATTTCTGTTCATTTTATATTGA
>JAPEVW010000041.1:875449-970449 GCA_027921565.1 Artemia sinica | reverse complement strand
GTGGTCTTTGTTTCTGGGATACACCATTTTTCACTGTAAATGCAATGACAGTATTAATTACAGGGAAATACTGGTTCATCCTCAGAAATCCAACCGCACAAAGGAATAAATAAAACACCAGAATAGCATTATGACGACAAATGTAAAAGGACATAGCCGGTATATCGTATTACAACACAATTAATGAACTGGCATTGCAATGAATGAGTGAATGAATGAATCGTTACCACGACCTGTGATATCATTACACTAGGGTAATAACAGTAGTGCCATTTTGTCTGTGAATTTTATATTTTTTCAACAGTGAGGCAACATTCTCAAATACAATTACGAAGAATAAAATACGATATGGAAGAATAAAATTCAGAGTGCAAGTCCCAAGTTGTTTGTTGGCATCCTTATTTGGCTGAATTCAATTAAAATCTTAAGGTTGAGCATTTAAGTGTCATCTAAATCATATTTTTTTCTTAGCATTCTTATTTGCATGTAAATATCTAGTTTGATCTTTACTCAACCCAAAAAATTTAAACTCGTTTTTCAATTTGAAAGAAATACGAAGTGTTTGACACTGGGAATGGAATGCTGAACATTTCGAACATTCTGAATCCATCTTGTTTATTTGATATAGAGAAATCACAGATAACCAGCAATTTCAATTGTTGTGTCGCCACATTGCAGCTAGTCGAAGGTCGAGCTTTAGCGAAGGTCTTATCCTTGTATGGTATACCAGACAAATAGATGAAGGTGATTAGTGCTATGTGAGAGAATAACGCTGTGTTTAAGGCAGGAAATGAGATTAACAGCTGGTTTCGTATTAAATCAGGAGTTGAGCAAGGTTGATTTCCATCTCCATTTACACGGGTCATTCTGATGGATTTTGTCATAAGGAGCACAGCATAGGTAATGTTAGAGCACGGAATCAAATGGGGAATCAAAAGTCCCCTAAACTTTAGCTATTTTAATGATTTAAGGATTCTAGATGAAAATATTGGTAAAATGAATAAACTTTTAGAGGTATTTTGAGTTCAGTGTGCTAGAAGGTTTGAAAATTAATGTTAAGAAGACGTAAGTCGCTAACGTAGCTTCACTTACCTTGGTGCTTTAATTAGTAAAGATGGTGGGAGCTGTGAAGATGTTAAAAGTAGAAAAGCTAAGGCTTAGAGTGTTTTTTTCACACTTGAAAAAAGTTTGTGACAATAGGGAGATAAGTCTACAAACCAAGATTAGAATCAGAAAGCTACAGTGATGACAGTGGTCAAATATGGTTCTGAAGCATGGGCGCTCTGAAAAATGGATTAAGATTTGCTTGATGTTTTCTAGAAAAATTGCCTACGGATTGTTCTCGGTAAAAGGCTGACTGACCTTATTTCAAACAGTAGGCTGTACGAAAAGTGTGGTTCAGTCTCAGATAAAAAGGGAGGTTGTCATAAAATAGATCTAAGGGAAATTGGAACTTCCTGGGAGTGTGTAAAGAGCGGGGCTTTGAATAGGTTCGGATGGAAGAGGAGCGCGCTTAGCTGTGTTGACCTCAGGCGGCTATATGCTACGTTTGTGTTATTGTTAGTAGTAGTAGTAATCTACTTTTACCCTATAGTCTATAAAATAGGAGAATGTCCCCGAAAGTCACTATAGTAGCTCTCAAATCCCTAAAAATTCTTTTTGCAAGATTAAGTCACATGAACACTACAACCATGGAGTCTTTCTAGTGTGTGACCAGTGACCAGGCTAACGCCTCAATAGTTACCACACTCACTCGGGAAGGCGCCAAGACATCGACACGTCAGGACCACTACCGTCAAGACATCGACAAAATCCGTCATAACATCAACACGTCAGGACATCGACAGTCATAACATCGACATTTCAGGACATCGACCGTCACAATCGCCACCCGTCAGAACATCGACAGTCATAACATCGACACGTCAGTTCATCGACAGTCACAATCACTTCCCGTCAGAACTTCAACAGTCATAACATCGACAGTCACAATCGCTACCCGTCAGAGCGTCGACACGTCATAACATCAAATTTTTTTTTTTCTTAACAAAAATCCGTCAGAGCCGCTAACCGTCAGAACGTCGACAGTCATAACATAGACGCGTCATAACATTTAAAAAAATCTTCAGAACGAAAATCCGTCAGAACCACTAAACGTCAGGACGTCGAAAGTCATAACATCAACACGTCATAACATCTAAAACTTTAAAAATTTAATTTTTGGGTTTTAGGGGGGAAAAGGTACCTAGGTTATGTTAGGTTATGTATTTAATATATGCTATGCTTTACCCCCACCCCTCTGAAGTGCAAATATATAGCCAAAATTTGTTTCTAAACTATCATATACTTATTATTATTATATAAACTTATAAATTCTTTTCATAACGAAAATCAGTCAGAGCCACTAACCGCCAGAACTTCGACAGTCAAAACATCGACACGTCATAACATCTAAAAAAAACATTTATAACAAAAATCTATCAGAAAAACTAACCGTCAGAATTTCAACAGTCAGAACAACAAAACGTCATAACATCAAAAAACAAATTGATGTTATGGCGTGTCGATGTTACGACTGTTGACGTTCTGATGGGTAGCGATTGTGACTGTCGAGGAACTGACGTGTCGGTGTTATGACTGTCGACGTTCTGACGGGTATCGATTGTGACTGTCGATGAATTGACGTGTCGATGTTATGACTGTCGACGTTCTAACGGGTAGTGATTGTGACTGTCGATGAACTGACGTGTCGATGTTATGACTGTCGACGTTCTGACGGGTAGTGATTGTGACTGTCGATTTCCTGACGTGTCGATGTTATGACTATCGATATTCTGAAAAAATTTTCCTTGTCGACGAAATGGCGTTTAGTGCTTGTGACGGTTAGATGAAATGGTAGCATTCCCACTCACTCTTATCACCTTTCAAATACAGTGGTATAATTAAGGTTTTCCTGAAATCGCTATGTACTTCCCTTTTTCAAAAAATAATATTAATAATTTTCAGTAAGTTATTTCTAAACTCAGAGCGACCATATTTAAGAAATTCATCTCGCATTATCTAATCATGTGTCGGCTGACACAATCTCTCCTTTCTTCCTGTGATTTTCCCATTTGAATTTGAATGATGAATTGGGAAGCTATGAAAACCAAGCGTCTGTCCTTTTGATATCCCATTTCCCGTGATAAGAGTAATGGTTTTTGAAGGTGTTCATCCGATCTTGTTTATTCTCTAAACTATACGAAGAATTCTCTGCTGAATTCTCTGCAGAAGGAAAAAATCATTCCTCTTCTTACAGATGAGGGACAATTGGAGAACCTCAGTTCCACATCTACCTCCAATTATATTGCTTATCTTGTCAACTTTACTGGTAAAATTCCTGAATAGTCTATTTCCTGGCTTAATTTAATTTCCATTAAAGACGCATTTAATTTCCATTTAAAACGCATTTGACTTTGTTAATTACAATGTATTAGTTCAAAAACTTGTCACTGAATTCAATATTGATCTTTTCCTGCTGAAAATTAAATTTAAAAAAAAAAAACAAGTTTTTTTCAACTGAAAGTAAGGAGCAACATTAAAACTTAAAACGAACAGAAATTATATATGTGTGTAAAGGTGGTTGCCCCCTTCTCAACACCTCGCTCTTTACGCTAAAGTTTTTTAGTACTTTTAAAAAAGCGTCTTCTTGTTCTACTTATACGGCCCTTGTGTTTCAAGAGTCATTATTAAATAATTGGGACAAAATTCAAACTTTAGCATAAAGAGCGAGGTGTTGAGGAGGGGGCAACCCCCTTCTGTTCGTTTAAACTCAAACAGTTCGGTCTTAAACTCAACTAGCGTCAATTAATCAAGGATAAACGGTTAATTCACGCTTTACCAATAATTAGGAATTAACTCAAGGATAGTTTATGCAAAGTTGCCCTCTGTCTGTCAGTAAAAAAAAAAATACATTTTTTATACATATCGAAATTACTGTGTATAAACCCATCATACCGCAATTGGTAGCCTCGCCCTGGTCACTAGTAATAATCTAAAAGAGAAAACTCTTTAGAGGGAAAATAGCACAGAACGATACTAACTAATGCATCAGGGCGTATCCAGGATTTTCTGTAGGGGAGGGGCGCAAAATAGGTTTATCCAAAAAAAAATTAGGGGGAGCCAATAATGATTGATCCGATAAATTTTGCGTTACGAGCAAGTTTAATTAACGCAAACTTGAGTTAATTAAGTAAATTACACTACTTTAGGCTAAAAAAAAAAAAAAAAAAAAAAAAAAAAAAAAAAAAAAAAAAAAAAAAAAAAAAAAAAAAAAAAAACACTATAAATAAAAGTTCAAATAGGGATAAAATCCTTTTAATAGACAGTGAAATAGAAATTCACAAAAATACCAGATATTTCGGTCACATATACAGTGACCGTCATCAGTAGTAAAACATTTTATACTACTGATGACGGTCACTGTATATGTGACCGAAATATCTGGTATTTTTGTGAATTTCTATTTCACTGTCTATTAAAAGGATTTTATCCCTATTTGAACTTTTATTTATCGTCATGGAAAGGCAGTGTGGTCTCCGAAATTATTTAGGCTACACTAGGGGGCGTGCAGCCCCCTAGCCCCCCGCCCCCCCTGGATATGCCACTGTAATGCACGTAATAAGGTAAAATAAAATAGATATTTGCCAGTCAACCACATTTAATTCAGTTTCAGCCTTCAATCAAGTTTCCAAAAAGCTCATCCCTCTATTTATATCTAAGATACTCAATATTCCTCAACCGTACTCCAAGAAATAATACAAATTCGTTTTCCCCGATCTATGACTACTACCTTTTATCCTACTTCGCCATTAGCCATTGGTATTACATTGGGTGTCGCTGAATCTCGTCTTCTCTCCTAAATAGCATCCTGCTGCCATTTCCGATTTCCAACTTATTTTTATAGACATTGTTCTTCCTTTTTTTGAAGTTGTGCTTCTTTCTTATTGCGGTGAGACTTCCGTGTCTGAAAAAGCACATCATTTATGTGAAGTAAACTGTCAAATTTTACTAACGTGTTTGCGTCAAAACACCGTGCTTGCCGTATTTCGTACGGGGATCAGCGAATCAATATTTTTCTTAAGACACATGAAACACGATTTCCGAGAAGAAAAGCAGGAGACATGAACATTCAATCCCAACATTCCTTCGCCACAAAAAAAAAAAACTTTTTTTTCCTTTTTTTTTTTGTTTCACTAAGAGTGTTTCCCTACTTCATAAAAGACTCGAAACAAAACTTAAAAAACATCTAATCGAGAGATCGTTCAAAATTAAAGTACTAAGAAATAAACAAAAATTAAAAAAGGCAATATTAACCCCAGGTTATACAGTTGCTTGGAACATATAGAGTCCAGATAGTATTTTATAAACAGTGTTTTATAAAGATACTATTGAGAGGATTATCCGGGACATACAAATAAATAGTAGCCTAATTAGTGGTCAAATGAAAATTTCTAGAAACTGGGGAAACTGGGACTGGAGATTGGTCCTAGTGTCAATAAATTATCGCTGGTTCCATCTAGCACTTGACTAATCTTGGCGCTATTGTTCTCTTTCTTTAACTTGGCAAATTTGTTAGTTTCAGAAATATAGATCCAATACTTATTACTATGCTAATATTGACTAATGTCACAATATGTGGAATACATTTTAGCTAAAGCTCGGCGTGAATATTTTCCACGGTTAGGTACAATTTTCGCACATCCGATGTTCAACTTTTTCTTTAACATCTTTCAGAACTTGAAGTCACAAAAAAAGTGAGTGTAGAACAAATACTAATTCCTAACCACCGTAAACTCGTAATATTGCGAATTACTGAGATCCACAGGACAAATTATGAGCTGATGATTTGGGATTGAAAACTAAATAATAGCATTTATCAACATTCAAAAACAGACCAACATCCCGAAACATCATAGAAATATGTTGCACCGATAATGCCAAAATAGACTTGGTTCGGCTTAAAACTAGCAGGTCGTCCGCATACGCAATATAAGACCCATGAGATAAATTATAAAAATACGAAGGCTTGATTCCTAATAACACATTTTGAATGCAAGCATTACATAGATAAGGTGATAGCACCCCACCCTGTCGTACTCCAGATTGAACTGGTATATTACCGCAGTACCCTGTACCAGATTTTAAACGAAGAAACTAATTACTATACCAAAATTTAAGTACATGTATGATAGAAGGGTTCACTCCAAACTCTGACAAAGAGTGCCGCATATTGTGCATGGCAAATACTATCGAAGGCTTTAGATAAATCCAAAGCGCAAATATGGAATTCATAACCTTTAGATTAGGCATCATAAAGAGTTGAAGCTAAAACCTTATGCGCATGTTGACACCCAATACGAGGTAGAAATCCAAATTGGTTTCGAGTCTTTCTCAGTTCGTTCAATAATATAAGGGAGCAGAACATATTCAAAAACCTTAATAATATTGCAAGCAACAGTGATGGGCCTGTATGAACTGCAATCAAAAGGGTATCTTCCGTGTTTAAGAATCGAAGTTACCGTTCCGCAAAGGAAAGAATCAGGCACCATTGACAAGATAAACAGAACTTAAAAAGTAACTGGAGCTGAGCAACTAGTGCCGGACAATCACAACGTAAATGGTGAGCGCTAATCCCATCAAGATCACTTGATTTAGACTTAAGTTTAAGCATACAATTAACAATACTTTTACTTGAGACGGGAATAACATGACGTTGCAAAACTTTAGATGGCAAAAATTTAGAAATTAAGCACTGAAAATGTTAATAAACATTATACTCAATCTTACAAAAAATATTTTTTATAATGCCCAAGCCAAGACGAATCTGGGATAATATCACTGGTCCCTAATGAATCAAATTTAGATGAATCAAATGAATCAAATATTAATGACTTGTTTCCATTGTACCGCACTTTTAGGGAACTCAGCACCATTATATCGAACCAAACGAAGATACCGTTTAAACTCCGCTTCTGTCTTAATCTTTATATCAAACACTTGGCCTCGCAAGGGCCGCCCACGCGCAATCCAGATGCGAAGCCAGAGTTTTTTTAACACGATTTTTGACGGCTTTAAGACCCGGGTCTTCTTTCCAAATTCGACTTCGAGTTTTGAGTTTAACCGGACAAGGGGAACAGCACATTCTCAGCTTGTTTCATGCACTTAACTAAGTGAAGGTAATAAACATTCAGTTGCACTCTGGCTTGTGGCGAAAAAACACTCGTGCACTGTAGATTAAAAGGGATCTTGACGCAGGACAACAGAGCTGTTAGGGTAGAAATATATAAAGGCCAATTGGCTTTGCTCCACTCTCGTTTCGAACACCATTTTTTTATTAGCATCACAAGGATGATTAGATGGATCAGCGGTTAATGTCACAGTAAGGGAAAGGGGAAGGTGGTCAAAATCACGTTCGTCTTCGTCAACATTAACGACAGAACAGGGAACATTGGCAGAGCAAATACAATGATCAATATTGGTCACAGTTCCCCTATTATGAATATAACTGTAATTAGGAGCTTTGGGTACTATACGGTAATAGGCAACGAATCTAAAACTAAGTTGGCACGAGTAGAGGAGCTATGAACATCACAATTGAAGGTCACCTACCATTAGCCAACGATACCCATGCTTTTCAATATTGCATAACAGTTTTAAGGGATGAGCAGGCATTAGAAAACTTAGTAAGTGAAGCTAGACGTTTCTGATCGCAGGGATGATATACATTTATAAATACAAGGTGACCAAGTCGTATTGCCATAATATTATCAGAGGAATGAAATAAGATAGGTGACAAAGGAGTAGCAAATCGTTTGATAACCCATGCAAGGCCCCTGGAAGGTCGGCCTTTTATTTTTCGGGCATTGGTGGTAAAGAAATATGGTGGCTACTTCTTCGTAGAGAGTTAACGGAGATGGCGGGAAGTAAATGTTCTTGCAAGAACAAAATGACAAAACCATTCATTTTTTGAACTGGCTAAAACTGTACTAAAACTGGCTGCAGCACCAAGCTGCAACGAAATAAGGAAATTTTGCGCATGTTTTCAAAACCTTGAAAATCTTCTTTTGAAATATAGTTACTTTTAGAAGGCCAAGGAACTCCATGCATGATAAAAATCTTAGAATTTTCTTTTAGTGCGCAGTTCATTTTTAATATAGAAGAGTGCATCTTTTCTTGCCTGCTCTGCATTGCGTTAAAATTATTTAAAACGTTAAACCCAAGCCAATGTCAGTTCTAATATTGGAATGCTCAACTAGTTCTATACTACATTCCTGTTCTCAGTGCCTAAAAATGTAGTGTTTTGTTAAATTAAGAATAATAAACTTTTTTTGTTGTAAATTTGACGTTTTGCAGGAATACCCAGTTAATTCTATATAAATATGGTTCATATTTCTGTTAGTACAAGAGCATTAAAAAAAAAAATAAGCAGAATTTTGTAATTGGCTACTTATTTTCCTATTACAATGGATCTTTCAACATACGATGGATTTAAAAACTAACAAAGGATTAAAGAAAACTAGCGCTTTACTGAAAACACAAGTCAATAAAAAAAAAGAATTTGATTTAGGAGCCAAAAAGTGAATGTAAAGACACGCGTTAGTACTACTCGAAATGAAGAACAAATAAACCATAATATGAACTGGAAATCCGATTATTCTCTCTATACAATGAAGAATTTCAAGTTTTTGATACAAATTCTAAAGCTAGATTATATTCCTGATACTATCCATATGACTTCACTTTAAAATTGTCTAAAAAATAATCACGAAATGTCCCTAAAATGCTTTATTTTTATACTGTAAAGTGTCCTCAAATTATTTACTTTTAGTGTACCAAAACTTATATGGTGCTTTCTGTTTTCACTAAAGCGCACCATTTCTATAATCCTACAAGCATAGGAAAATGGTATCAGTTGGTTTATTTGTACTAGTTTTATTGATATGTGTTAGCTAGACCGTAAAGAAATAATTTCTGTTCGTTTTAAATTCCAACTTCGCTCTTTACTTCCCTCAGAAAAACTTTGTCATTTTTTCAATTAATAATGTAATGTAACGAGAATAAATTAGCATTCCTTCTTTTCGAAAAGTTCTTGGTACTTGTCCATTATTCAGAAAACACCCAAGTTGATTCAATTTTACAGGTACACGGGTTGAAAAAACTGAGATACTTGGGAGATAGAAAGGATATATATAATTTGGGCTGTATATTTTTTTCAGGTTCAGGATCATACACTTTTATTAACAAAAAAAACAACTCAATGTGACAACAAGTCGCATTAAAGCAAAAAGATACTTGAAAAAAGCGACCGGTTGGATATCATGCATGCCAATTCAACACACCAAAAAAAAAAATGAAAAAAGGGGATAACAATAATAATAACTGAAATTAATGATGAATATATAATGGCACAAAATATAAAAAAATAAAAATAAAATATAAAAAAAAAAAATAAAAAAAAAACCTTCTCTCGAACCTTTAAACACTACCAAATTCCTGAAAAGAAATGATTTTTAATACGGGTTTTAAGTTGGCGGCACACTTTCAGCTTGAAGAACAGAATCTGGGAACGAATTCCAAACTGACGGGCCCATGTGTCTGGTCACTTGACTCGCTCTCGTTGTGTTCCGTGGCTCAGATGCAAGACTATCCGCACTCCTAGTCAATAATCGTGATAAAACGAATTAGGCTTAAAAATATTCATAAAAAAATTTTCAAAGGTAAAAATATTTTGAAAACGGTTCAGAACTCCAAGGCCTCGCGCCAGCTTGCATGCTATGATGTCGCAGTGTTTTCTCCAACTCAAGTTTCGATCCAGGATGAACCCCAGATATCGGATCTCTTCGACCAGTGAGAGCGGTAGGCCATTGTAAATAATGACAACCAGGGAGAGTGGGAGCAGAGACCAGTCCTCGTAAACATCATAAAATTAGTTTTTGATGCATTGACGCTAAGTAGGCTAGCACAAACAAATTCATGTAGGCCATCAAGCGCCTTATTCGCCTTGAACAAGAGCTCTTGCAGCGACTTTGCTGCAATCACTAAAGCCGTGTCGTCAGCAAACGAAGTAACTGAAGCTCCGGGAATGTGTAGAATCTCATTGTGTACGAATATCAGGTACAGGAGAGGACCAAGAACTGAGCCCTGTGGAACACCACACTTTATGGGAAACGGCTGAGAAGATTTGTTACTCAAGTCACTCGTAGCTTCCTTTCACATAAATACGATTCAAACCAATTTTAAAACACTACCCTTTATGCCTAAATAATACAGCCTTTCCAATAAAATCTTAAAATAAACAGTGTCGAAAGCCTTTCTAAAATCAATAAAAACACCCATGCACTGCTCGCCATTCTCAAGTGCTGAGTTAATATTTTTCCAGAAGATGCTGGACTGCCTGCGTCGTCGAATGTCCTTTCCGGAAGCCAAATTGGACCATCGTGTAAAACACCATTAGGAGGGTGGTGGTGGTTAAGTATAGCGAACCTACATGTAAAATGTAACCTAACCTAGCCAAAATACCAACATAATACTAAATATTTAATTGAAATATAGTTACAATGTAGTTTTCCACCTAGCCAAAGCTAATTCTCTCCGAGTACACACAGCAATAAACCGGTTATTGTCTTATATTGCACGTCCAAATTCTTGGTGTTTTCTGAATTAAGTACCAGTTCTTAATGTCACTCCTTACTTTCAGATGAAAGAAAAGATATTTTTGGCTAAATTTTTAAACGAAACAGATGGACCATTTTAGAACAAATCAAGGCCCTTTTGTATTTTACGCCACTCACTCCAGTTCATACTGTGTAAAACTCGAGAACAAACCGGTTTTCTTCGTCAGTTTCTTTCAGCTTAGCGTGAGACAAGACAAAGACTAGTGACAAAATAAATGGGAATATATAATTTGGGCTATATATTTGCACATTACGAGGGGGGGGGGTAAAGTATTTGGACAGTTTGAAGATAGAAAACTTTCTTACTTTACAATATGCAGGATAATTGTACCTAACACATTTTGCATCTAGACCCCACTATACTTTACCACCACCCCCTTTATGTGCAAATATATAGCCCAAATTTGTTTCTAAAGCAACGAAGAAAGTAACAAAGAAACCAGTTTGTTCTCGAGTTTTACATAGCAAAAACCGGAGTGAGTGGCGTATAATACACAAGTACCCAAATCAAAGTGACCGTTTTTTAGACCAAGTAATCGCTAGTACAAGAGTGTTTACCTAATCTAATTTCTGAATGGAATCTTACCTCGTTTTGACTTGGTTGTTGTTTCAGTCATTGGTTGCATGTGTATTATACAGAACACACTCAAGAAGTTTGATCTGATCAGTTTTGTGTAAAACAGGTTTGTCTGTTTGCATTAGAAGGCAAAAAAGCTTATGCACAGTGAGATAAACTACTAGATAGGTATATTTTAATTAGATTAATATATTTTATTAGTATATTTTAAATTTAAATTAATATCCAAGTCACCCTTAGACCAGAAACTAAGAGGAGTAGGGTCGACACCCCCCGGACTTTCTTCAGACCAGTACATAGTTAGGACTATAAGGAAAACAAAATATATTTAAAATGTTTTCTCTTCATACAAATTTAACAAATTTAAAATTATTAAAAACTTTCAGGAATGACTCTGAATTGACGGCTAATTGCGTTTCAATAAAAATATGAAACTCAACACACATCCGAAATTTATATTAATATCCGAGTCACCCTTATAACGAGTCACCCTTTTATTAAAACTTTCAGGAATGAATTTCAGTAAAATGAAATTGTATGAAATGTAATGAAAATATAACGAAATTCATTTTCAGAATGAATCAGTTCATCTTTTAACCAGATACAACTTCTATCATCTTCACAATTATCTATTGCAGAATTATATTCTCATTGAAGCAAGTGATTGCAATTTTCATCCTCATTTGGTTGAAATTATCACACAAAATCTTTCTGAATTATGGCTGGTAGTTTTTCTTCAAATCATCCAACTTCTTCGACATCTTCTTTTTCTTCAAATCATCCAAATACGTTTAAAGGTTAATAAAACTGAACCCTTACATATATGCACTGAAGCCATTGACAATCCTCCTTAAATATAATGAAGTCAAAGGATATACATTGAAATGAAGAATAGGGGATGTAACATTGTTTAAAGAATTTACACAAAGGGCATAGATTTTGAATGAACCAGATATAAAATTATTTGGGTATTGGCTTCTAATATATTTCTAATATTTTCTATGTCTACTACCTTTCGTCCTAATTCGCCACAAGGGATTGGTATTAAATTGGGTATCGCTGAGCTCTCTTCTTTTCTTCTAAATAGAATCAAACTGCCATCTCCGATTTACTTCTATAGACGCGGTTCTTCTTTTCTTTGAAGTTGAACTTCTTTCACAATGTGGTGAGGACTTTTCGCAACTGAAAAAGTAAACAATTTACGATAATTAAACAGGTCGCATCTTACTAGTTCTTTCAAATATAATAATGGACCTTTGCAGCGAAACGACAGCTTCGCTAAAGTGTAGTTTTTTGTAAATATAAACTCGCTAAACTGAGCTGCACAAGGCAATGCAACATGAAATTTATATTTCAGGCGCATTGAAATTCACAGTCTAAAGCAGAGCAGTTGAAAGTTTATCTGAAAATTTTTGTGGGTAAGTTTCCCCTCGATTCGCAAGAACAGTTTTGATAAGCAAAGGGTCTGTTCAAGACCGTTAAGATGTAGATAATTATTTGTAATACGAGGTGTCTAATAAAACATAATTCATTTGTTGTTTTCACAGCCGATATGAGGATCACTGTCATTATCAAATATCGGAAAAAATATCGGTGATCAGCTGAATTTTTTTTTTTTTTTTTTTTTTTTTTTTTTTTTCTTTTTTTTTACGCAACTTGTCCAGTATGGTACCAGATTTCCTTAGATAATTTTGCTTGTCCAGTCCTTGTGATTGGAGCCCACCAGCTAAGTCTGCTTATGGTGGAGAGCAGCACAGGTGAGTCAAATAACAAAATAATTAAAGGGATGAAGTTCCTGCTCAGCCTTTGCTGGTCCATACTAGGGCGTCGCATAGACGTTTCAGCTGCGAATCTTTTTTGCAGGGACAAGTAGCAAGCTTGCACCCAACCTTGCTGTGGGGAGAGTCAAAATGAAGCCTAATTATATTTGCGGTCAATACTTGTCAATACACACCCGGTGCAGCAATGTTCAAGTGTGTGGTGACTTCAAGAATGTACATCCTCTATCGAAACAACTAAAAAGAATACACTAGACCATTACATTTCTGTTTTAATGAATTTTTCACTTACGTGGGTTTAAAGATCCTAGATTCAATCGGTTAAAACATGACATACAGTCAGGGGTGCAACAATAGGGGAGACGGACGTGTTTTAAGTTGGGGAGGGGGAAATCCAAGGTGTTACCGCCGCGTTTCAACACCTTGCAATTTACCTTGGATATTTAGCTTGTGTGTCCACATTTGTCGGCGTAGTGGACGGTTTTGTCGACACATTCTTTAACTTCCTCCTCCTAGCTTAAAAAATGTAGCTGCACCCCTGTGTCCATTGTGCCTAGCATGGATTAATTAGTAATGTACCATATAATATGAATGTAAATTAGTTTTCATATTAATATCTAAATTATTAAAATTCAAAGTCCAGCTATTGAAATTTGGGTTTTGAATGATCAATTTCAATAAACATCCTATACTTCTTTCAATCAAATTTTTCGCGGTATTTGTGTTTATAATAACTAAACCGGTTTCTTTGATTTAATTTTTTTCTTATGCCACTTTCCGCAAATATCTGCCATTTCGTTTGTGTGCTTGCTCAGAAGCTGCTGATCAGAAAAGATAAAGAAAGTCAAAACAATTCTTGTAAATGGCCTAATTTTGAATATCCACAGTGAACTATTTAGGTTGTTCTTTGCTGTGTAATAAACCAGGAAGAAACACGTGTGTATGAATATGGACAGAGCATGGGGGTTTAAATTTTAGGTAACGTTGTTTTTTCGGAGGGAAATTTTATCGGCAAATTATATCGGTATCGTATCAATACGCTACTGACATATTGGAATCGCTATGGGACCCAAAAATCCATATCGGTCGGGCCCAGCCAAGATCACCACCAAATTTGCATCGTTTTTTAAACTAAAAAACCATCATTATAACAAAAGTGATGAGTTTTTTCTTACAAATCATTAGTGGTGAAGCAACACGCATATATACTATACACACACTATATGTACTAACGGATTTACTGTGTTGACACTCAGTGGGTAATCGTCAAAAACAAAATCAATTTCTGTGGTCAAATCTTAGTCGAAGCACAACTGAGTAAACTTAGATGTAAACAGTCAAAAAATCGAAACACCTAAATGTTTAGTAAATTATGTGTTCTACCCATTAGACACAACTAAAGGTGAAGACAAGTGGCTCAGTAGGCCCTGCTAAGGCTTCTTATTTCTAAAGTAAACCTATGTCTTTCAAAAAACAATTGAGGCACATGAAACAAAATATTTTGCATAATTGGTCCTAATATGTTGGATTTTTTTCTAATATTATTCTTTTTTTACTTGTTTCCATATTTTCGGTAGACTCCAAGTATTTTTTGAAAAATTTGTGTTTGTGTCTACTATTTTCAAACTGCCTCACCGACAAGAAGCAAATAGATTTTAGGCTAAACAAAGGATATTTTCGTTTTAATTATGCTGGTGTTTTTTGGTAGTTCAGATTAATTTCATCTGCTACATTTTATTATCCCTCTCAGAAAATAAAAAAAGATTTGAACTAATGACAAAACAATTTACTTAGTTTATTTTTTGGTTTAATTAGTTATTTAAAATAATTTTGAAAAAATGAAAAATATGTTGCAAGAAACATTAAGAGCGAAATTAAAATCTAAAACTAAGCAAATTTAGTATTTTGGCGAATCAAACTTAAAGCATAAAGTAACTAGCCTACCTTGAATGAATAAATGGAACTTGAATAATAAGAAAAAGTAAGTCAACCTGAAGAAAATTTGATATCCCATGACTGAATAAATGGAACTTGTCCACGCATAGAAATTGAAAGGAATACTAAAGTATATTTTAAAACAAGAAGAAATTGTAACAAACAAAAGCGTGGCAAACAGCTTCATAAACCTTTTTTCAAACAGTTTGCGGTAACGAAGTGTAAGTAAGGAGTGACTCAGCTCAATAGTAACTAAGACTCTAAAGATCGGAATTTTTAATATCAATAAATATATCAGAAGATTTGGCTTAATATGCTGATTCAGAATATATATGACTCATTAGCTTAATGTCACCCATAAGAGGCAACGAACCTGAAAAAATTTTCGAAAGGGGGAGAGGATCCTCTAAAGTAAAATAATCTTAACGTAAAATCTCATGATCAAATTCAGCGTATCAGAGAACCTAAGTATAGAGATTTCAAGCTCCTATCAGCGAAAATGGGGAATTTTGTATTTTTGGTCAGAAGAAAGATCATGTATTCGTGTTTATTTATTGTTTGTTTGTTTTTTTACCAGGGGAGATCGTGTCGTACCAATGGTGGTCCTAAACAGCGGGAGAGAGCTCATTCGAACAAAAGTTAAAAGTTCTAGTGTCCTTTTTAAGTGACACAAAAACATTCAAGGGCAGCTAGATCCCCTCCTACGCCCCTTTCCTTCCAAAATCGTCAATTAAAATTTTTAGATTGTTCATTTTCTTCAGCATAGTTTTAAAGACCCAAAACAATGTCTTTGGATACAACATGACCCCATCCCCTAGGGATAGATCTTTTAAGTTATAAAATCATAAGTAGGTGAAGCTCACAGTTGAAGCGACGTAGTCCTTCTTGACAATAATTTTCAAACCAATTTTTTTGTAATTCTAAACTCTGAAAACTTTCGAAAAAACAGCGATTATAATGACATTTTTCCTCAGGGACACTCAAATAGTCTTTACCGCATTCTTTAGAACTCAGCCCATTAAGATGACCAATATAAAAAGCGGATAGAACACAACCGTTTATAACTCCTGATTTGATACAAAACAGGCTACTACCCTCATTTCCAACCTTAACCCGCAGCAATTTTTTCGCGTGCACAGCCTAATCACTTCAATGTATTTGTCGGGCACCCTATACACGATACAGGACCTTCGCTAAAACTTTCCGCTGAATCAAATGCTTTTTCATAATTTATAAAACTAAGTGATAAAGGGACTGCTGACTCATGTGCCTCTTAATTATTTATGGAAAAGTCAAAATTGATCGAGACGTCCCCTCCCAACCTAAAACCAAATTATTCTTCTCTTAGTATTTTATCTGGAAATAATCTCGAAGTAAATAAAAACATCATCATACATAGTAGGTTGCTTCCTACAGAAATAGCTAATGCTTCTACAATCACCAAATCATTTTGATAGTTTATCCTATTAATTTGAACAAAATTTCCAAAAACAAATTTTTCAAAAAAAAAACTAAAAGCCATATATAAGTTAAGACCATTAAACACAATTCAAGCAATAATTGAGACTCGAAACGACCAATAATTACTATTCAAGAATAAAATGAAACCTACAACAAACCAAAATTAAATAAACAATATTAGCAAACATAAGATATATGGGTAATAATATAAATAAAAAAAATAAATTTTAAAATGAGTAAAGTTTATTACGTCATTAAATGAAAGAAAGGTTTTTTTAAGTGAAAGTAAGGAGTGACATTAAAACTTAAAACGAACAGAAATTATTCCGTATATGAAAAGGTGCCTTCCCCCCTCCTAAACGCCTCGCTCTTTACGCTAAAGGTTGACTTTTTGTCACAACTCTAATTTTAAAACAATGAAAACTTTAGCGTAAAGAGTGAGGCGTTGAGGATGGGGCAGCCCTTTTCATATACGAAATAATTTCTTTCTAGTTTTTTCCTTTTAAAGTTTTAAAGTCGCTCCTTACTTTCAATTGAAAAAACTTATTCCAGAAACGTTTTTCAGTTCAACGCAGGTTCAAATTTAGCTTAACCGTACATGAAAATTTAAAACAAAATTTGCATATTAATTTCGGCAGATTTATTCCATTTTGCTTTTATGAAGGACTGCCCCTTCCTCAATACCTTGCTCTTTACTTTCAAGCTGCTAGCACTTAAAAAAAAAAAACGGTCAAACCTCAAACATATATTGAATAATTTAAGTTCGTTTTATGTCCAGAAACGCATCCGTGATCTGTCTTCTGGCAAAAAAATGGCAAAATTCCACATTTTTAAAGCTAGGACCTGGAAACTTCTACAGTAGAGTTCTACAGTAGTTTTAAGGAGGAAGGGATATCAAAACTCCATTTCTTAGAGTTTTTTATTACTATTGAGCCGAGTTGCCCTATAGAGCTTAATTCGATGGTGTGGTTTCATTAAAATTCCTTCAATTTTAAGGGTTGTTTTCCCCTACTTCAAAAATTAGGCAAATTTCTCAGGCTCATAGTATCTGATGGGTAACACTAAACTTGATCAATCTTATATCTTTGGAATCAGACAAAATAAGCTGGCTCTTTTGATGTACCTATTGATATCAAAACTCCATTTTTTAGAGTTTTGGTTACTTTTGCGCCGAGTTGCTTCTTACTTACAGTTACTTACCACGAACTGTTTGATTTGTATTTTTTATGTGTCTAACTATGTGTCCAGAATAGCATGCTTTTGTTTTAGAAGTCGACGGCAAATGAGAACTAAATGACTATAATAATCAATAAGACTAGGCACATATAAAACGAATATTTGATATATAATAACATTACCAAAGGCATTTTTCAATATTGTAAATATAAAAGAACATATATTAAATATATTCATCTTTAGTAAGGTGCAAATGACATAATTAGATATTTATGGTTATGGGAGGGGGCAGTAGCCAGACTCCCGTTTGTAACGATTTTTGCTTGTTTTAAGTTTGACTTGAATGTTGAATCAATTTTTTTTCTATTAAATATTGAAGATGCACCCTTCTGACAAAAGGATACTCATACAATATCTTCTGATTGAGGTCAACATTAAAATCATCTGATTTAGTTCAAAATCCAATTAATATTCAATTATATATAGAAATTAATAACCTTTGATATTCTTGAGATATTGCAGATAAAAATTTTTGGCAACCTGGATGCACTGTATCATTTTGATATAAAGGATATTGTTAGCAAGTCCCAATTTTTTTTTAGCTCAATATTTTTAGTTGTAATAGTCACAAGTAGTAATAGTAAGAAGTAATCACGGCCACTACTTATGAAAGTTGCAAATAGTCTCAGTATTAGTAAAGTAACAACCATTAAATGGTTTTAGTCATAGTCACAAGTAATCTTGTTCGCTAGTATTTACAGTCAAAAGTAGTTAGAATTACAAATAGTCGAAGGTGCAAGTAGTCACACTAGCAGATACAAATTAACTCAGCCACAGTCATAAGTAGTTGCACTAGCAATTAGTCCGAAGTTGTTATAGTTGCAGTTGAAGATCGTCGTTGTCACAAGTAGACGCAGTTGCAGTCACAGAAGTAGCAATAGTGGTCCTGAAAACAATAAGCTATTACCCTTAGCGGCTCCCTTGATATTGCAGGTAAACCCATTTGATAACTTTGATGCACATAGTGGACACGGTACTGGGTATAAAATAGAGGTGGTCGAAGTTGCAAGAAGTCAAAAATGCAAGTAGTTTCAAGTAGTCACAGTCACAATCGTAAGTATTTCGCCATCACAACTACATTACTAGCAGTAATAGTGGTCCTGAAAGTACAAAGTGAGCTCCTATAACCATTCCTAAAATATTGCACAATACCCTATTAGTAACCTTGACATGATTGTGTCTTATGATATGTGTCTAATGATTTAGTATACATTGTAGAGGATCTAATTGCTATGCCTCCTAGATTGCAAGGAGGCATAGCAACTAGATCTTTTGACTAGTTTAAATAAAATGAAATTAAAAATTTGATAATTGTAGAGGAGAAGGATCAACTAAACAGGGCAAGTAGAGGGAGGCTGGTTGACCTCCGATCTTTTAGCATCCCCTCAACATTCCTTGAAAGTTTCAACGTCTATTGCCCTCATCCTGTGTTGCCACGGTCACAGGTTTTCCTGTGAAACTTCACAGGTTTTTTTTTGACGGTCACAGGTTCACAGGTGTTTGCCGCCGAATGGAAGACAGTCACAGGTTTTTCTGCTAATATTCCTAATATGACCGAATGTTCTGCTAAAAGTTCAATTTTGTTGAGCTCACATTTTCGGATTATTTTTAGTGATTTTTGAAACGACATCTATTAATCATAAAGCTAAAGCTTCATTTCATTTTTCAGGCTGTTTTTTGTGAAATTTGGAAGATTTTTTTTCGCGACAAAGAAAATGTTATGTTAAATCTGAATAGTCACCTTTCCTGAATCAGTATAATTCGAATATTTTTTTCGCACCAATTTTTTTTTCTAAAGCATGTTATTCAACTTTTGGTAACTATGGGCCGAGGTTCCCTCTTTACTAGGTTCCAGCTACATAGTAACAATCGTATATGTCTGTGTAGAAAAAGGAAAATCAAAAGAAAGGGATTGATTGAACTCATGACCATTACAATCAGCATCAAACTGAGCCTACTTTGAAAATATTCGGGCTTGAGAATTTGACTTCACTGGCTATGCCAGAGGTAATTTCGTTAGCAGATAATACCACACTCTCATATAGTCCAGTGGCACACAAAATTACAGCCATTTCTGGCTTGGATATTTTATCACTTACTACGAATTGTTTCAACTTTCCATACTTTATCTATAAAGTATGGATAAAGACAACAGCCATCTGTTATTGAAATCTTCGTCACTTACTACGATTTGGTTGTACTTCCCATAGATAGATAGATAGATAATTTATTCAGCCGCTAGGCCATACACAAACATTACAATTATTATATAAGACAACAGCCAGCATACACTTAAATAAATGGTATAACTACTAACAACAAACAAAAACCTTAAACCCATTATTTATATCTTTTTAAACCCTCTTTTATAAATCCAGTCACTGCTATAATCGTCTTCCAGGATGAAGATTTAAGGATCCCAGGAAAAACACTTCCCCATCACCTAAACACTTCAATCTCAAACCTGAAAGCCCCTGGCACACCGCAAAAAAATGGAGCAAATTTTCTTCCTCCATACAACATAAAGAGGAAGTATAACATGATCTCGGGCCCTGAGCATTTCTTTCAAATACTTTTAATCTACTTTTTAAGGCAAACCATTCGCTCGGACCTGGAATCACAGACGCAAGTTTTCCGGTGGCAAATTCAGCTTAAATAATAATAATCTAATACAAAAGACTCTTTTATTTTAGAATACTGGCGCAAGGTTTCAGATTTTCGAATCTGTTCATGCCAGAGTTGGATCTCTTGATCCTCCTTACATGTTTTAGCTTCCAATAAATTTCCTCTGGATCGCCTGTTGAACCAAGATCTTCATTCCAAGCGTGTGAAAGTCCGGCTTTATCAAGGATGGCTTTAACATGGAACGGCCACGATATTTTTAACGGTCACAGGTTTTTTTGACGAATTTCACAGGTTTTTGGGCACTTTTTTCACAGGTTTTGAAAATTCTATTGGCAACATAGCCTCAGTCATTCCTTAGACGTAACTTTATGTTGCCTTTTCACAACCAAAAAGCAGAGTTTGTTTGATAGTGTTCAACATCCCTGTCAACATTTCCTTAAAGTTTCACCTCAATAGTCTAAGTTTTTTTTATTAAGGATCTAATATGCCTTCTTTTCTTAATACCTTGTATGTGAAAAATGGGTAACTTGCATTACAAACAGCCCTTGTCCTGCTGGCTTTGGGGGTTTTCCTCAACCCATGAGTTATAATTATCTAACTTTTGCATTGTTTTGAGCAAGACGGATATCTAAAAATTTTTATCGGGTACAATTTGGGAAAAGGGCGTGTTCAGAGGGCTGGGAGTGATCTTAGAGTCCATGAGACCCCCAGTTGAAGGAAGGTTTTATGTGTTCATCTTGGTTTCGACATGATTTTCCACACTTATCACTTTAAATTTGGAACGACTTTTGCAATTATCACAAAAAATGAACTATAAAATAAGAAAATCAAATTTCATTCTGATTTCATAATAACAAGCGTGCAAGACCAAACGCAAGTACTTTCAAATAAAAGTAAAAACGACATAAGAATTTAAACGAACAAAACTATTACATATGTGAGGGGGGTGTCCCCTTACTCAATACCCCGCTCTTGACGTTTGCAGCTTGTCTTCCAATTATTCAAATAACGGTCACAGTCTAGGGGGATTGTAAAAAAAATTCTTGATAATTTGATTGTGATGCCCAAAAACTAAAAACAGTTTGGAGTTTTAGGGCGGCTCATAATCGGGTTAATATCCAAAGCTCCCCCTCCTACATTTTGTCCTAAATAAATCAAAGCTTGTTCGTCTTAATCTGGGGGGGGGGGGCATTCTCCTCCCCTATTTGTCAGTGATGCCTAAAATATGGACTTTTTTCGAAACGAAAATTGACCCATTTTGTCAGTTACGGCTATATTTCCTTTAATTAGACTGTTTCTCACAAACCGTCAGTGTCATAGCTAGGGGGTAGAGGGGACAGCTATACCGGGCAAAGCCTATGAGAAGCACGTAACAGAAGTTTTTTTTTGTTACGCTATGATGTTACTTTTCGAGAAAGGAGGTACAAAAACGGATCCAAGCATTATGCTAGGTGTTGGGGGGGGGGACTTAAACTGGTAAGGATTCAGAAAAATATTTTAATAGAAAAAAGTCGAGGAGACAAAAACTAATTTTTCTGAATTCAATGAAGCAATAACTTTATTAGTATGCTCTTTGTAGCCGAGAGGACACAAACATTTTGTAACCTAAATAACAACGCATTATCTATCTTGTAATCTCATATTTAAAAAATAGGTTCTAACAATGTTTATCAATGCTTGTACAATAATATTTACTTTTTTTATACCTTAACGCAATCTTAACTTCTTCCTGAGTTTTAGTTGAATAAGATATGACCGAAAAGAAAAACAAAGATACTTCAAGATCGATTCATTAACAAGGCATTGTAAAGCAAATACTATAATGACCTGAATAAAAAAGATGCGGATACACTACAGAGGGAATCTCCCCCCTATATTCTCCCTTTAGATTTTGAAAAATACCTTTTCAGGGGGTACTTTCCTAAGTCTTTTTTATGCTTCCATTGAAGGAAAAACGAAAAAAGACGAACTTTCGACCCCCCCCCCCCACCTAGATACTTCAAATTTCATTTTGCCTTACCCCTTAAATGTTCGTGAATAAATCAGGCCACTGACTTTGCCCAAGAAAACTGTCCCCTTTACCCCCCTAGCCACGCCACTGGCTGTTAGTGAGTAAACAGGCTAATAAATTGAAAATGCCACGGAAACTGCAAAATGTGTCACTTTATGTTTCTAAAAATGCCATATTCAGGCATCGATAACATAAATAGGGGAGGCCACTATCCCCCCCCCCAATATTTTGCGTCTTATATATTGAAAAAAAAAATTTAGGGAAAAGGGGTTAAAAGACGATTTTCTCATAATTGAAGATGCTGTGAATATAAGAGCCTGTTGCCCAAAGACGGGTTTTCTGACCAATGCACTCCGTGTGGAAGGAGTTATCGTAGAAACCTCGAAAGAAGCTCATTCAATTAGAAATCAAAAGTTCTAGTGCCCATTTTAAGAATCAAAAGTGATTAGAGGGCAACAAGACCCCTCCCACCTCTGTCCATCATTCCCCAAGCACATCCAATCAAAATTTTGATATTGCATTTTTGTTCAACACAGTTGACAGGCCCAGTAATTATGTTTGTAAATGAAATGCTCCTATGAACCAAAACCCTTAACAGTTGGTTTCTCATTATAATGGAAACATGCATTGCAAACGAGGAAATTTTTTTTTATGTAAACTCTGCTAAAACTGTTAATACGGAGTTTTAGAAATACCCAGGGGATATTTTCTGGTGGGGGGGACGCATAGAACCAAAGTAGCCATAACCATACAGTTGGAATCCTTTGTCCGAAGAGAAGGGGGTTCGGTTTCTGGTGTCACCGGTTATTTGGTTGTGGGACGGGGTCAGTGGTGTTTCTCTGTAAACTCAGCCAGAGTCAACCAAGCTCGAAATAGGTACCTGGAGAAATCTAGGGAAAGCAAGCAGGAAGGGTGTGCAACAGAACAGGATGGCTGGTCTCGAATCACCCCCCCCCCCCCCTCCCCCCATTGCACTTATTGGCTGAAAGGCCATGAAACGGAGATCAGCACCAACAATAACGACTGTAAAAGTTCAATGCTGAATTACTTACTTACTTACATAGCTTGTTTTAAACAACAAGTAGAACAATAGGGAAATTTTTGATAAGACAGTGGAATACAACTTTAAATGAATATTAAATGGCAGTGTGGTCTTCTCACTATTTTCATAGCTGGTTTGAAAAAAACTTTATATGTATCTAAGTGCTCTAGAAAAGGGATAAGACGTATTCCATTAACCAGATTTGTAAATTTATAAACAAAGTGAAGACATTAACTCTCGTACTTCGTAGGAGAGAAACCCCACTAATGGGGTTATTGAGATCTTTGAAAGCTATTGATCTAGGACATGTAAATGAAGCTTCTGGGAATAAAATTAGAGCTGAAAAATATCCCCTTGGTAGCCGTTTTCAAGTTTCTATATCTACTACTTCTCTAACCTATTCAAACGTTTAAGACATTGCATAAGGACAAGTCTTTATTTAATAGTCAGGACATAATAAATTTTTCCAAAATTTAAGTTTAATTGTGATTTTCATTTACTCCATGTTTGGGGCGTAATGGATAATGAACACATAATAATGCATAGTAATTAAACATGTTATGGATTAAATCCTCGCCGTTCAAAACTTTGCTGAGTTTAGTTTAATTTTACATGTCAAATTAGTTAGTCTTTTTATTTGATTTAATTAGTTAGTCTTAATTAGTCTTAAAACTAACTATTTAATTAGTTAGTCTTATACTTTTATACATAGTAATTAAACATGTTATGGATTAAATCCTCGCAATTCAAAACTTTGCTGTCTCGAGTTTAGTTTAATTTTTACATGTCAAATTAGTTAGTCTTCTTATTTGATTTAATTAGTTAGTCTTAATTAGTCTTAAAACTAACTATTTAATTAGTTAGTCTTAGTTAGTCTTATACTTTTATACATAGTAATTAAACATGTTATGGATTAAATCCTCGCCGTTCAAAACTTTGCTGAGTTTAGTTTAATTTTACATGTCGAATTATTTAGCCTTTTTTATTTGGAATTTTGTCTCTATATATGCTAAAAAACTTATTCCTGAGAAAATATTTCCTAAAATTTTTCCCCATGCCCCCAACCACAACTGCTATTCTTTTTTCTGCCCCCCTCCCCTCCCCCCCCCCGGAGAAAATTTCCTGTGAGCGTCCATGCTCAATGTGACTCAGGTTTGAGAGCTCTTCAATACAAAAATTATTAAGCAATGAATAGTAATCATTCCCTCTGTCAACTGAAAACTAGGTTCACCTTCCTGATCGTGTTTCTCCTACAACTGTTTTTTTTCCAAAGTTCCCCTGTGCTCGTTACAATGGTAATAAGGATGTTTTGACTGGAGTTGATTCCTTAGCAGCACCATTTTTCTCCGTCACCGAAAAGCCATTTAGGGTCAAATTTCCCAAATTGTTTAAAATTGTCTATAATCCATGTTACAAACGCTGAAAGTCCAAATTTTCACAGATGATTTCCAGAGAAATTGCCTACGGATTGTGTTGGGTACCCAACTGACTGTCCGTATTTCAAATAGTAAGCTCTATGAAAAGTGTGGTTCAATCAAACTTTCTAGGGCTACAGCGACAGGTAAGTTGAGACGGCTGGGGCGCGTTCTATGGATGAAGGATGACATATTGCCAAAGATTGTCCTTCTCATCCAACCGTCTAGGGCTAAACGAAAAGCAAGTCGTCTGCAGTTGTAATGGGAGGATGTCGAAAAGAAACAGTTAAGGGAAATAGGAATTTCTTGGACAGGTGTAAAGGGAAGCTTTGAATTGATTGGATGGAGGAGAAGCGTGCATAGTTGTGTTGGCGTCAGGCGGCTTGGTGCTGCGGTATAGTAGTCGTAACTGAACCAAAGGTGTTGTCGGAATATAAACAAATAAATATTATACCTGTTACAAAAGTAGTCCCATGACCTACGATCCCACCCTTTGATAAATACAAACTGTCTATCAGATCACGCTTTTGGAAAAAAAAAGAGGTGGCGTTTTACTAAGAGTAATTTTTATCCCAAAATTACTGTAGGTCCTTGTTTACCTGATCCTTTGACTGAGTCTCAGGCCGTAAGTACTCCCCAGTCCCGTTAATATTATTTCAATTGCTTTTTTCTATTACTATCACAACCAATATGGTAACACAAAAGTTAAGATTCATCCAGCAGTTGCAACCAAGCGCTGATTTAGTTATTACTATACCTAAACGCTGGACCTTTTCTAGTTGGTGACCCCAAAGACCTTAAGATGGATTCAATTTGCTCTTTTTCTAATGCTCACAATAGATATTTAATATACCAACTACAAGGGGTCATACAATCTTGATTTTAATCTTAATCATATTTTTGTAGCATCAAAATTCTGTATTTCTAGCTTTTTGTTAATTGGCAGAATACCCAAGATCAGTCCGATATTTCCAATTTACAAAATCTTAAACAAAAATTGCTGCTTTCCATAAAAAGCTAAATGGTTGTCTTATTTCCCAGAAAAAAGGGCTCCAGAGATCAAGCCATTAATTAATCCAATAGGAAGACAGATCAATTTTTCCAGAAAAGCCCGATTTTATAGCGAAAATAGGTTGAAGAATTGTTTGATAACAACCAAAAATTTATATTTTGAAGTTTGATTATATTGATGAAAAGTTGTGCGATAGGAGAACAGATGTCGTTTAATTTTTCGCAATTCATATTACTAATTTACGAATAAAGTGAACATGCTACTCGATACCTTTTTTTTACTCTACGAATTAGGGGGATGGGGGTAGGTAAATTTGAATTTGCGATACAAGCTATTATTATATTCGTAAAGAACATAAAAGAGGCATCGTGTGGTATGTTCACTTTATTCTTAAGTCAATAATATGAACTGCGAAAAATTTACCAGGATTTCAATCTATCTGAACCACCTGAGGTTACCACCAATAACCTTTCCATATCCCCCACTTCCATTGTATAAAGCCTTGCGGCATTACAGAGCAGCCATAGGTTCAGGGAGTCAAAGATAAGGAGTTTAAGGACTTTTTTTTGATGAAAAAAGGATCCTGGGAACCTTTCAATATTTTTAAAAAAAAAAATGTTTGAAAATTTGAACAGTACGTTGAGCTGCAATAATCTGTTCTAATTGATGAACTACTTATGAATACCCAGGCATCTTCATTATCTTCATTATAATCTTCATTATGTAATGAAGTTTATATAATCTTCATTAATGTAATAATCTTCATATAATCTTCATTAATGTAACAAACTTAGCTCAAGTCCCCTTCAAATTTCTTATACCATTTTTATTTCTTCACCAAATTTATTTTTTTTCCTGACTGAGAGAGAAAGGGCAAATTCCCACGAATCATTATACTAGTAATTTTATTTTAGTTTTTATGGCTGCTTTTGTGATTTCCATCCGTTAGAGAGAGGGGCATTAAAATTAAATAGCGTCAATTCATTCAGGGATAAAAGCCCAAAAATCTTTTCAGACTTCCTCACTATTTTCTCCTGGTCCACATTGTACTGTCAATCCTAGCTTTAATTGCATAATGAATGGTACAAATCCTTTTTTCTTCTTCTTTTTTTTTTCAGGCCATGTTGCACTAACAAATAATGGCAGGTACTTTTTCTGTGTAATTTAGAAAAAGGAACCCTGATAAAATTTATACACGATGCAATCAGCATCCTTTAATTAGCAGCACATCATTCTCGCCTAATAAAATTAATTTTTCTATTCTTAGAATTAGTTATACCAAATTATTCGACTAGTTTTCATTTTTTACATGAAATTCACATTAAATATTTCTTGTAAATTCAGGCAAATATAACAGCTACTAATGTTTCTCTGGAAAAAAAAAAAAAAACAATTCCTAGATTAAGGTTGATTCGCAGAGTTACAAGTGCGAACACTATTCACACCAAAATTGGTAGCCTCTCCCTAGTCCCTAATATAAATATAAAATTAAATATTAAATATTTTGTTTTATATATTAGTTATTATTATTATATATCGAGATTTTATATATAAGATAACCATTATTCCCTCAACCGTTATCCAAGGAATGATACAAATATGTCGTCTCGATCTATATCTACTACCTTTTATCCTACTATACCAAGAGGGATTGGTGTTATATTATTGGCTGTCACTGACTCTCTTCTTTTCTTCTAAATAACATCCAACTACCATTTCCAACTTACTTCTATAGACGCTGTTCTTCTTCTTTCCAAGTTGTACTTCTTTCATAATACGGTGAGACTTTCCACAACTGAAAAAGTACATAATTTATGTTGAATCAAAATACAAAATTTGCTTTACAGGGCAGCGAGGGCACGGCTCAGTTCAAAATACCACCAAAAAGTTTTGAGTGGCAATTTAGCAGGGCAGCGAGGGCACAGTCTAAAAAAAGTTTCTAGTATGTCCTCGTTCTACAAGATTAGTTTTGCTTTTTCTGTTATAACCGAGTTGCACTCTGAGTGGCAATTATGTGGCTAATAAACTTTCAGCGATTTTGGGATTCACAGTCGTGTTTTTACACACCAAAATGACACCTAAAAAACCTTATAATTGTAGTTTTACAGACCTACCTTTCAGCTCATTTGTATTTTTGTCCTCGTTCTTACACAGATTAGTCAAGTTTTTGCTTTACAAAGTATTCTAAAATTTCCTACCCTTAAAGATGTAGTTAATTATTTTCAAGGGGAGAGCCTCCTTTGTTTTTTAATTAATACATCATTATTCGCTTTAAAAAGCTTCTGTGATTCTTCCTACCTTAAGTTAGTTTCGCTTACGCAGAATCCGCTTACCATCTATACTAATAATGCTGCTAAGGTAAAAAAGAAGCTAATTTTTTTCTTACCCAACATCACCTCTTCAACTTTACATTTTCCCAGTCTAAGTAACTTGGTCTTCTTAAGATTGATCCAACTATCAAGAAATCAGTCATTTTGCTTTGATTTTTCAAGGATACTAAAATCATCAGTAAAAAACTAAGTCTGGGATAGTTTCTCTTTCGCTGTGTTTTTTAGGACACACACAATCAAAATGACCCCTAAATTTCGGGATAAAAACACAACCGTACTTAACTGTAATTTACAGCGAAATACCCAACTAACCTCATTACCTACCTTAACCACGACAATTTTATCAACTTACCTAGCACAAACCACTTCAATTTAGCGACTCTCTTGCTTTAATGAATATCTTCTTTAGTGAGCTTTAGCCTTTAACAGCAGAATCAAGCACTTTTACTGATTTAAAAAATCCGGACTTCTTGGTTTTAAAATTAGGACATCAGATATCATCAGTCTTGTGACTCAACAGCTTCTCCATTAATAATCTAAGAATAAAAATTTGATAGACACAACCTCTCCCCAACCCAAAACTGTTCTTCTGTAAACTGTATCTACGGCCTCTTTAAGTCCCAAATGCATCATTATAATAGTAATTTGCTTACTACATAAACTAAATTAGTCCCCGGGTATTTACAATACTTACTTTGATTACCTTCCTTATAGATTGGTCAATAAGCACCTGGGGCTTTATTATTTCTAATCCAAGTTTTGCCAACTCTAATTCTTTCTCACAAAATGAATATTCCTTCACTTCGAAAGAGTCACAAACTATTTTGATTCATTTATTTAGCATTTATAGTAACTTTACAACAGTTTTAGCACGTTCTCAAAATATTCTGCCCCTTTTCTCTTTAACTCTTTATTTATCACTGACTGTAGCCACGTTTTTGTTTTCAATTTATTTTAATTAAATACAAAAAATGTAATAGTTTAATTAGCTTTGACTCTAAAGCATAGCTTGTGTGAGCCGAAAAACAAAACAAAGAAGAAAAAAATTAAAAAGCAAACAAACAACCAAAGAGACAGAGCAACCAAATAGAAAAGAAAAGGTGAAAATAAAGACGGTAATATAAAAAACGAAAGTGAACGAACACAATAAATAAATCATAGAAACAGAATCAACAGAGGAGCAAAACTCACAGAGGAGCAAGGAGTGAAAAAGCTTGAGAGGTTATCGGGAAAAAGTTTGTGACGGGCAGTGTGAGCAAGTCTTAGGCTAGCAAGCAAAACAAGATTTGGCAATTTCAGTCAATCCAGTAGTTGTGTATAGATCAGAGGTGCGATATCTCCGAGGAAGCCCGAAAGTAGCTTTAACGTCTTTATTCTGTTCTATTTTTAATTATTTTAGATTAGACCTGCTCTTTTCCAGTCTTTAATTGGGGACTATTCCCTCTCAATTTATATTATACCAATATATCCTAATTTAGGCAATTTAATATTTAGCCTAATATATTTAGCCAATATTTAGCCTCAGAGTGAAATTTTGTTAACACATCCTCTAGCTAAGCTGAATCAGGCTAATGCTTCTATGATTAACACATTCATTCTTATCACCTTTCTTATAGAGGGTTTAATTAGGTTTTTTTCTAAATATCGCTAAGTGCTTTCCTTTTCAAAAATCATATTCATAATCTTCAGCAACTTATTTCTAACGGCATAGCCACCATATTTGACAAACTCCTTAACCACAGTATCACCATCTGGGGCCTTTTATTTTTAATCCTTTTAGTACTGTCGCTAATTCTTCCTCCCAAAATAAATCTTCCTTCACATTCAAGATGTCGTCAACTTCTTCGTTTCTCTCTATATCTTTTCCAGTGGCTCTATTTTGGCTTAGCACATTCTCAAAATGTTCAGCCCATCTCCCTTTAACTCTTTCCTTATCACTAATTGTGTCCCCATTCCTATCTTTAACTGTGACGAAGTCCAGATTAACAACTCCCTCTGAATTTATAACATGTCACTACAATATTTTACTATTATGCCGTCTAGCTGCATCTTCCACATCCTCGGCAATTTCATCCATGGCATCCACTTCACACCACCTTAGTTCATACTTTAATGCTTTCTCAACTTTCCTTACATTCCTTTTATTTTCATATGATCTATCACTCAGATAATTCTTGAACAAGCCCCTTCTTCTCTATTAAAAATAACCTTTTTCACGAATATTCCAAGCTGCGCTCTTAACGTTCTTCCCTAAGACACCATCAGCAGCTTCACATATACTTTCCATGACGATAAAATAAAGTTCAAATAGGGATAAAATCCTTTTTAATAGACAGTGTATAGAAATTCACAAAAAAATACCAGATATTTCGGTCACACATACAGTGACCGTCATCAGTAGTAAAAGTACCGTCAGTACCGTCATCAGTACCAGAAATATCTGGTTTATTTTTTGTGAATTTCTATACACTGTCAATTAAAAAGATTTTATCCCTATTTTGAACTTTTATTTTATCGAAATATTTTTCCTAAAATTATTCCATCTGTTTTCTATATTGTCAGATTTTAAATTCTTCAGTTAGTATTCAACAGTTCCTGGAAAGTTTCTCTAAAATTTTCATCCGAGAGTCTACCAACGTCATAACCTCCTGGAAGGTGGTAACTCTTCTGAAATTTCGACTTTACATTAACCCTAGACAGTACTAGATGGCGATCTTTACTTTTAACATCAATAACAGCACCCCTGTAAACCGTACATGGGCGCCCATAAGGGGGAGGGGCGTCTACCCCCCCCCTGGCTGAATGAGGGTGTCATACATTTGTATTAATTTAAAAAACTTTCCACAGAATAAGTATTCAAAGAAAAGTAAAGAGCTCTATTAGGCCAAAAATGGGCAGAAATAAAGTCAAATAATCTTCCAAGCGTAAAACTACCACAAATCACTATCAACATTAAATAAAACTCAAAACGAATAGAAATTATAATACATTGCCGAGTCAAACTCAAAACGAGCAAAAATAAACATTACTAGGACTGACAACCCCCCATGCTTCTCAAGACCAGAACATAACTTAGGTCTCCTAAAAAAAAAAAAAAAATGACCGTGGATTGTTAGTAAATTTACCTATGCTGATATTTATTCCTTAAAATAAAAAATGAGGTAAAAAAAGTGAGGAAAAAAGTTTTTTACTTATTTAGGAAAAAAAAAGTGAAAACATTTAAACACAATTTTGTTTTCAGTAAAGCGTAAATTATGTTCAGGTCTTGAAAAGGCATGGGGGTTATCAGCTTTACTAATGCTAATTTTTGCTCGTTTCGAGTTTGACTCGGCTATTTATTCTAATTTCTGTTCATTTTGAGTTTTATTTATTTATTGATAGTGATTTGTGGTAGTTTTACGCTTGGATGATTACTTGACTTCATTTCTGCCCATTTTCGGCTTAATGGAGTTCTACCTTCTTTGAAAAGCTTGTTTTGTGGAAAAAGATTTTTTTTTTAGATAAATTTCTGTTCGTCGTTTTTTATTGACCAAGTCATTTTCATGAAAAAAATAATATTTTATATCTTTTCGTTTTTTTTCTATACGAATCCATAGTTTGGCAAAATTGTGGGGGTTTGACATGCCCAATATTCCTTAAGACATAGTTGCTGGGCCGTTCCACTATGCTGAACAAAATAGTTGTCTCAAAAATTTTGACTAGATGTATTTGGGAATATTTTATATCTTTTCATTTTTTTTTTTTTTTATACGAATCCATAGTTTGGCAAAATTGTGGGGGTTTGATATGCCCAACATTCCTGAAGACATAGTTGCTGGGCCATTCTTCTATGCTGAACAAAATAGTTGTCTCAAAATTTTGACTAGACGTGTTTGGGAAATAAATCGGCCTGAGAGACGTGCTGATTGCCCTCCAATCTTTTTTTACTCTTAGAAAGGACCCTATAAGTTAATTTTGAATCGATCTAGCTTCTTTAAATGTTTCAATGATATTTCTAGATATTATAGAGTGTTGCTGTAGGGTGGTCACAAGGTATAAGGTAAAAAAATATTTTCGTTATAATGCCGGCGGGACCCCCTAATATTTGCCATTGGTCTAGAAAATAAGATTTGGAAAGTTTTAGCTCAATCGGATAATGTTAACCCGTGCCTCATCGAGATTAAATGTGAAAAAAAAAACGATTTTTTTGCACAAAATCGCCGTTTTTTTCCTGATAAAATAAAAACTATTTGTCCTAGAAATTTTATTCTTATTTCATTTCATAGGAAATGTTGCTATCATCAAGTTTTACTCCAACCACTTTTTTGTTAAAACGTTTATATTTGAAGATATCTATTATCTGTTACTCTGCTGTCGTGTCTGTTTTCTTTTTATTAACTTATTAATTGTTTTATCTTACTATTATATCTTTAATTCTGTTTTTTTTTTAACTTTGTATTTTTACCTGTCAGATTATACTCTTCCAGCTTTTTATTTTAATTTTACTTTATTATACTGCGTCGATGATATCTGTTTTTCTTTTTTTATCTCTTGACACAGTAGACTGCGGCATTATTTTTATTATTTTAATATCTTATGCATCTGTACTACTTTCTTGTACCACGGTTTATGGGTTTATGGGTTACGGTTTATGGAATGTCATAAACCATTTCCTTCCTTTTGTGTTCCTTGTCTGAGATGCCTGGGGTTTTTCCCACTCTTTAAAAAGTGTAACGGAGAGATCAGAGCGCTTCAGTTAACGTTTGGTTTTCAAACAGTGAACATTAATGAACAACGCTCTTCTAGTGAGTTTTTTCTTGTGAGGTTTGAGGGACCATGTCTTCTACAGCGTCAACGAGCCATGCTCGTTCGGGTTCGAGTTCAAGGCAGAAAGAAATGGTGTATTTGATTGGCTACATGTCTCATCAAATCACTGGCAGTAAATTACCCTCTAATTGTCAAGTTTTTTACGCAGCTTATTTTATAATATACGGCAAGTGAAATTGAACACCAGAGAAGCTGCAAGACTTACAATACAGGAAGTTGTCATTTTTTGGGAGAAAGCTAAGACACCAACCAAACACTTTAAAGATTGTGTTGTAAAGCTTGAAAACTGTACGAAGAGTGGAGAAAACTACAAAAAAACGCTAACAGATCTAAAAGCACAGATCAAAATAAAAAAGTAGAAGCTTTCAAGTCAACCCATGATGACCTCTTTGATATTGCTCATGAGGATGCATTAACAAACACTGTTGAAGAAGACAAGCAGTTTTTGTTACTCCAGAGAAAAAAAGGACGTCCTGGCTGCATGGGAGGCGTTGACATGAATTTTGTGAACGCAGAACAACGAAGAGAAAAGAGACGAGCAGCTGAGATGGCGAGATTGGAAAAATCACAAAACGAATTAGGTTAGTAGAGTTTTTCTCTCTTTCTTTCACGTTTTCCTATTCTTTTTCTCTTGAGATTATTTGACTTGATACCTATTCCGTGAGTGCGTTGCTTATTGCTTGTTACCGTTTAATGAGTTTTTTTTTTCCTTTTTTTTTGAAGGTGTAAATTTCATTGCACAACTGGAATCTTCAGCAAGCAGCACATCAACAGAAGAGGAACAAGAAGAGATGGAGGTGAATTTTCCCGACACAGAGGATGGAGAACCAGAAATAAAGAAAAAGAAGTACGCTAGAGGAAGTGAAGAGATTATAACCGAAAAATTATATTTATTGTTAGATAGATGTAGTATTTCTGATAGAGACGCAGTTCGAATAATATCAGCTACTGCAGAGGCGTTAGGTTTTGACTCACAGAATTTAATTGTAAGTAGAAGTGTAATACGACTTCGCAGACAGCTATTCCGAAAACAAAGGACTGAACTTATCAAACGTAGATTCAAAAATTCCGATTTAGAAGGAGCTGTTTTGCACTGGGACGGAAAATTACTTCCAGATATTTTGGGTAAAGAAAATGTAGAAAGGGTAGCGGTTTTGATTAGTTGTGGGGATGAAGAAGTTCCTCAGTTGATAGGAGTTCCTCAGCTTGAAAATGGTATGGGAATTACTCAGGCAAAAGCTGTATTTGCAGCAGTTGAACAGTGGGGGGCAGTTGAGAAAATCCAGGCAATGTGTTTTGATACCACTGCGGTAAATACTGGTCGCCTCAAGGGAACCTGCGTTTTGTTGGAGCAATTAATAGAGAAAAATCCTCTATTTAGCATGTCGCAACCATATTTTCGAAATTATTCTCAAATCAGTTTTTGATTTAAAAATGGGCACAACTACTGGCCCCCACCCAAATATTTTTAAAAAGTTTCAGACTGGACGGTCGAAGTTAGACAAGACAAAATACAAAACTGCTATTGAAGATAAAAATATTAGACATAAAATGGGGAATTCAGATGAAATATCTATTTTTCTTATGGAACAATTAAAAAACCAACAGCCAAGGGATGATTAAAAGAATTTATTCAACTTTCGTTAATTGTTTTAGGACGTACTCCCCCAAAAGACACTTTTTTCAAAGTACCTGGTGCCATTCATCATGCTAGATGGATGGCAAAGGCCATTTATTGCATCAAAATATATCTTTTCAGGGATCAATTTACATTAACAAATTTAGAAGAAAAAACTATCACTGACATTTGTTTATTTTTAATAAACATTTATGTAAAAGCGTGGTTCAACGCCCCCAAGCCCACTTTGGCCCCCGACCAAGACCTACAATTTTTAAAATCTCTTGTAAAATATAGAGAAATCGATAAAGAACTTGCAGACAAGGCACTGTCTAAAATGATAAATCATTTGTGGTACCTCAATTCAGAGCAAGTCGCATTTTCTTTCTTCGATGAAAATGTAGATAAAAGTGTGAAAACAAGCATGGCTGTAAAAAGTCTAAAATTAATTCCAATTGATGAAAAAGCATGTGATAATAGGGATGTGAAAGCAAAACTCAGTCTCCATCAAGTGGATAATTTATTGGACAAAGATATTGATTTTTTTGTTTCTCATCGAACTCTAAATTTTTTCAAAAGATTTGAAATTGATACAAAATTTTTAAATACGGATCCTGATGTATGGTGTGAAAATTCAAATTACTTAAAAGCAAAAAAAAATAGTGACCGGTTTTAAGGTTGTCAATGACACAGCTGAAAGAGGGGTAAAATTAATCCAAGACTTCAATTCCTGTTTGACAAAAGACGAAGAACAACGTCAGTTTCTGTTACAAGTTGTATCGGAATGTCGAAAAATATTTCCTGACTCTTCAAAAGCCACGTTATCTAAGCCATTACCACCTTAATCTGATAATTAATTGTACTTCTTTCTTTTATAATGCTTTCTTTTTTATATTTAAAATAATAAAATTTTGAACATTATTTCTTCTTGTTCTTTATACCTTTTTCCTTTTCTTATCTCCTAAATTCATCATTTTCAATTTGGATTGTTGCTGTATTTACTTTGAAAACAGTTTTAACTACACTCTTTTTTATGTACCAATTGAGAAAATAAATAAAGCAAAATTTGGACAGCAGATGTAATTAAATCTTGCAATATTGTTAGGTATTTTATTAAAAAAAATCCATTTTTATAAAAATTTAAAAATTCAACCTTGATGAGGCACGGGTTAACCTTATCCGATTGAGCTTAAACTTCACCAATCTCAATTCTTAGCCAATTGGCAGCTTTTAGGGGGGTCCCCTCAAAAAAAAATTCCAACATTGATTTTTTGTGACCACCCTAATCCGCCATCTATACTAATAATCCTGCCAATGTGAGTAAAGCTATCTTTTTCTTACCCAACATTACCTCTTCAACTTTACTTTTTCCCAGTTTAAGTGGCTTAGTCTTCTTAAGATTGGATCAATTATCTTCTCTTAAAACTGGTATCTACGGCCTCTATAAGTCCCAAATGCATTATAATAAGTAAGCTGCTTCCTACAGAAACCAAGTTAGTCCCCGTATAATTACAATACTCATTCTGATTACCTTCCTTATAGACTGGTCTCGTTGAAGTTCTACTAAAATTGCTAGGAACTTCCTCTTTTCCATGAATCCTATTCGTAATGGTCAAACTTCAAACCCCTCATATTTAAAAACTCATTTACCACATTAAAAGCACCGGGGGCTTTATTATTTTTAATCCATGTTTTGCCAACTCTAGTTCTTCCTCGCAAAATAAATATTCCTTTCCTTCGAAAGTGTCACAAACTTCTTTTATTCATTTCTTCTGCATTTACAGTAGCTTTACAACAGCTTAGCACATTCTCAAAGTGTTCTGCTCCTTTAACTATAACTCTTTAATTATTACTAATTATAGCCACGGTTTTATTTTCGTTTTATTTCAATTTATTAAAAAAAAACCATAATCAGTTAATTAGCTTTGAATCTAAAGCATAGCTTGTGTGAGCCTAAAAACAAAACAAAGAAAAAAAAATGAAAAAGCAAACAAACAAAGAGACACGTAAATAGAAAAGAAAAGGTGAAAATAAAGACGGTTATATAAAAACGAAATGGAACAAACACTGTATAAATAAATCATAGAAACAGAATCAACAGAGAACCAAAACTCACAGAGGAGCAAGGAGTGAAAAAGCATGAGAGTTAATTGCGTAAAAGTCTGTGACGGGCAGTGTGTGCAAGAATTAGCTTAGCAAGCAAAACTAGATTTGCAATTTCAGTTAATCCAGTAGTTGCATACCGAGTTACATACCAATACAATATTTTACTACTATGCCATCTATCTGTATCTTCCAGACCTTCAGAAAAATTTCTTCATACCTTACTTAGTTTTCATGCGTATTCATACCTCCTTTATTTAGTATAACACCTACCTCAGTTAACATAGTTTATGTTTCGATGTTTTATCCACTTATCCAAGCATACACTTGGATGCTTAACTGACCAAGATGAAACCCAAAAGAAATGAATATACCAGAATTATGGCAAGGTTACTTCAGTTTTTCTTCCCCATTTGATTCCGTGTTCTCCTATTGCCTTTCCTTAACACAAAGTTCATCAAAAGGATCCATATAAATGGGGATAGAACCAAACCCTTCCAACAGCAACCGCGGCAGTTTTATTTTCGTACATAGCACTAATCACTTTAATATTTTTGTCTTGTATACCATACAAGATTATGACCTTCGCTACGCTGTTCTATCAGCTGAATCGAACGCTTGCTCATAATCTAAAAAACTGAGGACTAAAGGTGTTTGATGACTCAGGCACTTCTCAATTACTATCCTAAGAATAAAAATTTGGTGACACATCCTCTAGCTAAGCTAGATCAGGCTAATGCTTCTATAATTAACACACTCATTCTTATTACCTTTCTTATACAGGTTTTAATTAGGGTTTTCCAAATATCGCTCGGTACTTTCAATTTTTCAAAAATCATATTCATAATCTTCAGCAACTTATTTCTAACCTCATAGCCACCATATTTAAGAAACTCATTAACCACAGTATCAGCATCTGGGGCCTTGTTGTTTTTTTAGTCCTTTTAGTACTGTCGCTAATTCTTCCTCCCAAAATAAATATCCATTGACATCCAAGATGACACAAATGTTTTCATTTTCCTCCATCTTTTTCTGTGGCTCTTTTGGCTTAGCATATTCTCAAAATGTTCAGCTTATCTCCCTTTAACTCTTTCCTCATCACTGAATTTGGCCCCTTTCCTATCTTTAACTGGGACAAGTCCAGATTAACAACTCCTCTCTGAATTTATTAACATGTCAGTAAAATATTTTACTGTTATGCCGTATAACTGCATCTTCCACATCCTCGGCAATTTTATCCATGGTCTCAACTTTACACCACCTTAGTTCATATTTTAATGCTTTCTCCACTTTCCTTACATTCCTTTTGTTTTCATATGATCTATCACTCAGATAATTCTTGCACAAGCCCCTTCTTCTCTCTATTAAAAATAAAGCTTTTTCACGAATGTTCCAAGCTGCGCTCCTAACTTTCTCCCCTAAGAGACCATCAGCAGCTTCAAAAATGTTTTTCCTAAAATTATTCCAGCCATCCCCTATATTGTCAAATTTTAAATTCTCAAGTTTAGTATTCAACAGTTCCTCGAGAGTTTCTCTCAAATTTTCATCCTGGAGTCTACTAACGTCATAAACTTCTGCAAGGTGGTTACCCTTCTGAAATTTGAGCTTTAAATTAACCCTAGACACTATAAGATGGCGATTTTTACTTTTAACAAAAATAACAGCACTCATGTATATCCTAGTATCTTGTGATAATCCTGTCGATCCTCAATTTACATTGTCATAATTAATAAGGTTAGCTGTCTTACCATCACGTGAATACCATGTTAACTTATGGGCCATTTTATAGCCAAATACTATCTTGGTTATAACTAGATTGTTATACCTACAAAATTGCAGCAGTCTTTAGCCATTTCTTTTTTTTTTTTTCCTACACCAAATTTACCTAGGCTATGATATCATCAATCCCTATTTCTACTGACCTGGGCGTTAGAGCTTCCTAATAAAAAATCATAATTCTACCTAAGACCCTGTCTTTTGTACCTGCAACTATAAATAAAATTCATCTGTGTCCCTAAAAACACCGTCAGTCGGCTCTACAGGGGCATATACTACTATGACTGATACTCTGTACTCTTTAGTCATAAAATGAGCGATTAATATTCCATTATTAATACCTTCCCAGCCTAAACAGGACTTAGTCACTTCCTTATTCATCATTAGCCCTGTTCCCTATCTATTTACACCATCCTTCCTGTCTCAGTTGATAAATTCTATTTCACCTAATTTCATTTTTCCTAACCCTGGGATATGAGTTTCGAACTGGAAAGTCCAGTTCGAAGTGTCTAAATTTATGAGTAAAAAGTCGACACAATATTATATTTTAACCTCGTAACATTTCAAGCTGCAATTCTCAAATCAAAAATCATTGAAATTATTTGGCCTCAGGAAAAGCTTTGGTCCCGGAACCCAGCACAAGACGAGGACCAACAAATCTCAGATCTACACCAAAGCGCTTAAGCCGGCTTAGAACCAAAAAGCCCCTGGGACCTCCAGTTGAATGGAGGCTTTTTGCAATCCTGGGCAAATCTTGATCGCTACATGGTTTTCAGCACTTGGCGATGTTTTTTTTTATAACAGTAATCTCAAGCCTACTACCTCCGACTCATTATATATCCATGTCTAAAAGTATTATGTTACTACGGGGAGTCAGCCGATAGTAGATAAATATAGAAAAAGGTTGTTCAGCCGAAAACGCTCGCCAAAACAAGTTAATTTCATAAATCTGCACCTGACATTTTGTTTGGTAAGAGCGATTTTTGTGCTAGAGCTTTTTTTTGTCAGGAACTGAGATCAGAAATTAATTACCCTAATTTTACCAATTACACTAACGAAATTAATTGTTCTTATTATCATACTCGAAAAATGCGAACTGTCGCATTTTTATGCGACACTTCGCATTTGGCACTAAAGGTTTTTTTGTCGATATTAGCGACTGTTTCCACTGCCATATGTAACCGATACTCTTAGCTAAACATCAACATTTTCACCTTAAAACAATCGTCATTTTTTTCTCCTTCTGGAAAGCTTATTTATTATGGGCTATGGGTAATGACGACCTTTCTCTAATACTTTCAGCTCCCTCCCTTTCCCAGGTACACTTCCAAAGTGAAATAAATACGCGTTAGTTAATCCCAAGAATATACATTAGACCTTCAATTATCCAGTTTCAATTCTCTAGACCTTCAATTATCTATTATTTAGAAAAAAATAGAAAAATTCAGCAAATGGAACTCCGATGAATAACAAGTGTGCAAGGGCCAAAAACTCAAAAACAAAGGTGAGAATTACCTACACCAATTACCTTAATGTTGGCTACAAAACATTCAAAATTAGCATCAAATTTTCTCGAAATCGGGGTTTAAAAGTGAATTGAAATTTGCCTGTCTTTAGAACCAGTCTTCATTCATATTGTTCCCATTGCCTAAAAAACGTTAAATAGTTATTATCACAATGAAATACAGATCCATATTTATGTGCTTTAATACGGATAACGCTCTATTAAAAACTGATCTCGGTCATTTTCTTGTTTCTAGTTTCTTGGTTGTGTGTGCTTTACGAATAAATATTAGAAGAGTACAGGATGCCTTCACATTACATTTTCAAATTCTAACTAATTAGTCACCTAATTAAGCGAATGCAAATGGGGATCTCTCTAATTGGTTCTCTGTATTGAGTTCCTCTCTAATTAAAAGAAGAACAAAAGAGGACATTGCAGTGCTTCTTTTGTTAAGTGAGTGCTTCTCATGTCATGTTAAGGAGCCTGATTGGGGTTTTAATTTCCCTGTGAGATATTTTCCACAATGGCTATTCCAATGGTCCGTTTCATAATTCGATCCGACAGCATTTTTGAAAGTTTCAGGCTCCATTGCAAAATAACATTTTATTATTAAAACTAACTTTAAACATTTTTACCATTCCTGAATCAGCTAAAAATGGTAAAAAAAAAATTTCGACAGTTTTTTTTTCATGCATTTTTCAACTATTGGTTACTATGGATCGTCGACTATTCAATACTACGTTCCAGCTATTGTTGCAATCATGAAAACCAATTCAAGCAGAAGCAAGCCTTTGGCCAGAAAAGGTAAGACTGACTTGCATTTCAGTTCAATTTCCCAGTTTTTTAGTTTAGTGTCAAAGTATCTCAATTGGATTTTTTTTTTTATTATTAAAATGAATATTAGTAGCCTACATGTCTCGGACATCCACAACCGAATCAGACATCTTCCTGGATTTCCCAGCACTATCTAAAGAAAAGCTATGAAAAATTAAATAAAAAAAAAGTTATATATATATATATATATATATATATATATATATATATATATATATAATATATATATATATATATATATATATATATATATATATATATATATATATATATATATATATATATATATATATATATATATATATATATATATATATATATATATATATATATATATATATATATATATATATATATATATATATATATATATATAACTTGTATCGCTACACCTTCTATGGCGATCCAGACAAACACATTAAACTAATTTGAGCTAAGTACAAAAATAACCTTACTGCGTCTAAGTTGGAAATTATTAAATCAGGAGCTGAGCAGGGTTGTGTTATATCACCATTTATATGGACCATTATGATGGACTTTGTTCTAAGGAGTATATCAAAGGTAATGAAAGAGCACAGAAACGAATGGGGAATTAAGTCCCCTAAATTAAATTATGATGATGATTTGATTATCCTAGATGAAGATGATGGTAAAATGATTGCAAAAGATCGCCCTTTTCGCCAATCCGCCTTAGGGTAAATGTAAAGCAGGTCGTTCGCGGTTGAGGTGGGAGGATGTCGTAAAGAAAGATTCAAGGGAAATGGGAAGTTCCAGGGAGGTTATAGAGGGAGGCTTTGAACAGATTGGGATGGAGCTGGAGCATGCGCAGCTTTGTTGGACTCGGTGTTGGAGGTGGCTTAGTGCTGCGGTGAGCTGTTAGTAGTTCTTCAAAAACAGACAAATTGCCAGCTGAGCACATTTATTTTACCCTTCAGCTTTCAATCAGGTTTCCAAAAAAGCTCAAACCCCTTTTTATATCTAAGATACCCAATATTCATCTATGATTATCCAAGAAATAATACAAATTGGTTTTCCTGATCCATGTCTACTACCTTTTATCCTACTTCGCCATAAGGGATTGGTGTTACATTGGGTGTCACTGAGTCTCTTCCTGTCTTCTGAATAACATCCAACTGTCATTTCCGACTTACTTCTACAGAGGCTGCTCTTCTTTTTTTCAAGTTGCACTTCTTTCACATTACGATGAGGCTTTAAGCAACTGAAAAAAGTACATAATTTATGCTAATTAAATAGTATCCGACTTCATCTACTAAACCCGGGCACAGTCCTCAAAGATACTTCCCACCCTTTTTCCCTTTCCAGCACCAACTTGCATTTTGATTTACTCTCTTCCTCCTAACAAGATCCATCCCTATTCGAATTCTATCAACCCTATCAATCATGGACGCCCTCGGGGAGGGCAAGGGGAACCATGCCTTCCCTGGAAATTGGGACTATAAAGTATGTATGAGGAAACCAAAGGAAGGAGGGCCGAAACTCATGATACTGCTGAATAAAACTGAACTCTAGGAGTTTTTTGGTGGAGCATTGTTTTTTGTAATAACTTCTTTTTTTTATTTCCATACACTTTTATTTTGAATATACTACTTTATACTTTACCTTTTCATTACAAAAAAAATATTATTATTATATTTTATAATAAACTTTTTCATTACCTTTATTTCAAGCTTTTTTTTTACCTATTTTCATTACCATTAAAAAGAAACGTTCTCTGTGTCATGCTACCTGTCAAAAAAGGCAGACATCTAGCGTTGAAGTATTGACCGTTTTCCTGCGTTAGAAAAAAAACTTCGCATTCAGATGACCATTTCATAAAATGTAATTAGAATTTAAAAAAAAAGTTTTATCAACTGAATGTAAGCAGAAACCTTAAAACTTAAAAAGGAACTGAAATTATACATTATTGAGGGGGGCTTTACCCTCCTCAAATCCTCGCTCGCAAAGCAAAAGTTTGTTAGTTTTTTTAAGGTTCTTTTTCATATTCAATGCCCCTTGTGCTTAAGCAAACTTTCTTGAAGAATTCTGACAAGAAGTTAAACTTTTAGAGTAAACAGCGAGCAGATAAAGAGGGGAAGCCCTCCTCGTATAAGGTATATTTTTCTATCGGTGTTCAGTTTTGAAGTTGCTTGTCACTTCCTGTTCTTGAACTTCTTTGTCTACTTGTTTAATTCAACAGCTGTACATTGATTGGTAGCACCCCTTTCCGCTTTTTCAGTTTTCCTGTTCAAGAATTAAAATGTTGGATTGCAATAAATATTTTGGACAGAATTTGAATATAACCGTAGTTTTGTTCAATAGTTATTTTACTAGAGAATTTTGTGGGGACGAAGAGTAATGTTATTCATTGTAGCCTATATTGTAGCCATTGTAGCCTGTAAATTAGAACATTGTAGCCTTAGACATGCAAAAAAAAATATATTGAAATTTTAAATTGCAAACAATAAAGTTCTTACTAGCCTATAGTCCCCCCCCAAAGAAAAAAATCAATGGCGAGGCACGTGATGGCCTACCTCGCCTTTTTTCCCTCTGTGCCGGTAGGCATGTGAAAGTAATATCTTAAACTACACAGGAAATATTGTAGCATTGGGAGAGGTACTATTACCCTCCTGGTGGAGGGTAACCAAACGCACCACCACCAAACGCGACTGATAAAGGCGCGCACCACAATTATTCCAGTTAATCAAGAGTGATCATAAACCAGTTCCGAAATACCACCACACCCCCCTCAACAAAATTCATTCTATATTCATCGGGAGTCTTAATGTACTACTACTACTACTACTACTAACAACTCACCGCAGCACCAAGCCGCCCGAGGCCAACACAGCTACGCACGCTCCTCCTCCATCCCAATCTATTCAAAGCCCCCTTTTTACACCCGCCCACGAAGTTCCCATTTCCTTTAAATCTTTCTTTATGACGTCCTCCCACCCCAGACGGGGACGACCTGCTTTCCGTTTAGCCCTAGATGGTTGGCCGTAAAGAACAATCTTCGGCAATCTGTCATCCTTCATCCGCACAACGTGCCCTAACCACCTCAACCTTTCTTTCATTACAGCCCTAGAGAGCGGTATTGAACCACATTTTTCGTACAGCCTATTGTTTGATATACGGTCAGTTAGCCGGGTACCCAGAACAATCCTTAAGCAATTTCTCTGGAAAACATCTAGCAAATCTTCATCCGCTTTTCGGAGCGTCCATGCTTCAGAGCCATATTTGACCACTGTCATCACTGTAGCTTCTAATATTCTAATCTTGGTTTGTAGACTTATCTTCCTATTCTTCCAGACTTTTTTTTAAACTGTGAAAAAAAACACCCTGAGCCTTGCCTATTCTATTTTTAACATCTTCACTGCTCCCACCATCTTTACTAATAATACTACCAAGGTAAGTGAAGCTGCCCACCTGATCAATCTTTTCATTACCCAACGTCACCTTTTCATCTTCACTTATTCCTAGCCTTAGTGACTTAGTCTTCCTAACATTAATTTTCAAACCAATTCTAGCACCCTGAACTCGCAAAACCTCTAAAATTTCATTCATTTTGCTCACACTTTCATCTAGGATGCTTAAATCATCAGCATAATCCAAGTCCAGGAGACTTTTTCCTCCCCATTTGATTCCGTGGTCTCCCATTGCCTTTCCTGTGCTCCTTAAAACAAAGTCCATCAAAATAATCCGTATAAAGGGGGATAGAAGACAACCCTGCTTAACTCCTGATTTAATACAAAACCAGCTGCTAACCTCATTTCCTACCTTAAGTCAACCCCTCATTTCCTGCCTCTCAACCCCTCGCTCTTTACGCTAAAAGTTTTTAAAACTTTGTTTTTAAAACAATAAAAAACTTTAGCGTAAAGAACGAGGGGTTGAGGAGGGGGCAGCCCCTTTCATATACAGAATAATCTCTGTTCGTTTTAAGTTTTAATGTCGCTCCTTGCTTTAAATTTTAAAAAAAAACTTGTTTTTTTATTTAATGTAAGTAAAGAAGGTCTCAGATTTTATGAAAAACCATTTTTCAAAATCTAGAAGGGGAGTGGGAGTTTTTTTTTTTCATTTCTTTCATTGGGTATCAGAAAACAATGTAATTTTCAAAACCTAAGGGAAGAAGCAACAAATATAGGGGGCAAATACCCCCCACCTAAATGGTGTCCCGAAAGAAATATGACTTAAATAGTTCTTAAAGTCATTGTTTATGATTAGTCCATCTGGAATCAAAAATCAGTGTAAATTTTGCAATGCACATTTTACAATGTACATTACTTTGCATTACTTATAATAGTTTTAAAACTTACTTCTACAACGAAAACGGACAGTCAACAAACAACAGAAAAAAAGTAATAACTGATGTGTCTACTCACAAGCGTATAATTTCCCAAGGACAGGTAACAGAACCGGAATCATGTCGTCACAAAAAGCATTAATCAAGATAGGCTATCTGCAAATAAATTTGTTTTTAACCAAAAATTCAACTAATTAAGAGGTGACTTGTTGCATTATGAGGAACGCGTTGTTCCTGATAGGGGTAACAAATTTGTTTGAAGGTAAAGGATGCAAAAACTTGATGAAAGACCGAAAATATTTAGGGTACTTGTTAAATATCCCAAAAACACCCAAGAAAGTTAGGTTTAATCCTAATGAAATACACAAAAATATGATACTTTAGTAACAAAATTATGGAAACGACAAAACAAGATTACGGACAGCAGGCTGCCCAGAACACATTTTATAAAATACCAAAACACTTATTATATTCAATATTTAATTAAGGTATAACTTAATCATAGTTTTTCTCACTGAGACTAAGGTAATTACAACCGAATGCAGACAGACAAACCGGTTTTACTCACATCAATCAGATCAAGAACTTGAGTGTTTTCGGGATATTTGACAAGTATTACCGTTAGTTATTACACTACAATGACTATCCTCCATTCTGGAAAAGGAAGATCGAAGGAATAATTTTAGAAAAATAATTTGTGAAGTTGCTGAAGGTGTCTTAGGGAAGAAATCTGGAACTGCAGCTCAGAATATTAGTGAAAAAGCTTTATGTTTAGTAGAAAGGAGAAAGGACTTGCACAAGAATTATATGAGTGATAGATAATAAGAAAACAAAAGGAATGTAAGGAAAGAGAAGAAAGCAGTAAAATATGGACTAAGGAGGTATGAAGTGGAGGCAATGGATAAAATTGCCGAGGATCTTGAAGATGCAGCTAGGCGGCACAATAGTAAAATATTGTACTGGCATGTTAATAATTGAGAGGGAGTAGTCAATCCGGACTTGGCCCAGTTAAAGACAGGAATGGGGCCACAATTAGGGATAAGGAAAGAACTAAAGAGAGATGGGCCAAACATTTTGAGAATTTGCTTGACCGAGATAGAGTTGCAGGAAAAGATATAGAGGAAAATGAAAAAGTTTGTGATACCTTGGATGTGAAGGAAGATTTGTTTTGTGAGGGAGAACTAGCGACAGTACTAAAAGGATTAAAAAATAATAAGGCTCCAGGTGCTGATAGGGTGGTAAATGAGTTTCTTAAATGCGATGGCTCTGAGGTTAGAAATAAGTTACTGAAGATTATGAATATGATTTTTAAAAAAAGGGAAGTACCTAACGATTTTAGGAAAACCTTAATTAAGCCACTTCATTAGAAAGGTGATAAAAGTGAGTGTGGTAATTATAAAGGCATTAGTCTGGTCTCTGTAGGTAGTAAATTACTTAGTAATGTGATACTTTTTAGACTGAGATATGCCGTAGAAAAGTTTTAAGAGAAGAACAGTGCGGTTTGAGAAAAGGTAGAGGATGTGTTGACCAAATTTTCACTCTGGGCTAATAATTGAGAAGTGCCTGAGTTTTCAAAGACCTTTGGTCCTCAGTTTTATAGATTATGAGCAAGCGTTCGATTCTGTTGATAGAAGAGCGTTAGTAAAGGTTTTATCCTTGTATGGTATACCAGACAAATACATTAAAGTGATTAGGCTATGTACGAGAATAACACAGCTGCGGTTAAGGTAGGAAATGAGGTTACCAGCTGGTTTTGTATTAAATCAAGAGTTAAGCAGGGTTGTGTTCTATCCCCCTTTAAACGGATTATTTTGATGGGCTGTCTTAAGGAGCACAGGAAAGGCAATGGGAGACCACGGAATCAAATGGGGAGGAAAAAGTCTCCTGGAATTGGATTATGCTGATGATTTAAGCATCCTAGATGAAACTGTGAGCAAAATGAATGAAATTTTAGAGGTTTTGCAAGTTCAGGGTGCTAGAATAGGTTTAAAAATTAATGTTAAAAAGACTAAGTCACCAAGGCTAGGAATAAGTGAAGATGAAAAGGTGACGTTGGGTAATGAAAAGATTGATCAGGTGGGCAGCTTCACTTACCTTGGTAGCATTATTAGTAAAGATGGTGGGAGCAGTGAAGATGTTAAAAGTAGAATAGCCAAGGCTCAGGGTGTTTTTTCACAGTTAAAAAAAAGTAGGAAGAATAGGAAGATAAGTCTGCAAACCAAGATTAGAGTATTAGAAGCTACAGTGATGACAGTGGTCAAATATGGCTCAGAAGCATGGGCACTCATAAAAGCAGATGAAGATTTGCTAGATGTTTTCCAGGGAAATTGCTTAAGGATTGTTCTGGGTACCCGGCTGACTGACCGTATTTCAAACAATAGGCTATACGAAAAATGTGGTTCAATACAGCTCTCTAGGGATATAATGAAAGAAAGGTTGAGGTGGCTAGGGCAAGTTGTGCGGATGAAGGATGACAGATTGCCGAAGATTGTTCTTTTCGGCCAACCGTCTAGGGCTAAACGGAAAGCAGGTCGTCCTCGTCTGGGGTGTGAGGACGTCATAAAGAAAGATTAAAAGGAAATGAGAACTTCGTGGGCGGATGTAAAAAGAAGGATTTAAATGGATTGGGATGGAGGAGGAGCGTACGCAGCTAAGTTGACCTCAGGCGGCTTGGTGCTGCGGTGAGTTGTTAGTAGCAGTAGTAGTAGTTTTGAAAACCTTAAAAATCTTCTTTAGAAATATAGTTACTTCAAGAAGGCCAAGGAAATCGATGCGTGATAAAATCTTAGAAATTATTTTTTAGTGTGAAGTTCATTTTTAATATAGAAGAGCGCATGTTTTCTTGCTTGTCCTGCATGGCATTAAAATTATTTAAAACGCTACACCCAAACCAATGTCAATTCCAATTAGACCCCGGCGCCGCGCCAGCAGATCGACCGAACGCCGCCAACGAGAGGCCCGGTTGACCGCAACCAAAGTGTTGCTGCGCCGCTGGCCCGCCACATGCGCACCGCTCCCGGCAGAGGTGGTGGCGTTCGGCTGACTTTGAATTAGTTTTACGGCAATTCTTTATTGAATCAACCGCAAAGTCGGAGCTTTTCTTTCTCGTGTGGTTTAGTATTTCGATTTTCCTGATTAGAAATCAAGCAGGGCTTGAACTATCCCCGAATTGTCGGGTATTTCCCCGAAAATCTATGCGTCACCCGGAAAAAAAGTTTGGTTCCCCGAATCCCCAAAAATTACCCAATCACGGTGCTACCCCTAGCGATTTATCACCGGTGACTTTCCCTGCCAAATATTACTTTGAATAACATAATCTTCACTACTCTCTAGTTCGTTAATTTTCGTTTTTTTTTCCACTTTGCATAAAAACCAAACAGATGTAATTGCAATATACACAATTCTTCATATGTTGACAAAAAAGTATCGTCTTTATGAAATGAGAGTAAGTCATTTCGGATGCAGTTTCCCAATCTCTATTTCTTACATCATTTGTAGTCAAGAATTTTATCTTAAGTTGAATATAACGCATTCACTATTATACAGCTTCAGCTGGATTTTGAAATTAATAGTCGACAAATTGTTTCTACAGCTGAATCGTAAGTTTGCAGAATTCTGTTTTCTTTTTCTGATTTTGGATATGATTTTCTTAATGTTTAATACATAATTGTTGAACGCCTCATAATTAAAGAAAATACAATCTTCTTTCTGAAGAAATTTTACCCTTCCCCCCCCCAAAAAAAAACACAAAAAACCTTCTACTGAGACAAAATTTAGCTATAGAGTAGGCTATGTACAAGGTTGGGGAATTAAAGATTGAAATTGAAGTTACCCCAAAAATATGATTATTAAAAAACTGTAAATTATTGCCTATACAGGGGGATAGGGGGCTATCATTTTAACATGATAATACCTCATTCTTTTAATTGAAAGCAGGGACGCCAAAAAAATAATCATTTTTTTTTTCATTTAAAGTGGAGACGGAAGAAAATGATATCAAATTCCCTGGGAAACCATTGAAATATTTTGATAGACCCAGGGCCCCCCATTGGGACTTTTTCATTGTCTTTGGTATTTTGCAATTCTCAAAATTATTTATTGTTTAAAGCAAGGATGCCAAAAAGTTAATTTATTTTTTTAATTTATGGCAGAGACGGTATCCTATCAAGGTGGTATCCAGAGGGGGGGGGCTAGGGAAGTATTATATTTAAATGATATTATCTTGAATTTTTTTTATTGAAAGCAGGGATGCCAAAAAGTTATTTTTTTTTATTTAAAGCAGGCGGATCTTATAGAACATTATATGGCTTTTTTTTAAAATACAAAAGGGAGTGTGAAGGGAGGTGAGAGACTTTTACAAGAATATGACACTTTGGTTGCTACCAGCAGCTACTAGGTAGAGTATCCTATGAAAGTGTACTGGCAATGAGAAGAGAAAGTAAATTTGTAAATTTAAGCTGTGATTTGAGAAAGACTGATGAAAACATTTATGTTTGCGGTCAACATTGATCGCACCAACGGTGCGCCGCCGACATCTTACCGGTGGCGCCCCGACGCTGCTGTTTTTGGCCCCGCCACCGCCGGTCTTCCTCATGGTTGGTCATGGGGCGCGGTGCCAAGGTCTAGTTCCAATATTGGAATCCTCAACTAGTTCTATACTACATTCCTGTTCTCAGTGCCTAAACATGTAGTGTTTTGTAAAGTATGGATAATAAACTTTTTGTTGTAAATTTGACGTTTTGCAGGAATACTCGGCTAATTCCATATAAAGATGGTTCATATTTCTGATAGTACAAGAGCATTAAAAAATAAATAAGCAGAATTTTGTAATTGGCTACTTATTTTCCTTATTACAATGAATCTTTCAACATACGATGGATTTAGAAAACTAACAAAGGATTACAGTAACTAGCGCTTTACTAAAAACACAAAAGCCAATTAAAAATAAGAATTTTGATTTAGGAGTCAAAATTGAGTATACAGACACGCTTTAGTATTACTCGAAATGAAGAACAAATAAACCATAACCTGACCTCTGGGAAATCCGATTATTCTCTCTATACAATAGAGAATTTCAAGTTATGATACAAATTCTAAAGCTAGTTTATAGTCCTAATACTATCCACATGGCTTCACTTTGAAATTGTCTACAAAATAATCACGAAATGCCCCTAAAATGCTTTATTTTTATACTGTAAAAAGTGTCCTTAAATGATTTACTTATAGTGTACCAAAACTTATACACTGCTTTGAGTTTTCACCAAAGCACTCCATTTCTATAATCCTACAAACATAGGGAAATGGCATCAGTTGGTTTATTTGTACTAGTTTTATTGATATGTACTAGTTAGCTAGACCGTAAAGAAATAATTGTTGTTCGTTTTAAATTCCAACTTTGCTCTTTACTTCCCTAAGAAAAACTTATCGTTTAATTGATAATATAATGCAATGAGAATAAATTAGCATACCTTCTCATCGAACAGTTCTTGGTACTTGTCCATTATTCAGAAAACACCTAAATTAATTCAATTTACAGGTAGAGAACAAACTCTATTTGGTTATAATTAATTTGTTTATAAATTTTCTTGTAGGCGTTTAAGTTTCAAGTTACCTTTTAAGCAATGTATGGACCCTCCAAGATTTTCGTATAATAAATGACGATTCCATGATGGTATGTGCTTGCTAGGGTTACCGAAAGCTCAGAAAAATCAAAAGAAGACCAATTTTTACTCGGTCTCCATTTTGAAGTTTTCAATTCCTTGCAGCCAACATCTGTACAATATATGTGTATTGTACACATGTAGGCTACACTGTACAATACATCTGTATTGTACAGAACACACTCAAGAAGTTTGATATGATCAGTCTGTGTAAAACTGGTTTGTCTGTTTGCATTCGAAGACAAAAAGCTTATGCACAGTGAGATAAACTACTAGATAGGTTTATTTTAATTACATATTTAATATATAGATTTTGTATTTTGATTAGGCTAGGTTAGGTATTCAATTTAATGCGCTCTGGGAATTATATATAAATGAATTACGCCTTGCATAATTCTTTTTTGTAGTTTCCTTAATTTGGTTACAAAAGTCTTTTATTTTCATCATATTTTGGTATATTTCATTATGATTAACCTAACTTCACGCGCTGAGTGTGTTCTGGATAATACACAAGTACCAAGTCATTTCTACCTCTTGACTCAACTTACAGTTTACTTTTGTTTATATTTAGCATTTAGTTTTTACTTCCCTTTTTCGAGCGCTAAGGATGGCTTGGCAAAGGTACTTGTCGAAATATATAAATTGCCATTTTGAAAACCAGCAGTTACATTGTGTCTTTTTATTTAGTTTTGTTTCAACATAAACTTTCTAGAAAGTTTCAACTTAATACCCTATTAGTGTATCTGTGCAATAGTAGTAGTAGTAGTAACCCTGAGACTTTCAACTAAAGTAGTAATATCAGTAATCCTGAGAGTTTCCGCCCTTTCTACAACCAGATTGCAACTAGTACCTTTTCATTTAGTAAAACAGTTCGTGGTAACGGACTAGAATAAGGAGCTATCATGACTCGCGAAGTAAGGAGCGACCCGGCTCAATAGTAACCGAAACTATAATAGACGATACCAATAGATACATCATAAGAACTGGATTTTTTATGCTGATTTAAATATAAAAGTTTCATCAAGTTTAGTCGTACCAATCAAAAGTTACGAGCCTGAGGAAATTTGCCTGGTTTTTGAAAAAAGGGGGAAACAACCCATAAAAGACATAGAATCTTAATGAAAATCACATCATCAGATTCAGCGTATCAGAGAACCTTACTGTGGAAGTTTCAAGCTCCTATCTGCAAAAATGTGGAATTTTGCATTTACTGCCAGAACAATGATCACATTCGAACAGAAATTAAAAGTTCTACTGCCCTTTTTAAGTGACCAAAAAATTGGAGGGTAACTAGACCCTCTTCCACACCTATTTTTTTCTCAAAATCACCCGATCAAAATTTTGAGATAACCATTTTGTTCAGCATAGTCGAAAAATCTAATAGCTATGTCTTTGAGGATGATTTAATCCCCCACAGTCTCCGGGAGTACGGCTAAAAAGTTGTGAACTTTGCCAATGTTTAGCCGGCATATAGTATATGTTATTGCCAAGTATACAGACGTTTTCAGGTGGGATTTTTTCGGGTGGGGGGAAGGTCGTGGGGAGGGGTTGGATGGGAAGATCTTTCCATTGATGAATTTTTCATGGGGTAAGGGAATTTTCCATGAAGGGGGTGCCAGATTTTCCAGCATTATTTAAAAAACAATCAGAAATTAAATTAAAAAAAAACAAGTTTTTTCAACTGAAAGTAAGAAGCAACATTAAAACTCAAAACGAACAGAAATTATTACGTATATGAGGTAGTTTGCCCCCTCGTCAATATCTCGCTCTTTACGCTAAAGTTTTTTAGTACTTTCAACAGAACCATTTATTCAAATTAAACGGCCTTTTTGATTCAGGGGTCATTCTTAAAGAATTAGAACAAAATTTTAAGTTCAGCATAAAGAGTGAGGTATTGAGGAGGGGGCAAACCCCCTCATATTCGCAATAATTTCTGTTCGATTTAAGTTTTAATGTTGCTTCTTACTTTCACTTGAAAAAACTTGTTTTTTTTTTATTTTATTTCAACAAGCCTAACCCTCAAGCAGTAGTAGTTTCAGGTAGAGCATTAGTAGTTATAGCCAGGGTCATGTCCGATTTTTTTTCGGGAGGAGGGGAACGAATTATATTAAATACCTAACCAGCTCTACATATTAAATTAATCTAAGAAAACAAAAGTTTTTCCAAGGGAAGCAAGAGCGAAGTTGAAACTTAAAACGGACAAAAAATTATTGCTTCACAGCCTGTCTAATATATAAGTAGAACCCTATCATGAGGTACAGAACGAACACCGTGCTGCCATCTACAATTAGTTTAATGTTGACGGGACATAATTTATTCAAGGATTATCGATCGAGTCTAATGGGGCAGGTGTGACAAGGTCAATCGATCTGTTGTTGTTTGGCCACGTGCGAATGACATGAGGGGTGATTTACATAATCGATGGGGGAATTATTGATTCACGAGCGTGGGGAATTATGAAACATTAAGGCTTCTTTAATCTTAGGTCTGTGGGATAAACGTTCATTAAGTCAGAGAGAAAAAATTAATATTCTATTTTTAAATAGGGCTTCACGAAGGGGAGAATTAAGAAACATTAAGGCTTCTTTAATCTTATGTCTGTGGGATAAACGTTCATTAAGTCAGAGAGAAAAATTAATATTCTATTTTTAAATAGGGCTTCATTGATCTTTAATGTCAGGAATCATAAATGACATCACTTGTTATCTTGGAATTATGCGGGAGTCTAAAGAGATAGAAATTCTATTTTTAAATACGGCTTCACGGAGCTTTAAGTCGGAGAGGTAAATTGATATTCTAACGAAACCATAATAGTTTAGCTAGGAAAATTTATGAGATGAAGAGATTAACGTAGGAAAGGGTTTCCTAGAAATTTGAAATGCATTAGCGCAGAGATGCCAAACAAAGGGAACACACAGAAATTACTTTTAGGGATTATTTGGGCGAAAACGGTTTTAGACAGCTTATGGAATTATTTCGGCGAAACCGTTAGAGACGTTGATTTAAAAGATGATTTAAAAGATGATTTTTGAGTGTGGTCGTTATAATACACAAGTTCCATTGAACAGTGTCGTGAGGTCCACTACCCAACCCCAAAGGGCCCCGATCGCCATACCCCGATCCAAAGGGTTCCAATCCCCATACCCCAATCCAGAAGGAACCCCCCGGTCCCCAAAGGTTCCCAGGGCTCCCACCGGCCCCCCAGACCCTCAAAGGCCCACCCCGGGCCCCCCAAAGGCCCATCGAGCTCCCAAAGGACCAACGGGGTCCCAAAGGCCCTCCACCGGTCCCCAAATGTCCCCCAGGCCCACAACTGCCCCCCGGACCCCCAAAGGCCCTCCATGTGCCCCAAAGACCCTCCCCCGGCCCCCAAAGGTCCACCGGGCTCCCAAAGGAGCAATCGGTCCTCTCAAGTGCCCCCCCAGACCCCCAAAGGCCCTCCCTGTGCCCCAAAGGCCCTCCCCCGGTCCCCAAAGATCCCCCGGGCCAGAGAAGCGCCGCCGGATGCGCCATGGGCCAGGAAAGCGCCGCAGGATTGTGGCGCAGGGACTCCCCTCCCCCTCCCCTCCCCTCCCCCTCCTCCTCCCCTCCCCTCCCCTCCCCCCTCCCCTCCTCCCCTCCCCTCCCCCTCCCCATTTTTTTAATATTTTTGTGCATTGAGACACAGAAGGGACACCCTCCCCAAGGGTCCCCCAAACACCCTCCCCCAAGGGTCCCCCAAACACCCTCCCCGGGCCCCCTAAAGAGTCCCCTCTCCATTTTTTTAATACTTTTTTATGGCTTTATTATATCTTTTCTGAACAAGTTCCATTCATAATGTCATTCCTAAACCAATTTTCCAACCTCAAAGAGTCACCTCCTCAATTTGTAAATACTTTCTTGAATTTTTTAACATGGTATTTTTTAACTTTTTACGTTCCGACCTTTCTCAAAAGAGTCAAATTTAAAGTTCTATTCCAAATATTTTCGCGGAACAAGAAAAGTCCCAAGACATAAAAAATTTAATGTTCACTTCTAAATTTTTTCGTAGAAGATAGGAAAAGTTTATACTATGATTGTGATTATTTTTCTATGAAGATAGAAAGTTACACTTTAATTCTAAATTTTCTTAAATTCAGTTCTGACCATTCTCAAAGAGATGAAAAAAAATAAAGTTCTGTTCCAAATATTTTCCCGGAAGAAGAAAAGTTCAACTTCGATTCTGAATTTTCTCAATGAAAAAGAAATTAGACATTGATCAATTCTATTTTCCCAAAATAATATAAAATTTTCCACTTCAATTCAGATTTTTCTCAGAGAGATGAAAAATTTAAAATATTATTCCAAATTTTTCTTAGAAGATAGAAAAGATCAAGTTCTCTTCTGAATTTTACCAAAGAACACAATTCAACTCTAATTTCTCCAGAGAAAATAAAAAGCTTCCACTTCAGTTTTAAGTTTACCAAGACATAAAAAATTTAAAGTTCAGTTCTAAATTTTTTCCTTAGAAGATAGGAATAGTTATACTTTGATTGTGATTATTTTCTATGAAGATAAAAAGTTTCACTTTAATTCTAAATTTTCTTAAATTCAGTTCCGACCTTTCTCAAAGAGATGAAAAAATTTAAAGTTCTGTTCAATATATTTTCTCGGAAGAAGAAAAGTTCAACTTCGATTCTGAATTTTCTCATTGAAAATGAAATATGTTATTGATCAATTCTATTTCTCCAAAATAATATAAAAATTTTCCACTTCAGTTCAGATTTTTCTCAAAGAGATGAAAAATTTAAAATACTATTCCAAATTTTTTCTTAGAAGATAGAAAAGTTCAAGTTCTCTTCTGAATTTTACCAAAGAACACAATTCAATTCTAATTTCTCCAGAGAAAATAAAAAGCTGCCACTTCAGTTTTAAGTTCACCAAGACATAAAAAATTTAAAGTTCAGTTCTAAATTTTTCTGTAGAAGATAGGAAAAGTTATACTATGATTGTGATTATTTTCTATGAAGATAAAAAGTTTCACTTTAATTCTAAATTTTCTTAAATTCAGTTCCGACTTTTCACATAGAGATGAAAAAAATTTAAAGTTCTGTTCCAAATTTTTCTTAGAATATTGGAAAAGTTATACTTTGATCGTGAATATTCAAGTTCTCTTCTGAATTTTACCAAAGAACACAATTCAATTCTAATTTCTCCAGAGAAAACAAAAAGCTGCCACTTCAGTTTTAAGTTCGCCATGACATAAAAATTTAAAGTTCAGTTCTAAATTTCTACATAGAAGATAGGAAAAGTTATACTATGATTGTGATTATTTTCTATGAAGATTAAAAGTTTCACTTCAATTTTAAATTTTCTCAAAGAAGTGAAGAAAAGTTCAACTTCGATTCTGAATTTTCTCAATGAAAATGAAATAAGTTATTGATCATTTCTATTTTCCCAAATAATATAAAAATTTTCCACTTCAGTTCAGATTTTTCTCAAACAGATGAAAAAATTTAAAATACTGTTCCAAATTTTTCATAGAAGATAGAAAAGTTCTTGTTCTCTTCTGAATTTTATCAAAGAACATAATTCATTTCTAATTTCTCCAGAGAAAATAAAAAGTTTCCATATCACTTTTAAGTTTACCAAGACATAAAAATTTAAAGTTCAATTCTAAATTTTTCCATAGAAGATAGGGAAATTTATACTATGATTGTGATTATTTTCCATGAAGATAAAAAGTTTCACTTTAATTCTAAATTTTCTTAAATTCAATTCCGACCTTTCTCAAAGAGATGAAAAAAATTAAAGTTCTGTTCCAAATATTTTCCCGGAAGAAGAAAAGTTCAACTTCGATTCTGAATTTTCTCAATGAAAATGAAAAAGTTATTGATCAAATCTTTTTTCTCAAAAATAATATAAAAATTTCCACTTCAGTTCAAATTTTTTTCTCAAAGAGATGAAGAAATTTAAAGTTCTGTTCCAAATTTTTCATAGAAGATAGGAAAAGTTATACTTTGATCGTGAATATTCGAGTTCTATTCTGAATTTTACCAAAGAACACAATTCAATTCTAATTTCCACAATAAAAAATTTAAAGTTCAATTCTAAATTTTTCGGTGGAAGATAGAAAAAGTAATACCATACGTGTGAATATTTTCCGGAAGATAAAAAGTTCTAGTTCAATTTAAAATTTTCTCAACGAAGTGAAGAAGAATTCAAGTTCTCTTCTGAATTTTACCAAAGAACACAATTCATTTCTAATTTCACCAGAGAAAATAAAAATATTCCACTTCAGTTCCTTATTTCACAAAGACATAAAGAAATCTAAAGTTCAATTCTAAATTTTTCGGTGGAAGATAGAAAAAGTAATACCATACTTGTGAATATTTCATGGAAGATAAAAAGTTCTAGTTCAATTTAAATTTTCTCAACGAAGTGAAGGAAAGTTCAAGTTCTCTTCTGAATTTTCTCAATGAAAAAGAAATTAGTCATTGATCATTTCTATTTTTCCAAATAATATAAAAATTTTCCACTTTAGTTCAGATCTGGCTCGAAGAGATGAAAAATTTAAAATACTGTTCCAAATTTTTCATTGAAGATAAAAAAGTTCAAGTTCTCTTCGGAATTTTACCAAAGAACACAATTCAATTCTAATTTCTCCAGAGAAAATAAAAATCTTCCACTTCAGTTCTTATTTCACAAAGACAAAGAAATTAAAGTTCAATTCTAAATTTTTCGGTGGAAGATAGAAAAAGTAATACCATACTTGTAAATATTTTCCTGGAAGATAAAAAGTTCTAGTTCAATTTAAAATTTTCTCAACGAAGTGAAGGAAAGTTCAAGTTCTCTTCTGAATTTTCTCAATGAAAAAGAAATTAGTCATTGATCATTTCTATTTTTCCAAATAATATAAAAATTTTCCACTTTAGTTCAGATCTGGCTCGAAGAGATGAAAAATTTAAAATACTGTTCCAAATTTTTCATTGAAGATAAAAAAGTTCAAGTTCTCTTCGGAATTTTACCAAAGAACACAATTCAATTCTAATTTCTCCAGAGAAAATAAAAATCTTCCACTTCAGTTCTTTATTCACAAAGACAAAGAAATTTAAAGTTCAATTCTAAATTTTCGGTGGAAGATAGAAAAAGTAATACCATACTTGTAAATATTTTCCTGGAAGATAAAAAGTTCTAGTTCAATTTAAAATTTTCTCAACGAAGTGAAGAAAAGTTCAAGTTCTCTTCTGAACTTTACCAAAGAACACACTTCAATTCTAATTTCTCCAGAGAAAACAAAAATCTTCCACTTCAGTTCTTTATTTCACAAAGACATAAAGAAATTTAAAGTTCAATTCTAATTTTTCGGTGGAAGATAGAAAAAGTAATACCATACTTGTGAATATTTTCACGGAAGATAAAAAGTTCTAGTTCAATTTAAATTTTCTCAACGAAGTCAAGGAAAGTTCAAGTTCTCTTCTGAACTTTACCAAAGAACACACTTCAATTCTAATTTCTCCAGAGAAAAAAAAAATCTTCCACTTCAGTTCTTTATTTCACAAAGACATAAAGAAATTTAAAGTTCAATTCTAAATTTTTCGGTGGAAGATAGAAAAAGTAATACCATACTTGTGATTATTTTCACGGAAGATAAAAAGTTCTAGTTCAATTTAAAATTTTCTCAACGAAGTGAAGAAGAATTCAAGTTCTCTTCTGAATTTTGCCAAAGAACACAATTCATTTCTAATTTCACCAGAGAAAATAAAAATATTCCACTTCAGTTCTTTATTTCACAAAGACATAAAGAAATTTAAAGTCTAATTCTAAATTTTTCGGTGGAAGATAGAAAAAGTAATACCATACTTGTGAATATTTTCATGGAAGATAAAAAGTTCTAGTTCAATTTAAAATTTTCTCAACGAAGTGAAGGAAAGTTCAAGTTCTCTTCTGAATTTTTCTCAATGAAAAAGAAATTAGTCATTGATCATTTCTATTTTTCCAAATAATATAAAAATTTTCCACTTTAGTTCAGATCTGGCTCGAAGAGATGAAAAATTTAAAATACTGTTCCAAATTTTTCACTGAAGATAAAAAAGTTCAAGTTCTCTTCGGAATTTTACCAAAGAATACAATTCAATTCTAATTTCTCCAGAGAAAGTAAAAATCTTCCACTTCAGTTCTTTATTTCACAAAGACAAAGAAATTTAAAGTTCAATTCTAAATTTCTCGGTGGAAGATAGAAAAAGTAATACCATACTTGTGAATATTTTCCCGGAAGATAAAAAGTTCTAGTTCAATTTAAAATTTTCTCAACGAAGTGAAGAAAAGTTCAAGTTCTCTTCTGAACTTTACCAAAGAACACACTTCAATTCTAATTTCTCCAGAGAAAACAAAAATCTTCCACTTCAGTTCTTTATTTCACAAAGACATAAAGAAATTTAATGTTCAATTCTAATTTTTCGGTGGAAGATAGAAAAAGTAATACCATACTTGTGAATATTTTCACGGAAGATATAAAAGTTCTAGTTCAATTTAAAATTTTCTCAACGAAGTCAAGGAGAGTTCAAGTTCTCTTCTGAACTTTACCAAAGAACACACTTCAATTCTAATTTCTCCAGAGAAAACAAAAATCTTCCACTTCAGTTCTTTTATTTCACAAAGACATAAAGAAATTTAAAGTTCAATTCTAAATTTTTTTTCGGTGGGAGATAGAAAAATTAATACCATACTTGTGAGACTAAAAATGAAGATATTTATGCAGAGTTTCAACTAGCTATGGCTAAGTTTGCTAAAGACAAGCTATTTTCTTGCGAAAACACACAAACTCAGAAAAAATGTTCAATGTTCCTTTAGTACCTACGCAATTTAGACTAAAAATGAAGATTAGAGATACAGAGTTTCAACTAGCTATGGCTAAGTTTGCTAAAGATAAGCCATTTTCGTGCGAAAACACACAAAATCAGAAAAAATGTTCAATGTTCCTTTAGTACCTATGCAATTAGGCTTAAATGAAGATATTTATGCAGAGTTTTAACTAGCTATGGCTAAGTTTGCTAAAGACAAGCTATTTTCCTGCAAAAACACACAAAATCAGAAGTAAAATGTTCAGTGTTCCTTTAGTACATACACAATTAGGCTAAAAATGAAGATATTTATGCACAGTTTCAACTAGCTATGGCTAAGTTTGCTAAAGACAAGCTATTTTCTTGCGAAAACACACAAAATCAGAAAAATGTTCAATGTTCCTTTAGTACCTATGCAATTAGGCTGAAATGAAGATATTTATGCAGAGTTTCAACTATCTATGGCTAAGTTTGCTAAAGACAAGCTATTTTCTTGCGAAAACACAAACAAAATCAGAAAAAATGTTCAATGTTCCTTTAGTACCTACGCAATTAGGCTTAAATGAAGATATTTATGCAGAGTTTCAACTAACTATGGCTAAGTTTGCTAAAGACAAGCTATTTTCTTGCGAAAACACACAAAATCAGAAAAATGTTCAGTGTTCCTTTAGTACCTACACAATTAGGCTAAAAATGAAGATATTTATGCACAGTTTTAACTAGCTATGGCTAAGTTTGCTAAAGACAAGCTATTATCTTGCAAAAACACACAAAATCAGAAAAAATGTTCAATATTCCTTTAGTACCTACGCAATTAGGCTGAAATGAAGATATTTATGCAGAGTTTCAACTATCTATGGCTAAGTTTGCTAAAGACAAGCTATTTTCTTGCGAAAACACACAAAATCAGAAAAAATGTTCAATGTTCCTTTAGTACCTACGCAATTAGGCTTAAATGAAGATATTTATGCAGAGTTTCAACTAACTATGGCTAAGTTTGCTAAAGACAAGCTATTTTCTTGCGAAAACACAAACAAAATCAGAAAAAATGTTCAATGTACCTTTAGTACCTACGCAATTAGGCTAAAAATGAAGATATTTATGCAGAGTTTCAACTAGCTATGACTAAGTTTGCTAAAGACAAGCTATTTTCTTGCGAAAACACACATAATCAGAAAAATGTTCAATGTTCCTTTAGTACCTACGCAATTAGGATAAAAATGAAGATATTTATGCACTGTTTCAACTAGCTATGGCTAAGTTTGCTAAAGACAAGCTATTTTCTTGCGAAAAACACACAAAATCAGAAAAATATTGTTAGGTTAGGTTAAGTTAGATTAGGTTAGGTTAGCCTACGTACGCGCGCGTACGTAGGCTAACCTAACCTAACCTAACTTAACCTAACCTAACTTAATCTAACCTAACCTAACCTAACTTAACCTAACCTAACTTAATCCAACCTAATCTAACCTCTATGCGCGCGTACGTAGGCTAACCTAACCTAATCTAACTTAACCTAATCTAACAATATTTTTTCTGATTTTGTGTGTTTTCGCAAGAAAATAGCTTGTCTTTAGCAAACTTAGCCATAGCTAGTTGAAACAGTGCATAAATATCTTCATTTTTATCCTAATTGCGTAGGTACTAAAGGAACATTGAACATTTTTCTCTGATTATGTGTGTTTTCGCAAGAAAATAGCTTGTCTTTAGCAAACTTAGTCATAGCTAGTTGAAACTCTGCATAAATATCTTCATTTTTAGCCTAATTGCGTAGGTACTAAAGGTACATTGAACATTTTTTCTGATTTTGTTTGTGTTTTCGCAAGAGAAATAGCTTGTCTTTAGCAAACTTAGCCATAGTTAGTTGAAACTCTGCATAAATATCTTCATTTAAGCCTAATTGCGTAGGTACTAAAGGAACATTGAACATTTTTTCTGATTTTGTGTGTTTTCGCAAGAAAATAGCTTGTCTTTAGCAAACTTAGCCATAGATAGTTGAAACTCTGCATAAATATCTTCATTTCAGCCTAATTGCGTAGGTACTAAAGGAATATTGAACATTTTTTCTGATTTTGTGTGTTTTTGCAAGATAATAGCTTATCTTTAGCAAACTTAGCCATAGCTAGTTAAAACTGTGCATAAATATCTTCATTTTTAGCCTAATTGTGTAGGTACTAAAGGAACACTGAACATTTTTTCTGATTTTGTGTGTTTTCGCAAGAAAATAGCTTGTCTTTAGCAAACTTAGCCATAGTTAGTTGAAACTCTGCATAAATATCTTCATTTAAGCCTAATTGCGTAGGTACTAAAGGAACATTGAACATTTTTTCTGATTTTGTTTGTGTTTTCGCAAGAAAATAGCTTGTCTTTAGCAAACTTAGCCATAGATAGTTGAAACTCTGCATAAATATCTTCATTTCAGCCTAATTGCATAGGTACTAAAGGAACATTGAACATTTTTTTCTGATTTTGTGTGTTTTCGCAAGAAAATAGCTTGTCTTTAGCAAACTTAGCCATAGCTAGTTGAAACTGTGCATAAATATCTTCATTTTTAGCCTAATTGTGTATGTACTAAAGGAACACTGAACATTTTACTTCTGATTTTGTGTGTTTTTTGCAGGAAAATAGCTTGTCTTTAGCAAACTTAGCCATAGCTAGTTAAAACTCTGTATAAATATCTTCATTTAAGCCTAATTGCATAGGTACTAAAGGAACATTGAACATTTTTTCTGATTTTGTGTGTTTTCGCACGAAAATGGCTTATCTTTAGCAAACTTAGCCATAGCTAGTTGAAACTCTGTATAAATATCTTCATTTTTAGTCTAATTGCGTAGGTACTAAAGGAACATTGAACATTTTTTCTGAGTTTGTGTGTTTTCGCAAGAAAATAGCTTGTCTTTAGCAAACTTAGCCATAGCTAGTTGAAACTCTGCATAAATATCTTCATTTTTAGTCTCACAAGTATGGTATTAAATTTTTCTATCTCCCACCGAAAAAAATTTAGAATTGAACTTTAAATTTCTTTATGTCTTTGTGAAATAAAAGAACTGAAGTGGAAGATTTTGTGTTTTCTCTGGAGAGAAATTAGAATTGAAGTGTGTTCTTTGGTAAAGTTCAGAAGAGAACTTGAACTCTCCTTGACTTCGTTGAGAAAATTTTAAATTGAACTAGAACTTTTTATCTTCCGTGAAAATATTCACAAGTATGGTATTACTTTTTCTATCTTCCACCGAAAAATTAGAATTGAACATTAAATTTCTTTATGTCTTTGTGAAATAAAGAACTGAAGTGGAAGATTTTTGTTTTCTCTGGAGAAATTAGAATTGAAGTGTGTTCTTTGGTAAAGTTCAGAAGAGAACTTGAACTTTTCTTCACTTCGTTGAGAAAATTTTAAATTGAACTAGAACTTTTTATCTTCCGGGAAAATATTCACAAGTATGGTATTACTTTTTCTATCTTCCACCGAGAAATTTAGAATTGAACTTTAAATTTCTTTGTCTTTGTGAAATAAAAAACTGAAGTGGAAGATTTTTATTTTCTCTGGAGAAATTAGAATTGAATTGTGTTCTTTGGTAAAATTCCGAAGAGAACTTGAACTTTTTTATCTTCAGTGAAAAATTTGGAACAGTATTTTAAATTTTTCATCTCTTCGAGCCAGATCTGAACTAAAGTGGAAAATTTTTATATTATTTGGAAAAATAGAAATGATCAATGACTAATTTCTTTTTCATTGAGAAAATTCAGAAGAGAACTTGAACTTTCCTTCACTTCGTTGAGAAAATTTTAAATTGAACTAGAACTTTTTATCTTCCATGAAAATATTCACAAGTATGGTATTACTTTTTCTATCTTCCACCGAAAAATTTAGAATTAAACTTTAAATTTCTTTATGTCTTTGTGAAATAAAGAACTGAAGTGGAATATTTTTATTTTCTCTGGTGAAATTAGAAATGAATTGTGTTCTTTGGCAAAATTCAGAAGAGAACTTGAATTCTTCTTCACTTCGTTGAGAAAATTTTAAATTGAACTAGAACTTTTTATCTTCCGTGAAAATAATCACAAGTAATGGTATTACTTTTTCTATCTTCCACCGAAAAATTTAGAATTGAACTTTAAATTTCTTTATGTCTTTGTGAAATAAAGAACTGAAGTGGAAGATTTTTGTTTTCTCTGGAGAAATTAGAATTGAAGTGTGTTCTTTGGTAAAGTTCAGAAGAGAACTTGAACTTTCCTTGACTTCGTTGAGAAAATTTAAATTGAACTAGAACTTTTTATCTTCCGTGAAAATATTCACAAGTATGGTATTACTTTTTCTATCTTCCACCGAAAAATTAGAATTGAACTTTAAATTTCTTTATGTCTTTGTGAAATAAAGAACTGAAGTGGAAGATTTTTGTTTTCTCTGGAGAAATTAGAATTGAAGTGTGTTCTTTGGTAAAGTTCAGAAGAGAACTTGAACTTTTCTTCACTTCGTTGAGAAAATTTTAAATTGAACTAGAACTTTTTATCTTCCAGGAAAATATTTACAAGTATGGTATTACTTTTTCTATCTTCCACCGAAAAATTTAGAATTGAACTTTAAATTTCTTTGTCTTTGTGAAATAAAGAACTGAAGTGGAAGATTTTTATTTTCTCTGGAGAAATTAGAATTGAATTGTGTTCTTTGGTAAAATTCCGAAGAGAACTTGAACTTTTTTATCTTCAATGAAAAATTTGGAACAGTATTTTAAATTTTTCATCTCTTCGAGCCAGATCTGAACTAAAGTGGAAAATTTTTATATTATTTGGAAAAATAGAAATGATCAATGACTAATTTCTTTTTCATTGAGAAAATTCAGAAGAGAACTTGAACTTTCCTTCACTTCGTTGAGAAAATTTTAAATTGAACTAGAACTTTTTATCTTCCAGGAAAATATTTACAAGTATGGTATTACTTTTCTATCTTCCACCGAAAAATTTAGAATTGAACTTTAAATTTCTTTGTCTTTGTGAAATAAAGAACTGAAGTGGAAGATTTTTATTTTCTCTGGAGAAATTAGAATTGAATTGTGTTCTTTGGTAAAATTCCGAAGAGAACTTGAACTTTTTTATCTTCAATGAAAAATTTGGAACAGTATTTTAAATTTTTCATCTCTTCGAGCCAGATCTGAACTAAAGTGGAAAATTTTTATATTATTTGGAAAAATAGAAATGATCAATGACTAATTTCTTTTTCATTGAGAAAATTCAGAAGAGAACTTGAACTTTCCTTCACTTCGTTGAGAAAAATTTTAAATTGAACTAGAACTTTTTATCTTCCATGAAAATATTCACAAGTATGGTATTACTTTTTCTATCTTCCACCGAAAAATTTAGAATTGAACTTTAAATTTCTTTATGTCTTTGTGAAATAAGGAACTGAAGTGGAATATTTTTATTTTCTCTGGTGAAATTAGAAATGAATTGTGTTCTTTGGTAAAATTCAGAAGAGAACTTGAATTCTTCTTCACTTCGTTGAGAAAATTTTAAATTGAACTAGAACTTTTTATCTTCCGGGAAAATATTCACACGTATGGTATTACTTTTTCTATCTTCCACCGAAAAATTTAGAATTGAACTTTAAATTTTTTATTGTGGAAATTAGAATTGAATTGTGTTCTTTGGTAAAATTCAGAATAGAACTCGAATATTCACGATCAAAGTATAACTTTTCCTATCTTCTATGAAAAATTTGGAACAGAACTTTAAATTTCTTCATCTCTTTGAGAAAAAAATTTGAACTGAAGTGGAAATTTTTATATTATTTTTGAGAAAAAAGATTTGATCAATAACTTTTTCATTTTCATTGAGAAAATTCAGAATCGAAGTTGAACTTTTCTTCTTCCGGGAAAATATTTGGAACAGAACTTTAATTTTTTTCATCTCTTTGAGAAAGGTCGGAATTGAATTTAAGAAAATTTAGAATTAAAGTGAAACTTTTTATCTTCATGGAAAATAATCACAATCATAGTATAAATTTCCCTATCTTCTATGGAAAAATTTAGAATTGAACTTTAAATTTTTATGTCTTGGTAAACTTAAAAGTGATATGGAAACTTTTTATTTTCTCTGGAGAAATTAGAAATGAATTATGTTCTTTGATAAAATTCAGAAGAGAACAAGAACTTTTCTATCTTCTATGAAAAATTTGGAACAGTATTTTAAATTTTTTCATCTGTTTGAGAAAAAATCTGAACTGAAGTGGAAAATTTTTATATTATTTTGGGAAAATAGAAATGATCAATAACTTATTTCATTTTCATTGAGAAAATTCAGAATCGAAGTTGAACTTTTCTTCACTTCTTTGAGAAAATTTAAAATTGAAGTGAAACTTTTAATCTTCATAGAAAATAATCACAATCATAGTATAACTTTTCCTATCTTCTATGTAGAAATTTAGAACTGAACTTTAAATTTTTTATGTCATGGCGAACTTAAAACTGAAGTGGCAGCTTTTTGTTTTCTCTGGAGAAATTAGAATTGAATTGTGTTCTTTGGTAAAATTCAGAAGAGAACTTGAATATTCACGATCAAAGTATAACTTTTCCAATATTCTATGAAAAATTTGGAACAGAACTTTAAATTTTTTTCATCTCTATGTGAAAAGTCGGAACTGAATTTAAGAAAATTTAGAATTAAAGTGAAACTTTTTATCTTCATAGAAAATAATCACAATCATAGTATAACTTTTCCTATCTTCTACAGAAAAATTTAGAACTGAACTTTAAATTTTTTATGTCTTGGTGAACTTAAAACTGAAGTGGCAGTTTTTTATTTTCTCTGGAGAAATTAGAATTGAATTGTGTTCTCTGGTAAAATTCAGAAGAGAACTTGAACTTTTCTATCTTCTAAGAAAAATTTGGAATAGTATTTTAAATTTTTCATCTCTTTGAGAAAAATCTGAACTGAAGTGGAAAATTTTTATATTTTTGGAGAAATAGAATTGATCAATAACATATTTCATTTTCAATGAGAAAATTCAGAATCGAAGTTGAACTTTTCTTCTTCCGAGAAAATATATTGAACAGAACTTTAAATTTTTTCATCTCTTTGAGAAAGGTCGGAACTGAATTTAAGAAAATTTAGAATTAAAGTGAAACTTTTTATCTTCATAGAAAATAATCACAATCAAAGTATAACTATTCCTATCTTCTAAGGAAAAATTTAGAACTGAACTTTAAATTTTTTATGTCTTGGTAAACTTAAAACTGAAGTGGAAGCTTTTTATTTTCTCTGGAGAAATTAGAGTTGAATTGTGTTCTTTGGTAAAATTCAGAAGAGAACTTGATCTTTTCTATCTTCTAAGAAAAATTTGGAATAATATTTTAAATTTTTCATCTCTCTGAGAAAAATCTGAATTGAAGTGGAAAATTTTATATTATTTTGGGAAAATAGAATTGATCAATGTCTAATTTCTTTTTCATTGAGAAAATTCAGAATCGAAGTTGAACTTTTCTTCTTCCGGGAAATATTTGGAACAGAACTTTAATTTTTTTCATCTCTTTGAGAATGGTCAGAACTGAATTTAAGAAAATTTAGAATTAAAGTGTAACTTTCTATCTTCATAGAAAATAATCACAATCATAGTATAACTTTTCCTATCTTCTACGAAAAAATTTAGAAGTGAACATTAAATTTTTTATGTCTTGGGACTTTTCTTGTTCCGGGGAAAATATTTGGAATAGAACTTTAAATTTGACTCTTTGAGAAAGGTCGGAACGTAAAAAGTTAAAAAATACCATGTTAAAAAATTCAAGAAAGTATTTACAAATTGAGGAGGTGACTCTTTGAGGTTGGAAAATTGGTTTAGGAATGACATTATGAATGGAACTTGTTCAGAAAAGATATAATAAAGCCATAAAAAAGTATTATTAAAAAATGGAGAGGGGACTCTTTAGGGGGCCCGGGGAGGGTGTTTGGGGGACCCTTGGGGAGGGTGTTTGGGGGACCCTTGGGGAAGGGTGTCCCTTCTGTGTCTCAATGCACAAAAAATATTAAAAAAATGGGGAGGGGGAGGGGAGGGGAGGAGGGGAGGGGGAGGGGAGGAGGGGAGGGGAGGGGAGGGGAGGGGGAGGGGAGGGGGAGGGGAGTCCCTGCGCCACATCCTGCGGCGCTTTCCTGGCCCATGGCGCATCCCGGCGGCGCTTCTCTGGCCCGGGGGATCTTTGGGGACCGGGGGAGGGCCTTTGGGGCACAGGGAGGGCCTTTGGGGGTCTGGGGGGGCACTTGAGGACCGATTGCTCCTTTGGGAGCCCGGTGGACCTTTGGGGGCCGGGGGAGGGTCTTTGGGGCACATGGAGGGCCTTTGGGGGTCCGGGGGGCAGTTGTGGGCCTGGGGGACATTTGGGGACCGGTGGAGGGCCTTTGGGACCCCGTTGGTCCTTTGGGAGCTCGATGGGCCTTTGGGGGGCCCGGGGTGGGCCTTTGAGGGTCTGGGGGACCGGTGGGAGCCCTGGGAACCTTTGGGGACCGGGGGGTTCCTTCTGGATTGGGGTATGGGGATTGGAACCCTTTGGATCGGGGTATGGCGATCGGGGCCCTTTGGGGGTTGGGTAGTGGACCTCACGACACTGTTCAATGGAACTTGTGTATTATAACGACCAACACACTCAAAAATCATCTTTTAAATCATCTTTTAAATCAACGTCTCTAACAGTTTCGCCGAAATAATTCCATAAGCTGTCTAAAACCATTTCGCCCAAATAATCCCTAAAAGTAATTTCTGTGTGTTCCCTTTGTTTGGCATCTCTGCGCTAATGCATTTCAAATTTCTAGGAAACCCTTTCCTACGTTAATCTCTTCATCTCATAAATTTTCCTAGCTAAACTATTATGGTTTCGTTAGAATATCAATTTACCTCTCCGACTTAAAGCTCCGTGAAGCCGTATTTAAAAATAGAATTTCTATCTCTTTAGACTCCCGCATAATTCCAAGATAACAAGTGATGTCATTTATGATTCCTGACATTAAAGATCAATGAAGCCCTATTTAAAAATAGAATATTAATTTTTCTCTCTGACTTAATGAACGTTTATCCCACAGACATAAGATTAAAGAAGCCTTAATGTTTCTTAATTCTCCCCTTCGTGAAGCCCTATTTAAAAATAGAATATTAATTTTTCTCTCTGACTTAATGAACGTTTATCCCACAGACCTAAGATTAAAGAAGCCTTAATGTTTCATAGTTCCCCACGCTCGTGAATCAATAATTCCCCCATCGATTATGTAAATCACCCCTCATGTCATTCGCACGTGGCCAAACAACAACAGATCGATTGACCTTGTCACACCTGCCCCATTAGACTCGATCGATAATCCTTGAATAAATTATGTCCCGTCAACATTAAACTAAATTGTAGATGGCAGCACGGTGTTCGTTCTGTACCTCATGATAGGGTTCTACTTATATATCAATCAAAATAGTACAAATAAACCAACTAATTATGTTTCCCTGTGTTTTCTAGGATTATAGAGACCTAGAGCTTTGCTGAAAACACAAAAATCAAGTATTACAAACAGGAATATTGATTTGGGAATGAAAAGTGAGTACGAAGCCTGACAACAATACACTAATCTATAGAGCTTTTCATAGTCTTACACCAGTTGTGACAAAAGTAACTTTCCATATACAATTAAAATTATCTTAAAAACTCAAGCTGAAAATGCGGTTATTTGTCTCTACACAACAGTGAATTTCAAGCAATGATACAAATTCTAAAGCTAGTCTATAGTCCTAATCCTAATGCTATCAAGATGGCTTTACTTCGTACGTGTCTACAAACTAATCATGACATGTCCTTTTTAAAACCAAAACGACAGCCAGGCATTGAAATGAGCCACCGTGCAGAAGTGATACCAAATTAAACGAGAAAAAAAAAATAAAGCAACAATCCTAAAATGAATTGTTATTTATCTTAAAAAGGATTTATCCTAAAAGGGATTGATAATATTTTTATTCTGTAAAAAAGTGTCCTTAATTGGTTTGCTTTTACTGTACCAAAGCTCCTATATTATTTTGTGTTTTCAGTAAAGCACTAGTTTTCTATAATCCTAGAAACACAGGGAAACATAATTAGTTGGTTCATTTGAACTGGTTTGTTTTATATATATTAGATAGAATGTAAAAGAAAAATTTTTTTCCGTTTTAAGTTTCAACTTCGCTCTTTACTGCCTTTGGAAAAACTTTGTTTTTTTAGATTAATCTTTGCTCGTTTTTGATTCAAATTTAATGTAGAAACAACTCTGCCATGATCTTGTTTATTTATACGGGGAAATTTCTGTTCATTTCAAGTTTTAATGTCATTCCTTAGTTGCAGTTAAAACCTTATGAAGCTGTTTAAGGTGTATTTAGAAGTTTATATTTATGCCTAGTCACTTTTTATAAATTTGACTTGATGGCACACTCCCATAAAGTGCACTTTCTGTTTTTCCACCCATTTTTTCCAATGAAAAAGTACCTTTTTCAATTTAATAACCAAAAAAAGGTGTTTTTTCAAAACCTAGGCAGGAGCAAAAAATAAGGGGGCAAGGACATCCCTTCCCCTTAATTACCGCCATTAGAACTAGCACACAGGCTTCATCAAAGAGTCAAGTTTGAAGGTTTAATTCAAAAGCGTTGATCATTCAAGCTTAATTTTAGGTAGATTTTTAGTTGAAAAGTTTTTAGTTTTAGTTAATTTGTTTTCGCAACAATCTTTTACTTTTAAGATCAATAGCAGATTTATGAAACTTATACAGGGGGTTTGGAGGGGGTGTATATGTGACGGGTTCTTATAAACCTCCAGTTAAGGGCTTTGGACCATAATTGTTGCAATGGTACCGTCTTGTGCTTCCAAACTCTTCCACTTAAGATGTGGCACCAAAAGTGCCATTTTTAGTGCTATATGGCAGCTACGGATGGTAAAATTGATAAAAAGCACGTAGATATGAGTAATAGCTTTAAAATGAGTCTTCCCGGGAAGTGCTTTGAAAAATGAGTGCATCACACTTGCAAGAATAGTGGATTATCTAAGAAGTAATGATAAGAAGGGACAAACCATGATTGAAAAAAAAATCCAAGGAAAATCGAACGCATGATAATCTAATTTGAAGTACAGCGCTATACTAAGAGAACCACGCCTCTAATAATCTAATTTAATATATTGGTGTTTGTGGGACTTTAATTTGCGTAGCTTATTAAGGAGGCCTGGAGGAGGAGGAACCAGCGGGAGGTGTTCTTGCAAACCTCGAATTAATGGTTTTGGGTCATAATTATTACAATTATACTGTTTTACACTTTCTAGATTTTTCACTTAAGAAGTGACACCAAAAGTGTTATTTTCAGTGCTATATCTCACTTACGAATTGTAGAATTGATAAAAGCATGTAGATATGAGCAAAAGTTTTCAAATTAGCCATTAAGCATCACTCTAAGAAGTTCTGGTAGCCACTAGCTCCAGCTTTTCCACTTCAGACATGGCAAAAAAGTGCCCTTTTTAGTACCATTTGAAACTTGCAAATGGCGGAATTTATAGGAAGAACGTAAATATGAGTAATATTTTTTATATGAGCTATAAAAAATCTATCTACTGTGTTCTGGTTGCACGCTAGCCACACCCCTTGAGAAATGGCATAAAGTGCCCTTTTTCATGCCATATGGCACTTGCGAATGGTAGAATTTATATAAACCACGTACATATGAGAAATAGATTTTGAATAAGCTCTTAAGCATCTCTCTTTGATGTTCTAGTAACCCGCTAGGCCTGGAAAAAAAAAAAGAAGAAAAAAGACTATTTTAAAGTTTTTTTAGCTTTTTGTCACTAGTGGGCTTTGGTTCGCTCTTTACTAGGTTGCAGCTAATGCTTCAACTATGACAAAGAGTTCATTGTGAATTCTCCCAAGAAACTAGTTCATTTTGAAATCTGTGAAATCTAATAGATGGTAGAATTTGTAAAAACCTGGTAAATATAAGCAATAGCTTATAATTGAGCCATTAAACATCTATCTACGATGGTGTGGTAGCCATATGTGGTAATGTTTCAGTAGCTTACTGGTGAGCAGACAATTTATAAGACTTACTAAGGGGGTTGGGACGGGGAGGGTGCGGGAAGGCTTCTTGTAAACCTCCAGTTAAGGGTTCTGGAACATAACTATCACAATAGTACCTGTTTTGTACTTCAGAGCTGTTCCACTTATGAAGAGGCACCAAAAGTGTTGTTTTCAGTGCTATATCGCACTTACTAATGGTAGAATTGAAAAAAAAAAAACACGTTGATGTAAGCAATAGCTTTCAAATGAGCCATTAAACATAACTCTTATAAGTTCTGCTAGCCCATTAGCCTCAGCTTTTCTACTTGAGACATGGCACAAAAAGTGCCGTTTTAGTGCCACTTCGAAATTTTAGACGGTGGAATTTATAGAAAGAACGTAGATAAGAGCAATATCTTTTATTTGAGCTATAAAAATCTGTCTACGATGTTCTTGTAGCCTGCTAGCGCCACCACTTGAGAAATGGCAGAATGCCATTTTAGTGACATGTGGCACTTACAGATGGCGGAGTTTACAAAAAGCACGTAGATATAAGATATAACTTTTGAATGAGCTATTAATCATCTCTCTATGATGTTCTGGTGACCCGCTTAGCCAGGAGAGAAAAAAAAAACAGAAAGAAAAAGAGACAGATCAGTGCTACCGATGCAAAAAAGCTATTTTCCTTGTTGTTCAAGGAGGGGAGCTGTAATTAACCTGTCTAAGGTTTTCCACAATTCTGATTCCAATGTTACACTTTTCATTCGATCTGACGCTATTTTGGAGGGGTTTCAGTCTTTTTTTTTTTCGAAATCACCATAAATTTCTTTTTGCAATAAACTTTCACTTTTAAGACAAACCGAAATAATAGTTTATAATAACAATAATAATTTATTTATTTATAACCAACTGCACAAACAATGTGAAAAATAGTGGAGTAAAGAGAAAAAGGAAAGAAAAAAAATAAACACACACAGCCCTTAAATTAAGATAAACAAATAAAAAGAAAATTCAGCGAAACAAACGAATGAGACCATGGTGAGGGGACAGTTTTTCATAGGCATTTGCAGACAGTTTTATATGTAAATCACGAATTTTTTCATTTATATCAGGTATGTTATACTTATTGATAATACGGCGATTACGAAATAACAACGGAAGATACAAGAAAATTTTGCAATACCGATAATAGAATTTCCTTAATTTAAGAAAACATATTATTACACAGAGTAATACCAAGCCAACCTAGGCTATCAACTGAACGTATAGAAGAATAATTACAATTCAAAGGAGAATTCGTAGCATTACCGTTGAAACAAAGATATTCGCACTTTTTCAACATTGAAATTAAGTCCCATATCTAAAAAACCTCTTCTCACATTTATCCACCATTTCAGACAAAGGAAATTCGCTCCAACTAATAAGTAGGATGTCATCCGCGTAAGCAATATACGATACATCAGAAAGTATCAACTATCTTAGGGAGCACTGTAGCAATACAAAGCTTAAAAACATTAGGGGATAACACGCCTCTTTGGCGTACTCCGCATCGAACACGAACATTCTCTTGGACATTAACCCCGTTCATGGACATTAACCCCGTTACCATTCGTTAATCAGTCTCAGGTGGCATTTTTTTCACTGGGCAGTTTTTTTCAAAACGCGTTTTTTAACTTTTAGTTACTATGGGGCTGTGGTTCGCTCTTTACTAGGTTATAGCTACCGCTGCAACCATGATACCAAACAGTCGAAAAGTTTGCTGAATGTACGATCTGAGCAAACCGATTTCATAGCCACAAGGATAAATGACGGGTTACAGAATGCATTGGACTTGTATAATTTAGGCTATATATTTACACATTAGGGGGGAGGGGGTAAGGTTTGGTTGAATTAGGGTTTTAACCCCTTTCTGAGATTTATTTTACCCCCCCCCCCCCCCCCCTTAATGTTCAAATATTTAGCCCAAATTATATTAATATATAAACTAAAGTATTATATTTTCATCATGTTATGGCATCTTTCATTATGATTAACCTAGTAATTTTTCTTTCAAGAGGGCATAGACTAATGCTACCAATTTTTCTGTGTTTTTTTTTTAAGTTAATCGCCGATGGTAGAATTTATAGGAAGGCCATAGAAAGGGCGTAATTTGATATGGGGGCAGGGGCAGGCAACTGTCCCCTCCAGACTCAAGTTTGCCCCCCCCTCCCCAAGACCTCATTTTGCCCCCTAGCTGAAATTCAGTTTCGGCAAAAAAAATTTTGTCAAAACTAAGATAAGCTTTCGTAATTCAACCATCCAGAGAAACAGGTCAATTTTCTGTTGAATATCTTTGCCTCTATGATAATATATGGCTCATTTTTCCATTTTCACTATCATTTTCACTTGATTTGGGAAAATTTGATCCAACCTTGCCCCCCCCCCTCAGGATTTTGACGATATTACGCCACTCACCTAGATATGAGCAATATCTTTTATATGAGCTATAAAAAATCTGTCTAGATACATGAGATACCAATGCGCCCAATAACAATACGCTCATACCGATATACGTGATATAAATACGCCCGATGCCGATACAGTGTGCAGCCCTTTCTCCAGGGACTATGGAGGGTCGTAACATCGCCAAAACCAAAGATATTTGACCTTTGAATTATTTTGAACAAAGTGACTATCTCAAAATTGTGGTTGGATGACTTTGGGATGGGGACCTTCAGGGAGGGGGGCTAGTTGCCCTCCAATCTTTTTGGTCACTTAAAAAGGACACTAGCAAATTTAATTTCCGTTCGAATGAGCTATTATGCATCTCTCTATGATGTTCCGGTCACCCCCTAGCCCTGCTAGAAAAAAAAAGAAAAAACGAAAACAAAAACAAAAAAAAAACATGAGACCCATCAGTGCTACAACAAGGAAAAAGTCATTTTATTTGTTGTTCAAGAAGGGGAACTGTAATTTCTCAGTACAAGGTTTTCGACCATGGTGATTCCAATGGTACACTTTTCATTTTGATCTGACGCCATTTTCGACAGGTTTCAGGCCTTTTTTTTTTTTTTCGAAATCTTCATAAATTTCTTCTCGCAATAAACTTTTACTTTTAAGAAGAACTAAAATAATAGTCACCATTCCTCAATCAGTGTCAGATGGCAATTTTTTTCCAGTAGGCATTTTTTTTTTCTAAACATGATTTTTTACTTTTGGCTCTGACCGTGTAAAAGAGTTTATAGTAAATTCTCCCAATGGGACTAATGAGACTTACTAAGGGTGCTGGGAGGGGGAGTATACGGGAAGGATCCCGTGTCAATCTCCAGTTAAGGGGCTTGGAAAATAATTATTACAATGGTAACGTTTTATATTTCGAAGCTTTTCAACTTCAGAAGTGGCACGAAAGGTGCCGTTTTTTGTGCTATTTTGAACTTACGCATGCCAAAACTGACTTGAATCACGTAGATATGAGCAACAGCTTTCAAATCAGCCATTAAACATCTCTCTAAGAAGTTCTGGCAGCCCACTAGACTCTAGCTTGTCCACTTGAGACATGGCATCAATAGTGCCATTTTTTAGTGCCATTTGGCAGTTGCAGGATAAGAAATTTATAAATAAAACGTAGATATGAGCTGTAATGTGAGCTATTAAACATCTGTCTACGATGTTTTTTGTAGCCCGCTAGCCCCGCCCCTTGAGAAATGGCACATAATGTGCCATTTTTGTGTCATACGGCACTTGCAGATGGTGGAATTTATAAAAATCACATAGATGTGAGAAATAGCTTTCTAATGAGCCATTAAGCATCTCTATGATGTTCTGGTAAACCGCTAGCCCTGGAAAAAAAGGAGAAAAAAAGGGAGACAGATCAGTTCCATTTTTGAGGGGTTTCAGGCTATTTTTCGAAATAATCATAATTTTTTTTCCCCAATAAACTTTTTTTTTAATACGAACTGAAAGGATAGTTACCATTCCTGAATCAGTGTCAGATTGAAATTTTTTTTCCATTGGACAGTTTTTTACTAAATGCGTTTTTTAACTTTTGGTTACTATGGGCCACAGTAGACAGAATATACCAGTAAGCTTATCGCAGATCATTTCTGGTCTTCGTTCTCGGTGCGAACAAAAAGCTCCTCCCACTTATTTCTGCATTAGCGGGAATGCGGGTTAGTCTGTTTCCGATTGTTTCAATGCACTTTGATGGAAACAGACGGAAACAGACTAACCTGCATTCCCGCTAATCTGACTTCGCCTATGTTTATATCTGCAAAAAACGTTCTCCGGAGCACTCGCACCCCGGTCCGGGTTTTTATAATGGGTGAGATAGAGAATGATCATACTGGATAATATGTAAACAGTGCTATGGGCCATAGTTCGCTCTTTACTAGGTTGCAGGTACCGCTGCAAACCATTATATTCAATTCAAATATACCTGCATACCAGTTTATCTTGGTTCCATTGCAACTGAACCACCGTGTAACTGAGCCCCCGTGCAACTGAACTCCCCTTGTAAATTAACTCCCCTTGCGACTCAACGACCTTACAACTGAACCCCGAGTAACTGAACCACCGTGCAACTGAACCACCGTGCATCTGAACCCTTGTGTGTAACGGTAACCTCGTGCAACTAAAACCCATTTAACTGAACCCTTCTGCAACTCCACCCCCTGCAACTTAACCCCGTTTAACTGAACCCCCTTGCAACTGAGCACTCTTGCAACTAAACCCCCTGTGTAGCTCTACCACCGTGCAACTGAACCCTCATGTAACTGAACTCTCGTGCAACTGAACAACCATTCAGTTGAACAGTTGTTCAACTGAACGAGCAGTCCCCTCTTATACTGAAAAGAGCAGTTCCCCTCCTATACAGGATAAATTCTGTTCATTTTGAGGTTTTGTTGCTCTTTACTTTCATAATAGCAGAGTAGACCAGAAATATTCCATTACCCCATTTAACTGAACCCTCGTGCAACTGAACTCTCGTGCAACTGGACAACCATTCAGTTGAACGGTTGTCCAACTGAACGAGTAGTCCCCCTCTTACACAGGATAAATTCTGTTCATTTTGAGCTTTTGTTGCTCTTTACTTTCATAATAGCAGAGTAGACCAGAAATATTTTTAGAAATCAAGAGGGATTAAATATAAATCCCATATTTTTATTAAGTTTTTTTTTTACCTCCGCCGAATAAAATAACCCCCCCCCTCCCCAAACAAAAGTCCAGAATATGGCTCTGGGGATTACACATCAATTTCTACCTTCCTCTTGCTTCATTCTTAGAATTAACTCTGTATTTACCTGAAGCCTCAATGAGAGTTTCAATGTATTGATATTAAAATACACCCTTTGAGGCATCTCTGTCCCTCCCTAAATAGCCAAATGTTTTTAAGGTCTATAAAAATTTCACGTTGTTAGGTAAATTCCCTGTTGCTTTACAATTCGAGGGGTTTCAGGCTTTTTTCGAAATAATCATAATTTTTTTTCCCAATAAACTTTTATTTTTAATACAAACTGAAATGATAGTTACCATTCCTGAACCAGTTTCAGATGGAAATTTTTTTTCACTAGGCAGTTTTTTTTCTAAATACGTTTTTTTAAATTTTGGTTACTATGGGCCGTAGTTCACTCTTTACTAGGTTGCAGCTGCCGCTGCAACCATGATATTCAATTAAAATATACCTGCATACCAGTTTATCTTGGTTCCATTGCAACTGAACCACCGTGTAACTGAGCCCCTTTGCAACTGAACCCCCGTGCAACTGAACTCCCCGTGCAACTGAACTCCCCTTGTAACTGAACTCCCCTTGTAAATGAACTCCCCTTGCGACTCAACCACCTTGCAAATGAACCCCCGAGTAACTGAACCACCGTGCAACTGAACCACCGTGCATCTGAACCCTTGTATAACGGTACCCTCGTGCAACTAAACCCCATTTAACTGAACCCTCGTGCAACTCCACCCCCGTGCAACTTAAATCCGTTTAACTGAACCCCCTTTCAACTGAACACCCTTGCAACTAAACCCCTGTGTAACTCTACCATCGTGCAACTGAACCCTCGTGTAACTGAACTCTCGTGCAACTGAACAACCATTCAGTTGAACAGTTGTTCAACTGATCGAGTAGTCCCCCTCTTATACTGAAAAGAGCAGTTCCCCTCCTATACAGGATAAATTCTGTTCATTTTGAGGTTTTGTTGTTCTTTACTTTCATAATAGCAGGGTAGACCAGAAATATTCTCGGAAATCAAGAGGGATTAAATATAAATTCCATATTTTTCTTAAGTTTTTTTTTCTCCTCCGCCGAATAAAATAGGGAGGGAGATACCTCAAAGGGTACATTTTAATACAAAAACATCCCAACAACTCTAAATGAGCCTTCAAATAAATACAGAATCAGTTCTTAAGGAGAGACGAGGGGAAGGTGAAGGTAGAAATAGATATAAAATCCCCTGTCTTATTCAAGACTTTTTGTTTTGGGGGGTAATTTTTTGGTGAGGGGACATAAAACTTTGAAAAACATCAAAAACATGAAATTGATATTTAATCTCTCTTACTTTCTGGGAATATTTCTGGCCTACACTGTTGTTATGAGAGTAAATAGTAACGTTAAACCCCAAAATGAGCAGAACTCATTCTGTATAGGAGGGGGACTACCTCTTTCTCATCCCCACGTCTGCCTCGTGGTTTTAGAAACTTCGGAGGATGCTTATTCAATCAGAAATTGAGTTCTAGTCCTTTTTAAGTAAAAAGTGACTGGAAACCAACCAGTCTCAGGAAGGGTGGTGGTGTGTACCGGGAGTAAAACACGATGTATTTAAAATACCAAAATAAAGTTCCTTTCTAAAGATAATTCCGATTTCTTATAATTAAGCTAAATCTAGTTGCAAAAATGAAAAGTCCTTAATCAGCGAAAAGAGAAATTGCATTTCTAGCTTCAGTCAGACAACGGCGCTAGTCGTTCGAATTTCGCTAAGATAATTGTAGCAAGAAAATGCAATGCATAAAATTTCCAAGGAAGTTTAAAAGGCAAAGAACCGTGTGAACGCCTAAATCATCAAAAAATATTTAAGACGTATTATTGGACGAGGGTGCGCGTCCTTGGGCCACGTAAGCCAATGGCAGACAGTCCCTAGAGCGCAGGACGAAAGAACTGCGTTTGGGAGTGGGGCAAATGTGCCTTTTTAATTTTAATCTCTATCCAGATTTGAAGCGATTAGTACCGCAAATAATCTCGGACACCATTTTTATTGTCATTGAAGTGACCCGTTGCTGTACAACTAAGCATGTAAGTTCAATAAATCTATTGCCCTTTCTTATCTCTGTTTATTCCATTTTATATGTCTGTATTTAGCCTATATAGCTAATTAGTTCGCCATATCGTGTGCCAAGAAAAACTTCTATTGCTACAAATGACGCGAGTCGGAAATTGGAAGAAAACTGCGAACTAATTAGGCTATTAAAACTTTGTAATTTAAATTTAATTATTGGAGAGATACAGACATATAAATAAAGTGATTAGGCCTATAACCGCTAGGCTACGATAGGAAACCCCTTATATCTCATAGGAGATAATAGCCTCCCAAAATAGGTTAAGTAAAATAATATAAATTTGTCTTAAGTTGATATAAACGCAAAAAAAAAAAATATTGAAATATTGTATATTGTAACAGAAATGGCTTTGTCAAAGGAGGAAGGTAAATGGGCTTCGCTTTTAGCGGCGCTCGCGAAACTTCGCTAATGCGAAGTTTCACATTAGCAAAACTTCGAGCAGCTTTGCTTGAACTTTGGCTATTAGAAATAAATTTGTATCCCCTCAAAGAGTTGGGTACAATAGAAAAAACGGAGAAAAGGCTCAATAAAAAATTGTAAAATGAAAAAAAAAAAAAAAATAGTATTCAGTTTTTTAACAAGTAGAAGCAAGTGTATAATTAGTAATTTTTTTAGTGTTAGTAATAAATGCAATGTAGTAGTGCCGTATATTACTAAATAATAAAGTATTTGTACCGTGAATTGAAAGAATTAAATAAAAAGATAATACGGAAAGAAAAACAAAATCTAGCTGGACCGATGAAACGTTGGTAGAAACAGAAGAATTTTAGGCATAATAGTAGCTAATGGGGTCTGTTATATTCCACCCCTGTTTCTTTTCCTTTCAGATAAATGACCTATTTTCGTTTCTTTAATTACATTTGTGACCCTTTTGGAAGAATACAAGTAAGGTATTTTCTACAAACTGTGTAGTATTTTCCGTAACCCAGGCAGGGTAGGAATAGAGCTACAAGGCGCCGTCATTATTATATTGACAGGGAGGGTTATTACCTCCAAGGAGAGAGTAGAAATTTTCTAGCCGTAACCCAAGGCGGGTACATTTGGCTTTAGAAAGTGGCCGTTTGACCACTCGATCGCGTTACCATACCCTGAGACAGGGTATACTGTAAATAGGGTAGTACCAAACCCGATATTTGCAGAACCGCTGGGGTAGAAGCGGGAATCTCACTAACATTAGGGCTTACAAGGGGTTCTCCCATTCGAGTAAGTGGCATAGCAATCTTTTTGCGTCATTCGAGTAAGTGGCATAGCAATCTTTTTGCGTCATTCGAGTAAGTGGCAAAGCAATCTTTTGTGTCATTTTTTGCCTTTAAAAATGGTGACCCCGCCCATACACCCCAATAAATGGTGCCGGCGGTAGCTAGCACTACGAACATTGGCGGCAGCAGCATAAGCACACATCCTAGGAAGCTTAGCAAAAGTCACCGAAGGAAGCAAAAAAAAGAAGAGTTGTTACCCAGCTGTGACTGGAACTCTGCATAAGGCGAGAAATTCGGCGAAAGAAACCGTTAATCACAGAAAAATGGAGGCAGGGGGATAGGTCTTAAAAGGGTCTCCTTTACCTACACAGATGACCTTCATCTGAATAATGGTGTTAGAAAAAATTCAAATTCTGAAGTAGCTCCGCAAAATGAGTAAACAAGAAAATTTGAATTTTGAACCATGGCTGCTTTAGAACCATGTAGATGTAAAACAAGCCAGTGTACATGCTTGTTTACAAAGAATAATTAAAAATACATGAATATATTTTTTTTGGTCGAGTGTCATTTGTATTGCTGGGGTCGACTCCCCTCGCACACGTTAGGTCCCCTAGTGGATAAATATCCGCGTTATTTGTGCTTATTAATTTTATGGGTTATTTGTAATGATGGCAAATATCAGACTTAACTTAATGCTTTTCTTATAAACAGATACCATTCAACACAACTAAGAAAGGTCGTCAAAAGTCTGTCTATTGTTCTTAAAAACTGCTTATTTGAAAATGTCAATTTTTTTTTTATGTTGTTCCATTTATTTAAGAGCGAGAGAGGATGAGAATATGTAGGTTTTATTTTTGTAGCTAGACATAAGACATACCTTAGTACTTCAGTTTAATTAAATCTACGTTCAATGTTTTGTTACAACAAGCATCCTTGATTGCTATACTTTGCGCACCTTAGACTAAATTAGTCTATGTTACTAAGGATTTGATTAAGTTTAGATGTCTTATTTTTGTTAGTGTTATTTCTATGCCCTTTCAAAGGATAATAGAAAGGTTGAAACAGAAAATAACCAAAGGTAGGAAGCTCGTGGTCGACTGAGAACGACAAGTGGTGTTGGACCACGTCTTGTGGGAAGCCTGGGGAGAAACTCAAGGCCCATGATTGTTTTTTGTAATTTTTTTTGTGTAAACGATCGTAGGAAGGAATATTTCTCAGTCCTTCAAGTGTAAGAAATTAGTATTCTTATGCCAATCAGGGCCAGTCAAAGCAATACTTAAAGGTTGAATAGAAACTTCAGTGAGCTAGGTTTTCGTTTTTGGATCTGAATGCTTTGAAAGAGAAACAGAGAGTTTACTTTCTTATAGCTCCGAGGCGAAAAAAAAAAAAAAGAAAAAAAAAGAAAAGCTTTTTAATTTCATTATATTATATCAATGACGTATGCTGTCCTACAGCTCTGTGTTAAACATTACTTCCAAAGAGAAACAAAGGCATTAATGTCTTTAGCTCCTTGGCGAAAAATTTAATTTCACTAGTTTATATCTATGACATATACAATAACAGAGAGATCACTGTTCTATAGTTCTGTGACAAAAATGTCCTTTAATTTCATTGGTTTATCTATGACATATATTGTGCTCTAATTTTTGTGAAATATTTTCGCAAGTCAGTCACGTTATATCTTACCTATACTGACTCAGGTCCCCTCAGATTTTCTATGAAAAATCGACCCATGTCCTAACCAAGATGGATATTATCAAAAAAAAAAAAAAACAAGAAATTATCAGTACAGAAGTGTCTAATTATATGAAATATTTTATCTTAGTGCAGATTATAATTATTTTAGGCCTACCAGTGTAATTATGCGCCGCAAGTTTGCTTGTTCATGTGTTTCTTACTCGAGAAATATATGTACCAATAGCCAACTATTGGTAACTATAACCAAACAACCTATGGTGCGTCTATATGTGGAATTTCACGGCGGATGTGAAATTATATCTCAATAATAATATGTAAAATTTTAAAACCATTTAATCAGTTAAGATATATGGATTGAAACCCTGTGAATGTCCAATGGCGACTAAGTAAAACCCACAAGGAATTCCCTATTAATGTGAAGGTGTTTCTCGCTTAACGGATTCTAATAAGACTTTAATATAATATTTATTTATTTAGTGCTGAAGGATTTGCTCAAACAATAGCCTTCTAAAAAGATATTGATGTCAGTTCTTCATTATGCTTATATTCTTTGCCAAGCATCAACTGGAATCTACGCGGACAAGCTTGGAAATCCTGCATCTAATGACCTTATTCGAAAGGCGAATACGAGGCACCAATGTTGACTTGCAATTACGGAAAAATCCTGAGACTAAGAACCTCGGCATTTCAGCCGTTAAACCCGGAGCCCCATGAGAACGTCTAAGCCAAGAAATAGGGAAGACATCAGAAAACTAGTGGGTATAGAGGTCTCCACTAGTCCTTGTTATGTCTTGTTCCCTCATTGTAGTATCGTTTGCGTAAAACCGTGTGGTTATGACGCTGCAACATGCGTTTCTTAAACAGCACGGACTTGCGTGAACAATGAAGGCATGAAATAAGTCGTAAAAATTAGACCTCAAACTTAATAATGTAGGGTAAATAACGTTTATTTAATAAGTATTGAAGAAGTATATAAGCCCTTTTATCGATGTTTCCGTTCTCAAAACAAATTTGAAAACATCTCTGTTTTAAATTTTTAAATTTTCATTGTGAGTACTAATATTAGTGTATTTATTTAATTCTATCTCATAGCTAAGAAATTATAACCCAATTAATGCGTGAATTATTGTATGTGTATTTACTTAAAAGAACATGTGATTCTGCCGCGTTGTTTTTTATTACAGGAAAGTAAATGGACACTTGGTCATCGAGTATTACAATAAGCTGCCCAGTACAGATACGACCCAGTAACATCTATTTTCATCATATCTCAACCAACGAAGAGTACTCACCATGACTCCAGGCAACTTCATCCCAGCTTCGTCTACGAAAACAACAGTTACCTTCGATCGTCGTTTCTTCGACTATGAACCATATTATGTATCAGGTAACACTATATTTGAACCTCAGTATCAAGTGCTTTAACGAACTATATAATCGCATAAACGCTGAGAAACCCATCGGCTAGGACAAGATATAAATACGTAGATATCGCTGTTGATACTCACTATGGACCCCATAATAATTTGACAGTATAGTGATGATACTTGAAGCTAAACGATATTAAACAATATTTAAAGTTAAATGATACTTAAAGACATTTGAAGATATTTGAAGATGAAATAAAGACAATTTGAAGTTTAATTCTGAGAACTCCATCAATCAGCACATGATAAACGATATTCGAAGTTAAAAGATACTTAAAGACATTTGAAGATATTTGAAGATGAAATTAAAGACAATTTGAAGTTTAATTCTGAGAACTCCATCAATCAGCACACGATAGACGATATTTGAAGTTAAATGACACTTAAAGACATTTGAGGATATTTGAAGACAAAATTAAAGAAAATTGAAGTTTAACTCTGAGAACACCATCGAGCAGTACAAGATAAACGATATTTAACGATATTTGAAGTTAGATGATAGCTGAAGAGGTTCGAAGTTGAATTTAAAGACAATATATTAAGAGAGTCACTATAATATGACGGCAACCCGTTTCAAAAGGCACAAAATGAACAATTTTACTGGAGAATACATTCTCTATGTGCCTCAAAAATCCTAAAAATGATATGCTAAGAAGAAAAAAACACCAACACCTTTAGTGGGAAGAATCATTTCCCAGTTGACTATTAGAACGATATTTAACGGTCATTTCCCAGTTGACTATTAGGGAAAACATACCGTGTAAAGACAACTAGACTCGAACTGTTCCATGAAGAAACCATAACGTACGTGCTTCGAAAATTTTGCCACGACAAAAGGAGTGAAGGACAGTAATTTACAACAGAAGGGTGTAGTACACTAAGGACACGAAAGGTGATGAATAGATGTGAAGCTACATGTGTTACTTCCTAACAGCTTTGACAATGCAAAAATCTAAATAGTGAAAGTGTTTTAATGTCATCTGTGAATATGTTGAACCAAATATTGTACGTTATAAATCATTTATGTATGTACCACAAGTAGAATTAGGTGTAATATTATTATGTTATTCATTTAACGTTGTGTAGATAGTATGTAGTACGTCATATAGACAGCAAAATCAAAAAAAAAAAGAGAACTAATGTAAAAGTAGAATAGTCCCAACCTTATTGGAAAAGTAAAAGTAATCACTGTTAGATATAGAAAAAAAAAAATCTTTAGTATAGTAGCTAACCTAGAACCAAAAATAATCTTAGTCCGGTAGATGAATTTCAGATAAGGATGTAGAATAAAATAAGAAAAATAATTGAAAAATTTTAAAAACTCCTGATGGGCAGTAACTAATGACGGGACGTCATTAATTGACGGGAAGGGTGATATGTACGGGAGTAAAACACGATGTATTTAAAATACCAAAATAAAGTTCCTTTCTAAAGATAATTCCGATTTCTTATAATTAAGCTAAATCTAGTTGCAAAAATGAAAAGTCCTTAATCAGCGAAAAGAGAAATTGCATTTCTAGCTTCAGTCAGACAACGGCGCTAGTCGTTCGAATTTCGCTAAGATAATTGTAGCAAGAAAATGCAATGCATAAAATTTCCAAGGAAGTTTTAAAAGGCAAAGAACCGTGTGAACGCCTAAATCATCAAAAATATTTAAGACGTATTATTGGACGAGGGTGCGCGTCCTTGGGCCACGTAAGCCAATGGCAGACAGTCCCTAGAGCGCAGGACGAAAGAACTGCGTTTGGGAGTGGGGCAAATGTGCCTTTTTAATTTTAATCTCTATCCAGATTTGAAGCGATTAGTACCGCAAATAATCTCGGACACCATTTTTATTGTCATTGAAGTGACCCGTTGCTGTACAACTAAGCATGTAAGTTCAATAAATCTATTGTCTTTTATATGTGTTTGTTTCTCTTATATGTCTGAGTCTAGTCCGATAATGGGGTAACTAGTTCGCCAGTCTCCATGGCAAATGCTCCCAAAGGAATCTGATCTCCAGATAGCTCAAGAAAGAAGAAGCCACATTTGTATGTCTACATATTCAATTTTCTCTCATTACTTGAGAGCGGTGCTAGCCTAGTTGACACAATCTCCATCGCTATAAGTGGCGCTATAGGAGAAATCTCTATCGCCACGAGCAAATCTTTTCTATTACTACAAATCAAACTTCAATGGTACAGTGGTGGGTGGGTATTTTCTATGGGGGGTATTTCTTTCTTTTTTTTGGGGGGGGGGGGGTACTTTCCAACAGTGACAGGGTGAACACATAAAACAAACGAACACAGAAAGGAGAAATAAATCTGGCTTTAGTGGTTTGTGACGTCCGATTTTCTTTGTTTTTGTGAAAAAAAAAGAGCTTTTTTGTAAATCCTCTTGGCAGGCTTTTATATCGTGACTTTAATAAGCAAAGTCTATTGAAGACTGTCTATTAAAAGGATTTTATCCCTATTTGAAATTTTATTTATCGTAGAATACTGAACAACTATGGTGTTCATGTTGGTTCAGTTGCATGTGGGTTCAGTTACACGAGGGTTCAGTTGCACGGGAGTTCAGTTCCACGGGGGTTCAGTTACAAGGGCTCGGTTGTACTGGGGTTTAGTTGCATGGGGGTTCAGTTACACGGTAGTTCAGTTGCTTGTGATTTATTTACAGGGTTGTTTAGTTACACGCACACCGTTTATCTCACTGTGACTAAACTAATTACCTCCGAATACAGACAGAGAAACTAGTTTTACTCAGATCAAGAACTTAAGTGTGGTAGCTGTAACATGCAAGTACCTTAAATAAATGTAATTAAAATAATTAAATCAAAATAATTAATAGTAATTAAATAATTTTAATGATAAATTATTAAGTCAAAAAATAAATTATTAATTAATTAATTAATTGAAAACCATTCCATGAATTGGCTATAGGAAAATTTAGATAAAATTTGGTCTGGAATTTTGTGGGACACGCTTTTGCCCCGGGTGAAAGAGAGGCCAGAACCACTGCTGGATGGTTTTGATTTCTTAAAATGAAAATTAAATCCTTTAGTTTTTCCTTCTGGAGAGTTCACAGTTACAAATCTATAGTGTTACTAATCCTTCTACTATGAATCAAAACTGCGTTTATTCCCATTTCAATACTTTGAAGAATAGAACAAAACAGAAACTCACATCTAAGAAATTCAAATCATTCCACTTTGACTTTCATCCAAATGTGTGAATTTGAATCAATGCTAAATTGCTAATAGAGCAAAATATTCCCAACCAAAGGTTCATGTTGGAAAGAGTCCAGAGTCTGACGCGCACATGTTTTCACACAAAGCCTGTCTAACCTGTTTATTTGTGCATTATGGAATACCTTTTAAAATGATGTTTTGGTTTGCTGCGTCTTCTAGGAGGGAACTGCAGTGGCGTAATTTGGTCTCAATTCTGGGGGGGGCAAATTTGGAGCCAATTTTCACAAATCAATTGAAAATGACAGTGAAAACTGAAAAATGTGCGGTGCTCCTGTACTAAATGGACTCTTTTATATAGTGCTAGTTTGGTTAATGCTAATGAAACAAAACAAAATATGATGAATATATAATAGTTTAGAAACAAATTTGGGCTATATATTTGCACAATTAGGGGGGGGGGGGGGGGTAAAGCATAGCATATATTATTACGTAACCTAACCTAACCTAGGTACCTTCTCCCCCCCCCCTAAACCTCAAAAACAAAAGTTTAAATATCGCATATGCAATGAAAACCACGCTATATATTGCATTGCTCTATAGCAGTGTCTTGAATTAACAGTCAAAAACGGGTTTCGTGACTGGATTCCATCGCAATATATAAAAGTCCGTTTAGTACAGGAGTACCAAATGAAAGATACACTAAAGAGCACTTCCTGTTTCTCTTGATACTTGAAATATGCAGGCTTATCCTAGTTTTGGCAAGATTTTTTGCAGAAACTAAATTTCAACTTGGTGGGGGGGGGCAAGCTTGGGTATAGAGGAAGCAATACAAATAGGTATTAAAAATCCTGAGGTATGGGAGGCATTTTAGTTTGTTTTAAATTAATTTACCTCAAAAAGGCTTATGACGAAAACGTACTTGTCTAATTCTACCTAAAATTTCAATCACTCCCCCTTCTCTAATTGGCAATGCCAGGCTAATTTAAGGGAGCACCATGTCCTCAATGAATCAATGCAGACAGAGTGATGTATTTATTCAGCTTCGTAGTAACACCTTTAATTGTTTGTTTGTTTCTTGAGAAGCTCATCTTAATAATGCTTGGAACTTGTTTTAGCAAAAAAATAAAATAAATCAGAATCGCCACGAACACGAAGCCCAAACGCAGGATTTTAGCCTAGAGGTGGCATGCATCTAGGAGTGAGACGCAGCTTCATAAACGAGACGACAGAGGAGGGGGGACAGGTTAGGTTAGGTTATTTCTTTATTTTCTGACCAAACCTAACCAAACTGAACTTCTTTTAATATTCGCCTGGCTAACAAATATTTGCCATTTTTTTTTCTTATTGAGAATCTGGCCGACGATTTTTTAGAGTAATGCAGATATATTGATTCAAACTTGGGGGCCGGGTCAGACTTTACACATTACATGGTAGGTACACCTTAGAGATCTTTTGCTGGAAACATTGCTCCCAAATATTTATATTTGTATCTTTCTATCTAAATATTCATCTTTAAAGTTAAATTCACTTTTTAGTTCTCCTCTCTCCTTGAGAAACTTTCTTTGGTACTTATGTACTATACGATGATGAAAATATAATACTTTTTCAAATTTGCTAATGCTAATTTTTAATAATTTTTTTTTCAAAAAATTCAAATTTGCTAATAATACTTTTTATTAGCAAAATTGTGAAAACTACAACTTAGAATTATGTGCCCAGAACGCAGAAATGTCGTTGTTAGGTCAGAAATGTTGGTTTGGTTAGGTTAGGTTTTACACTTTCAAAGATGTTGCTTCTCGGTCTCATAGAATAACACCATGCGCTACAGTAAAAGCTTTGTGCCAAGCTTTGTGAAATATTAAATAAAAAAAAACAAGTTTTTATAACTGAAAGTAAGGAGCGACATTAAAACTTAAAACGAACAGAAATTATTCCGTATATGAAAGGGGCTGTCCCCTCCTCAACGCCTCGCTCTTTATGCTAAAGTTTTTTATTGTTTTAAAAAAATAGAGTTGTGAGAAAGTCAAACTTTAGCGTAAAGAGCAAGGCGTTGAAAAGGGACAGCCCCTTTCATATACGGAATAATTTATGTTCGTTTTAAGTTTTAATGTCGCTCCTTACTTTCAGTTGTAAAAACTTTTTTTTTATTTAATTTTTGAATGTTTTTTAATAAATGCAGGTTTTGATCTTGGCTCACAGTAAATGAATAATTATAACAAAATTTTCGTATTAATTTACTTTTATTTGGTTAAATGGCTTTCTCGAAACTTGTTTCATTTTATTTACGAACGTTTTTATTAGTAATAAATATACGTAACTTACGAATTAACTTACGTAACGAACTTCTATATTCATATATTTTTAATACATATATTAGGGGGTTCGCCCCCTAGTCAATACCTTGCTCTTTAAGCGAAAGTTCAAATTTTGTTCCAATTCTTTAAAAATGACCGCTTAATCACAAAGGCCGTTAATTAGAATAAATAGATCTTATGAAAGTACTAAAAAGTCTCTGGCTTAAAGAGTGAGGTATTGATTAGGGGGTGAACCCAATCATATATGTAATATTTTCTGTTCGTTTAAAGTTTTGATGTTGCTGCTGTTGCAGTTGAAAAACTTTTTTTTTCATATTTAATTTCTGATCTTTTTTTAAATAATGCTGGGAAGTCCGGCGTCCCCTTCATAGCAATGTCCCTTCCCCCATGAAAACTTCCTTCATGGAAAGATCCTCCTACATAACCCCCGACCCCAGGCACGTACGCAGGAATTTGTTTCGGGGGGGGGCCCAATTTGTTTCGGGGGGGGGGGGCCAAATCCCTCAAACCCATTATTCTGTGAGAAAAATCAGAAAATTATGGGAAAATGAAAAAAATCGTGAGATTTCGGGGGGGGGGGGGGGGGGGCTGGCCCAGAGGCCCCCCCCCTGCGCATGTCCTTGCCCAACCCCCCCCCCCCCACTACTAGAAAAAAATCTCCCCTGAAAACGCCTGTACTGTATACTTCCCAATAACCAATATGTTAACATTGGGTAAAGTTCATAACTTTCAGCCCTCCTCCGGGAAATTCGGGGGATTAAGTCATCCTAAAAGACTTACTTATAATATTTTCGAACATGCTGAACAAAATGGCCATCTCAAAATTTTGATCAGGTGACTTTAGGAAAACAATGAGCGTGGGAGGGGGCCTAGTTGTCCTCCATTTTTTTGGTCACTTAAAAAGGGCACTAGAAATTTTAATTTCCATTCCAATAAGCCCTCCGACGATATTCTAGGACCACTGGGTCGATACGATCACCCCTGGGAAAAAAAATTAAATAAACACGCACCCGTGATCTTTCTTCTGGCAAAAAATGCAAAATTCCACATTTTTGTAGATAGGAGCTTGAAACCTCTATAGTAGGGTTCCCTGATACACGGGATATGATGGTGTGATTTTCATTCAGGTTCTATAACTTTTAGGGGGTCTTTCCCCTTTTTTCGAAAATCAGCAAAATTTTCTCAGGCGCGTAACTTTGATGGGTAGGATTAAACTTGATGAAACTTATATATTTGAAATCAGCATTAAAATCCAATTCTTTTTGATGTATCTATTTGTATCAAAGTACCGTTTTCTAGAGTTTCGGTTACCATTGAGCCGGGTCCCAATAACCAATACTATATGTTAACATTGGGTAAAGTTCATAAATTTCAGCCCTCCTCCTGGGGGCTTCGAGGAATTAAGTCATCCTAAAAAGACATAGTTATAATATTTTCGACCATGCTGAACAAAATGGCTATCTCAAATTTTGATCAGATGACTTTGGGAAAAAAATGAGCGTGGGAGGGGGCCTAGTTGCCCTCCATTTTTTGGTCACTTAAAAAGGGCACTAGAACTTTTAATTTCCGTTCCAATGAGCCCTCCCACGATATTCTAGGGCCAATGAATCGATATGATCACCCCTGGAAAAAAAAGAAAAAAAAAAAAAAAAAAAACAAATGAACACGCATCCGTGATCTTTCTTCTGGCAAAAAAAATGGAAAATTCCACATTTTTGTAGATAGGAGCTTGAAACCTCTACAGTAGGGTTCTCTTATACGCTGAATATGATGGTGTGATTTTCATTAAGGTTCTATAACTTTTAGGGGGTCTTTCCCCCTTTTTTCAAAAATCAGCCAAATTTTCTCAGGCGCGTAACTTTTGATAAGTAAAATTAAACTTGATGAAACTTATATATTTGAAATCAGAATTAAAATCTGATTCTTTTGATGCATCTATTGGTATCAAAATTCCGTTTTTTAGAGTTTCGGTTACCATTGAGCCGGGACGTTCCTTACTTACAGTTCGTTACCACGAACTGTTTGATTACAATGATCTCTAGTGTTTTTATTCTTTAGTTTATTTTATCCTGACGAAGTTTTATTAGGCAATTTTATTCTCAATCTCAAGTGTTTTTATCCTTTAGTTTATTTATTCTGACGAAGTTTTATCAGACAACTTTATTTTGCTATTTATGACTAAGAGACATCATATTTGGGCTTTGCCCCCGAGAGCTATGTCTTGTAATTGAATTAAATGAATGATATGAACAACAAGTAAAATTACTTTTTCGTATGGGAAGTAGCTGCTTCGCTTTTTTATTCTTTTTCTTTGTCGTTTTTTGTGCCACTAGCAGGGCAACAAAACATCCTAGGGAGATGTTTAAGTGATGGCCTCAAACGAAATTGTTATATTAGTGTCTACTACCCGTTACTGATATAATAGAAGGGTCTGCTCCATTTACATGAAAAAAAGGCACTACTAAAAAGCTAAATATTTTTTTTTTTTGCAGAAATCGAAAATCTACAAGTGACAACTAAGGCCTCAAATTTACACATAAAAACAAAATTAGGTAAAAACATAGAAACGTTTATTTACATATAAACATAAAGACATATTACAAGTTAAAGCCAGTAAACAAGGCTATAAATTTTGGGACAGCAATTTTGGTAACATAATTTCCAAAAATTAAAAAAATTGTGTCAGAAAATAAGAATTGCACCATTAGAATCACCATAGTCAAAGATCCAAAACAGGAGAGTTACGGTCCTTCATCTCGAATGACAAGTAAAATCACCTTTTTGCATGAGAGGTAGTTCCTTCCCTTTTTTTATTCCGTTTCTTTGTCGTTTTTCCCCCCACTAGTAGGGCACTGAGACATCGTAGGGGGATGTTTACGGGATTGCTTCAAAGGCAACAAAGAGAAAAATCTCAGTGAAAAAAAAATAAAAAAAACAACAAACGAGATTCCGGCTAGTGGAGGGAAAAGACGAAAAATGTAAAACAACGCGGATATTTCGCCTGTATCCAAACAAGGCGTCTTCAGGATCTTTCATTGTTTTCAAAGAAAAATTTCTATATTAAGTCTTTTTGTAATTAGACAATAGTACAAATAAAACGAAATTTTGAAAAAAAAAAAGTGCATTTTTATCTAAAATAGCCATTTTTTTGGGGCAATATAAGTATTCTATTGTTCTACTATCTTCTAAGATTGCTTCCACCGTCCCAAAATTAACATTTTTGTGTTATCTCACAGCAATAGAATTTTCAACTAAAAGGAATTTGATACTAGCAATTAGCAGAAACATACTAATTGGGAGAAGAATGAAAAAAATGAGACCTTTAAATGTAGTGAAAGATTTAAAACGTGATTTCAAACTTCAAAAAGCATTTAATTGCAATAAAAATTGTAAAATACAAAAGTGGTCCGAGTTAATTCTTACAAAAGAAAGTGCTGGTTATTTTAATTTTTCAAATTTTTAATTGCATGCCTTAAATCCATCAATATTAGGCTTCCTCCCCAGCATTTTCCATCTTTGCCAACTATGAGGGCTTCAATGAATAGTTGAGGTACGTATTTACACCATAACTAAATATTAATAAAACATATTTAGAGCTTGTGAAACGAGAGCCGTTAGTGCAAATCTCGTTTTTCGAGTTTTTACATGAAACTTAATGTATTTTTAACCCAAGGAAAATAGTTTCTTTCAAAAAAAGCGTTATCTGCTGCCATTACTGATATAATAGATGGATATGTTCCATTTACACAAAATATCCCCATTAGAAAGCGAAATCTCTTTTTTGCGGAAAATCTACAATAAGTGACAACTAAGGCCTATAATTTTGGACAGTGGTTTCGGTAACTCGAAAATATTTCACCAACTTACTTTTAATGGAATGACTAGAAAGCCAAAAAAAAAACAAAATAAAAATATTTCTAAATAATATTAACTTAATCCAATTGCCTAAGAATATTTAAGCTTAAAAAAAATAAATAAGAGTTTTCCCTTTTTTCGAAACCGCTAGGACAGCTGCTTAAGATTTTCTTTAAATTCTTTAATTAAAGTTTCTTTAAAGTTTCGTTCAAAGTTTCTTTAATTCTTGGTTAATGCAAACTTGAGAAATGTTCCCATTTATTTTGTTACAGTGGACTGGGGTCAGTTTCGGAACCTTCTCAGCCACTTCGCTGGGGGGACGAAATCTCATAGGGAAATCTTATAGGGACAAAAGGTGGGGGAAGGAATGATCGGTAGATGGGATGTTGGAGGAGGGAGAAGCCAAATCTTTGGCATAATTTTTCTCGGCGGGAAGAAAGGGATTCAAGTTTAAATTATTTGAGGTAAAACGAGTAAGGTAGAGGGGAACCGCCATAAATGATTTGCAGTGATCTCTTCTGAACCCGTTCTATTTTATCAGTTTCATCCTGGGTAAGGGCAAAGGGCCAAACCGGAGAAGCATATTCAACAAAGGGGCGGATGAAAGTGCAAAATATTAGTTTCAGCTTGTCCTTAGGAACTCGAATTTTTTCAGTATTCTTAGCATTTGGATTGCGCCGTTAGCTTTTTTTACAATTGTCTTTGTATTCTCCCGCCAACTGCGACAGTTTAATTACCATAAATTATATACTTTTTCAGTTGCGGATAGCCTCACCGTATTATGAAAGAAGTACAACTTAAAAAAAAGAAGAAGAACAGCGTCTATACAAGACTCAGCGACATGGGCGCCCATAAGCTGAATTCCAGGGGGGGCAAACCTCATCTAATTGGCACTTTTAATGCTAAAATCTCAGAACAAAAATATAAAAATAAGGCAGCATCATTCAGCAAGGGGGGGGGGCAGAGCCCCCCCCCCCCTTGCCCCCCCCCATATGGGCGCCCATGCTCAGCGATACCCAATATAACGCCAATCCCATATGGGCAAAGTAGGATAAAAGTTAGTAGACACAGATCGAGACAATATATTTTTATCATTCCTTGGATAACGGTTGAGGGATATTGATTGTCTTGCATATAAACTCTCGATATATAATAAAAGCAACTAAGACATAAAATATTAAATATTTAATTGTGGATTTATATAAGGTACTGGAGAGTGGCTACCAATTTTAGTGTGAAAAGTGTTCGCACTTGTAACTTATCGAATCAACCTTAATCTAGGAATTGTTTGTTTTTTTTTTCAGAAAAAAACATTAGTAGTGGTTAGATTTGCCTCTATTTGTAAGAAATATTTGATATGAATCTAATGGAAAACTTAAAATTACTCGAATAATTTAATATAGCTAATTCTAAGAATATAAAAAAGAATTTTATTAGGGGAGAAGTATGTGCCGGTAAATGAAGTATGCTGATTGCATAGTGAACAAAATTATTCTTGTTTTAAATTTCTAAGAAAATGCATGTGCCACATGACCCCCCCCCACCCCCCAAATAAAATTACCATTCTTTATACAATTAAAGCTAGGATTGAGTGTAGGTTGTGGACCAGTAGAAAATAGTGAGGAAGTCTGAAAAGATCTTTTGGCTTTTATCTCTGAATTATTTGACGCTATTTAATTCTAATGCCCTCTCTCTAACGGATGGAAATCAGAAAAGTCGCCCATTAAAAATAAAATATAAATTACTAAAATATGAAATATAAAATATAGATGGCTCATGCGAATTTGTCTTTTGTCTCTCAGTCAGGAAAAATAATATATTCGGCGAAAGAAATTTCGTTTTGCTGAAAGAAATGTAAAGGGAAATTTTTGGAAGGGGACTTGAGCTAGTTTGTTACATTAATGAAGATTATAAAATGTAATAACGTGCTTGTGTATTCAGTAGTAGTCAATCAGTAAGAACAGATTAATGTAACTTAGCGTACTGTTCAAATTTTCAAATATATTTTTGAAAATATTGAAAGGTTCCCAAAGATCCTTTTTTTCAGCCCCAAAAAATCCTGAAACTTCCTTTTTTACTCCCTGAACCTGTGGTAGCTCTGTAATGCCGCAAGGCTTTGTACAATGGAAGCATGGGATATGTAAAGGTTATTGGTGGTAACTTCAGGTGATTCAGATAAATCTGTTCTCCTATCACATAACTTTTTATCCTAAAAATATAAAGTGTTTGGTTTGCTATCAAAAAATTCTTCAACCTTATTTTCGCAATAAAAATCGAGAATTTCCTGAAAAATTGATCTGTCTTCTTATTGGATTGATTGATGACTTTATTTCTGGAGTCCTTTTTTCTGGGAAATAAAATAATCATTTAGCTTTTTATGGAAAGCAGCAATTTTCGTTTCAAGATTTTGTAAATTGAAAATATCGGACTGATCTCCGGTATTCAGCCAAGTAACAAAAAGCAAGA